>CM042152.1:79596416-79656416 GCA_023376005.1 Doryteuthis pealeii | reverse complement strand
TTCTGACCTTGTTGCAAATAAATCTAAGCTTAGCAAATGTGACACACCTTTTTATATAAGGGTCAACTGAAAAGTTCATAGGATGACCAAGATTCTCTCGTAGAATGTAATTAAAAAAAAAAGAAAAAAAGTAAAGTCGTCGGGGTGGCCTAAAGTTGGTATCAGCCAATCAGCGAGGGAGTATATCCCCTTTTCATTAGCGCTAGACCAAGGAGATTGTTTGTGCATCTGAGGTGGAGCGCCACACCTACCATCAGCTCCTTACTTTACTGCACAGATCCCTGTGCTACTCATATGCTGAGTTGGCGAGGGCCGGTATCGAACTAGGAGCCTTGTGGTTTCTTGCTGAACACTCTACCGACTGAGCTAACCCGAATCAAATGAGGTTTATTTTTCACCCCCCCCCCTGCCATCCACACACTATTTCCATCAATGTTGCAGTGCTTGCATCCCATTGTTAAAAGAAAAGACCAACAGCAGATATGATGTCACCAGATAAAGTTTTGAGCCCATCCACATATATATGCCAGAAGGCAGTGGCTGAGGATCTTCATGTCCTGGGTATGATGTTAAACTCTATCTAATAGTGAAGTTTCACTTCTGGAGGTTTGGAGAATGTGTAGCACCCCTTCATCACCATTGCTCCCTGGTCCACTCTGAACTGGAGTGGTAGTACTGTTAGGTCCCATCTATAGGTTGAATAGAAAAAATGTGTTCATAAAAAAAAATTGAGTGTCTATAAAGAATGAAGTTATCTCAAAACTTTGCTAGCATTAAATGACCAACTGAGGTTGATATGCCATAAAACGAAACAAAACAAACAAACCCATATATTGCTAGTTTTCCTGAAGAACATTGAATCCTTGTTGCAGAGCATCTCAGAAAACTCTAGCAAATTCTCTTTCATTCTCTTATTGTTTAATAGCATATCAACATTTGATAATGTCAAATCCTGTTTTTTTTCTTCTTTTTTCTATATATGATTTGTTAGTGAAATATTTTTGTTATTAAAAGAATTGCTTGAGGGCAAGACAAAAGCAGACAATTTTGGTTGGTTTGTTGTTTAATGGCATATCAACACTTGTGGCCTATTTAATGCCAAATCTTGTTTATATATACTAATACAAAATAAAAAACGCCCCCGGGCAATGTAAAAATAGATTTTTTGAAACATTACCTGAGGGGTGGGAGTAAAAATTCAATGTCAGCGAGTTTGTACCCTAAGTAAGTAAAATCATCAAATTCATTAAAGGATTAAAAAATAAAACAATTTAAAATGTAAACTTTAAATATGTATTAAAATAAAACAAACTATATATAGATATATAATACCAGTCATGTATTTATTAAAACTTGTTTTAAAAAACAATGAGGACTGTCTAATGTTGCATGTTCAAATTTTGAGTGTATTTATTCTATGTTATGACGATTTTGGGTAATGTGACATAAGCAGTGACGTAGTTTTTGTTACAGACAAAAACCAGAAGCGAATCTCATTATTAATAGATGATTTGCGAGCAAAGAGTAGGTAAATATTTTTGTTTGATGTGTATATATAAAATGCTAGTTGACTCTCAGCCACCACCTTGTAACAACTTTTAAGATAAA
Source organism: Doryteuthis pealeii (assembly GCA_023376005.1). NCBI lineage: Eukaryota > Metazoa > Mollusca > Cephalopoda > Myopsida > Loliginidae > Doryteuthis > Doryteuthis pealeii. The sequence continues at coordinate 79,654,808 of CM042152.1, read as the reverse complement.
AAGGATTCGGTGTTTGTTTGCCATAAGAGCAATTTGAAGAATACGCTTCGGACTTAATCATATAGATTCTTAGTTTTGAAGTGACCAACTGATTGATTGGATCAGGTCTCTCTGGCTTTCATGTCTAGTCCAAATAATGGCTGAAGTGGAGTGTTGCACTTAATTACCCAGGTTACAAGCTGCTCAGCCACCAGGACTCTGTCCTCAGGCGTTATGGATCGCTACCCTGGGCCAACAGTAGCCCTCATGGGTGTGTGTGTCTGTGTGTGTGGGGTCTTCTCTGCAGAAGTGGAGTAGGTATATTCTATAGCCCCAGCTAACAAGGCGGACAAATTCAGTGTACCGCCCCTTTTTTTTTCTTTTTTTAACAGAGGCAATGTTAATTCTTGCTTTAAATCTAGACTAGTCTTTGTTTTCATAATAATTATCTTAGAAGAGGCTGAAAATAGTGTCAAAAAAGAACTGGACTGAACAAGTGTAAAAACAACAGGGTGTCAGTTATACAAGCGAGTGATATTTAAACAATAGTTATGTCACAAGTTGGATTACAATCAGCTGAAAACTTGTGGTCTATTGTTAAGCAGGATACAGATTTGTTGGAAAAGAATTAACAGTTGTCATTACAGAGACTTTTCACTCAATGTGACTGGGCTTTCATAAAATAAATAAAAAAAAACATTAAGAAAATATGGATGTAGTTGACACAATTACTGTCAGTGTTTATTCTTAGGTTTAAAGTGTTTATATGAAAAAAACCCATCTAAATTCATTGCTTGTATTTATATTTAGATTATTGAATTATTGGAAACTTGTACATATTAAATCAATATCGAGTGTTGTGTGTGTGTGTGTGTGTGTGTGTTGTTCTCTTTGGCTTATAGCAACTTTTTAAAGGAATTAATTTTTTTTTCTTTTTCAATATAATGAAAAAAAAAATTTATAATCCCACTAGAATTGCTCTTTATTTTTATAGTTCACATCTGCAAAATCTCATTTCACAGTAGATAATCTGTTTAAATGCTCGTTCATACTTTTCAATCTACCTACACTGTATATAATACATTCAATAGTAGTCAAAGTAAGGTAGGCGGAGTGGCCTATTGTTAGTATAAGCCGGACAGCGACGGAGTCTATTGTATTTTCACTAGTGCTAGACCAGGGAGATTGTGTTTGCGTCTTAGATGCAGTGCCACACCTACCATCAGCTCTTCACTTTACTGCTGTGCTTTTCATGCATTGAGTTGGCAAGGGCTGGTATCGAACCTGAGACCTTGTGGTTTCTATGCAGATACTCTACCAAGTGAGCTAAAGCAGCTCTTACTTTCAGTTGTAATCTTCTGAAAATATCAACGATTTAGGTATTGTTATTATCATCAGTATCTATATATTAATATGCTTGTACCTCTGTGTGTTATGCCCTGTCATCACTTCAGATGAATAATAGACCATTCCATTAAAAGGAACAGCATAAGTGTGAAAGAAAGAAGAGTAGAAGGAAGATATCAAATAACAGTGAGTGAACGTCAACTAAATCACGAACACTTACATGAAAAGAATCAGAAATTGTTAAACAAAAATCTCCAACAATTTATCTCCAATGTTATTTCCATGAAATAATTGTAGAGTGAAGGAGTGATGCAATGATTTAAAAAAAAATTCTTAAGATTTTTTTTTCTTCTATGGATTGGGGTAGAGAGATATAGGCAAAGGTAGAAGGAAGGGCAGAGGCATAAGATGAGTTGATAATATTTATTATCAACTACCATGGAATTTCCATAGGTCCAATTAATTAATATCATTCCCTGAAACAAATCCTTAATGTAATTAGTCACCTTACTACCCATAGATCCTGTGTTTAAAAAATGTTTTTCCAAAGGTCAAAGGTTTATCAAGTGATATATGATCACCATTTTATGCTGAATTAAAAAATACCATTCATTGTGTTTAATCAGGTCTGGTATTTAAGATTTGCTTGAATAGGTTGCACACAATAATAACACTTATTCAAAAGTCTGTGGACTCTACTTGTCACAGCTATAATACTGTCTTATACATTTCAAGTAAGTGCTTTTATCTTAAAAATTTGATCTGATTAGAAAAAATGAGTTTGATTTTTGGATTCAGTTTAAGAAATTGCCTTAAAAATCTCCTATTATTTATTTGATCTTGAAAATATTGCAGGCCCATGTAATAAATAAGGCCAGGCTTTGAATAATATTGAAATGTATTTACCAAAGTTTAAAGTTTAGTTATGGCTGCGTTAATGATTGATTTGTACAATTTTGTACAATCAATTTTTATGGGAGAAGTTTAAAGTAATGTTCAAATGTAAAAAAAAAAAAAAGAAAAATTAAGGCAAAGTAGAAAATAAGTATGGAGGTGATTTAGTGTTGTGGCTTAGACCAACATTTGGTTGGCTTGCAGATGCAGCTACTTAGTTCATTGTCTATTACTGGACCCAGAATCAGATGAAGACACACGTCTTGAAAAAAGATCTCAGAAGACAAATTATAGTGAATATTGTTTTATTGTCAGAAACAGCTCCAAGTTGACACAAACAATCTGCCTTAACAGATTGAATAAATAGTTTGTTTAAAAATTCTGGGAGTATTATTAAACAAGCAAGACCTGTAGTTATACCACAGTATGGTAATTTAATTAATACATTTGTTATGTTTACTTAAGAGCTATTGTAAAAAGTTCAATATGTAAAAAGTATAATGACAAAGTCTCGTTTTTAACTAGAGGGTGTTGTAGGATGTTAACAATCAGAGGATTAAGGAACAAGTGTATTCATATATAGATTTGTGGGTCACTAAGAATCCTGAAACTTAGAAATTAACGACCCCCCAACAGCTATACTATTAAGACATCAGGTTTTAAAACTACATTCAATCTCTCTTCAAAATAGCACCCTCCTTTTTTATGAAAAATGGAAAAACCCTAGATAATATTTTTGAAAAGGCTGAATAAAATTGTAAGTTTAGAATTATACCCACAAGCTGAATACAATGGAAGATTTAAAAAAGAAAATGACTGCTTCCCCAGGGATTGGTTTTTAGTCAGTGGGTCACAATAAGCAGGACAACACTTGATTCGATGAATCAACAAGAATTTAAGACACAAAACAGATATGATAATGAGTAATGTCCTGCTTTGTAGTAGCAATAAGAAATATTAGGTTGGTTGGATTTTACGGCATGTCAACCCCTTGGATTATTTTATGCCGAATATTTCTATTGGTAATTTGGTGTTCAAAAAAGTTTAATGCCGACAAATTTTGAAATAATTTCATTTTTAATGGATAATACAATTTTGTTTATAAACTCATGTTTTCTATTTAACCCATAGACGGGAGGGAAATATTAATATTCAAATAAAAAAAAGGAATTCTAAATTAAATTAAAAGTAGTACAATAAATATGATAAAAGGGTTGGGGCTGCCATGAGGGCAATAGGGTTCGGGCAATCATATAGGTGCTAGGGCTTGACTACGTGGCCAGCCGATTGATCAGAGGAGGCCTCTCCGACCACTCGCTAGCCTAAGTAAGGGCCAAAGTAGAGTGTTGCAGGTCATGGACTGTTCATCCACCAGGATTCCGTCCTTAAGCATCACGGGTCGCCACCCAATGGCCTACAGGTGGCCCCATTTGAGGGAGTCTTACCCTTCTGCAGAGGTGCAGTCGGTGCATTCTAACGCTCCAGACGACAGGGCGGGGACAATTTGGACAGGTCTCATTTTTAACCAGAGGGTGTTGCAAGATGATAATGGTCAGAAGATTAAGAGGAAGAGTATTGAAATTATTAAATATAACAGCACTTAAAGGCTGGATGGGGACAATTATAATAAGCAAAATAAGAAATGATAAAATCAGTGTATGATTCATGTCTCTTGTGTAAAAAAAAACTGTTTAGTTTTATCAAGTCTTTGCTGATTTGTTATAAATTAGTGACAACAGAAGTTTTTTGTTGTTTTGATAATAAAAGGTGCATTAAAGAGAATATCTGAAATCATGAGATTAAGCCTATTCAAGTATTAGTCACTTATATAAATCATTCTAATTAAAAATGTCACACACACACAGATATACACATGTATTTCAGGACTATGATAATTAAATGGTATGAGATTGCTTTACTTATATTAAAAAAAGATCATCATTCTATGANAAAAAGAGAGGATGTCTTTACCGACTGAGCTAAAACCAAGTTAATCAGGGCTATATTTTTAATTGTTAATCAATGTGTGCCATGGCAGTGGACAAAGAATTTCCTATAAATATAAAATTTACTTTTAAAATCAACTGCTGTGGTAATTGTCCTTCAAAACAGATGAACAGTTATCTTCATAAAATATCAAAATTAAGAACAGAAAAAATAAAAATGAAAAAACATTTGTTTATATTTGATCTTAATTGTGCAAAATTTATTCTCAGAACACAAAAAACCTTAAAACCTAAATTTCACACTCTTCAATGTTTGACCAAATTAAAACTAATAATAAAATCCTTAATAAATCTAAAATTAAATAATATCTTTGAGTTGAAGATGAACAGATACAAAATGGCTCAATATTTATCAAATTGATGAATGGTTGACTGATAAGAATCTGAATTTTTTTTTAAATCTCAAGAAAGAAAAAAAAAAAAAAGAAGATAGAGAGTGTACAAATTAACCTCTTGAATATTATGCATTCAAATCTAATCCAATGTTACTAATCACGTCATAACCAAATAAGGTAAAAGTTAAATGCGGCACAAAACACAATCAGAGGAAAAGGTTTAAAAAAACTGTAATGATTCACAATTCGGATTTCAAAAAAAAGTGGCCAACAAAAAATGTCTTAAACATATTTTCAAGAGTAAATAAAAACAAAAAAGAAAACAGAAAGTTTAAAAAAACTAGAAGCACAATGAATGCATCTCAGTTCTGTATGATCGTTTAGAGTTTGACTAAATTGGTTGAAGATAGAAAAACGAGAGGGAACAAACTTTCTCATGAAACTATAAAATAAAAATTAAAATTTCTGTTGGATGACAACCAACAAGGAAAATATCATTAATGCTAGATATTAACAGCTTCATAAATATTGACATAAAGAAATGCAAGTTAAATACAATCATCCAACAAAGTTAACACTGAACTCTTGTGGAAGGAGACATCAACAAATCATCATGATGTCTTGTGAGCAAGGAAGTTGGGTCAGAGTCACAGAGTAATTAAGGAAGTCACTAGAATTGAGTTGATATACTATACAGACACTGAGACTCCAATTGAATTTACACTTTATATGATCCTAGTTTAGTCTCAGTAAAGTGATAATGCATACTCCTATAAAGAGATTATTAAAAATTCATGGTTTTATATTTAATTTGTATGACCATTATTGGAGGTACTCATAGAAGAGTCAGAGTTCAGGGGTTTTGTGTTCGGGTACGCAACATCCATACTTATATAACAACTGTAGTTTAGAGATTACTAGATTAGTTATTCCAGTTTCTCTGAATGTTTGAGAATGAGGCACTTGATGATTAGTATTATCTGTCGTTTTTATCGGACTATTGTCCCCATCTCAATTGTGTATTGTACAACGGTTTCGGACGATATACCCTACTCCGGCCTCTTTTCAGGTATTTCTTGTCGAGTAAAGAAATTCCTGAGTCAACAAGAATACTGAAGAAGGGCCGAAGGGCAATCAGCTGAAACATTGTACAAATAACAATGAAGATGGGGACAATAGTTCAAATAAACGCAGATAATACTAGTTATTCCCAGGTTCTTAACTGTCCAATTTCAATAACATTTTTAGGTGAAGAGGTCTAAGAACAAAGATTATAAAAAAGGGGAATATTATTTCAAGAATGGAAATGATCTTAAATTTACAATTCTCTAAACAAAATCAAGCGGACAAAAAAGGTTATGAACAGTTCTACTGGCCTAACTGACCAAAATAAATACATGACTTAAAATGATGTGTCACTGTCAGTTGGTATACTTAAAAATACAAAAATAAAAAAACATGTTCTTATTACAACTAAAGATATATTCAAAGTCATTCTCTTTTTTACTTTCAGATAAACATGGCCCTGAATAATGCAGATAAAAAATGTAATGATATAAATCATTGTTACAGTTGACCCACAAAATATTGAAAAACATTCAAAAAATTCATAAACTTTCTTGTTTTTAAATTTAATCTTTATATTTATTTTCTGATAACCAAAGAATTGAAAAAATGTCAAGTTACAATGTTGAGAGGTTTATAAATTTCAAGAAAGAAAATTTTTGATGGCAGAGAAAAATTTCAAGAAACTCAGAATTTACTGAACCTCCCATGGTGCCCTTTTGTGGGGTTATTTAAAGGCGGGGTGTGTATATTTGAATAAGCTTAAGATATTGCTACAGTCAAGAATAATATTCATGTAGAGATAAGAGGAAGGTGACCGCTATGGAAACCTGAGCAAAGTCATACAAAGGGGCTTTTGAATTAAGGTGCAAACATTTGTATCCATGAAAATGGATGCAATCTACAAGATATATTCACATTTTCATAAATAGCTAAAAGTATAATTTCGCTTGAAACATTTTAACCCATAAAAAACACTGAATCTTTGGATCCTTTGAGTCCATAAAATATGACTTATACTGAATAGTAATAACAAAACTATTGCTAACAGATATATATCAAATTCTACTTGTTTTGTATATATATTTTTTTAATAACTGAGGATCAGAGTGTATTATCTTCCTGAATTATCGTGCCCATTTTTTTTCCCTTGGAAAAACTGAAATCAGCTTAATTTTCCTGGCCAAGAAAACAAATTCATAATGTTTAAGCAGGAAATATTGAAAAGAGGTGAAAAAGAAAAAAGAAAAGTATAGAAAAGTCAGAAGGCCAAAGGTAAGAAAAGCTATGGGAGGTGGGGGAAACAGGTAAAGAAAATAAAAGAGGGAAGATAAAATGCAGTAGAAACATTTGTGTTTACTTATTCCTTTTTCACATATAACTAATTCAGGTTTACATAACATTTAAATGATAAAATATGGAGGGGCAATAAAGATTGAAAAGGGAATAAGGGAGAGAATGAGAAGAATACAGGCCAAAGACTGAGAGAAGAGCCATGGATGAACCTTATCAAAATAGGTTAATTTTCTTCTTTGTTAGTTTATCTTCTTCCTTGTGTTTTTAACCTGAGTGATAGCAAGTCTCCTCAGATAACCAAGGACTCTCTAAGTATCCTGTTTATTTTAGTAAGTATTTAAATGAGATTGGGTGCAAATAATAATTGTGGCTTGTTTATTCCTTTTTTTTTTTTTCATACTATCGATCTAATCTCAAATTTGTATAACATATTAAATGAATATGGATGGGTATAAAGATTGGAAGGGATAAGTGGAGAGAAATGGGAAGAAATACAAGGCAAAGATGGAGAAAAAGAAAAGGAATGAAATAATGAGTAATCTTAATAGTCAATACCGCTTCATTTTTATTGATTTCAAAAGGAAATAAAAAAAAAAGAAATAGAAAACAGGAAAACACGGTTTTTAAAAAGAATGATTAATAGGCATAGAAGGTCATAAAGTGCAAAGAAATATTTGTTGTAAAGTTATTAGTAAAAGTTTAAATAGAAATTACTTTTAAAGTCATGTGACTGTGAGAAAAGTACAAAATCAAAATGATCAGATATTCAAATAGATATGGATTTGTGTATGATGAGTTTGTAGATGATTAATCTCAAGTAGGCAAATACACAACAGTCAAATATTAAGATACAGTTTATGTACTTAACTTAAAAAGAATGTAAGAAAAAATCAAAAAATAACAAAATTGTAATTCGATTAGTGATAATAGTTGTAGTAAAAGTTGGCAGAGTGACCTATTGTTGATATCTAACCAGAACAGCAAAGGAGCTTATCCGCTTTTCGTTAGGGCTAGACTAGGGGAGACTATTTATTGCTGAGGTAGAAGAGCCACACCTACAATCAGCTCACACTTTACTGCACATATCAGATTAACTCAAGCTGTGCTACTCAGCGCTGAGTTGGCAAGGTCCAGTAAATGAAAATTGCGATTCCCCTAGGGCAGACACTCACCCAACTAAAGCTAAATGTGGATTTTTAAATTGTTTTTAAAAATTTAAAAAATAAATTAAAAATAATCTTAAATTTGGTTATTTATCAAATATCTAATTTTGATATTCATAAAAAAACAAGCCGAAGCAATAGAAGATAAAACTAAAGAGAAATTGGTTGGGTTTGGTTGGTTTTAAAAGCATGCCAAATCTTGTTGGGGTTTTCTTTTTGTTTTATTTTACGGCATAATCAAACGTCAGTGATCATTTAATACCAACAAATTTGGAATAAATTCATTCCATTCTTTTTTTTTTTTTTTTTTTTTTTTTTTAAAATAAAACCACATTTTTTTCTATTTAACCCAATGATGGGAACCCTAACAGTACTATCATGCCGGGTCAGAGTGGACCTGGGAGAAATGGATGATGAAGGGGTGATCGCACATTCCCCAACCTCCAGAACTGGAACCTCACCAACTCAGTTAGAGCTTAACGTCACACCCAGAAAAGGAAGACCCTCAGCCACCACCTCTAGCACGCATGTAATAAAAGGCTTGTTATAAGGGCATAGTGTTGGGTCAATCATATAGGTGATGGGGCTTGACATGACCAGCTGATTGGATCAGAGGGGGCCTCTTCGACCCCCAAAGTTGAGTGTGCATGTTCATGGACACCTTGTTGGATATTCAAGTGCAAAAAGTCAGTTTTGTTTGTTTTTTCTTTCTTGCCAAACAATTTTAATGGTTTCAAGTAACTAATGATAAGAATATTTCCAAAAAGATGATTTAGCTTTCAACTAATTATTGTTATACAAATAATTTACAAAAGTTACATGGCGATTACTCTTTATTGTTGTCTTCATAATATGTGCTGTTCCTCGTTGCCGAGAGGTAACAACTGAGTAACCAAAATTAAGATGAAGAAAAATTCTAACGTTAAAAATTAATAATTTATTAACAAATCGTTCTTATAAATGGAGAATTATGTACTGTTGTTTAACGATACGTCCACTGTTTACATCATAATACCCTCTGGAAATAAATGAATATTTAAGTTTATATTCAAAATCATTTAATCATGCAAATAAATCTTTTTTATTCAATTGTTTTTATGAAAATCCAGGTCTTTCCTAAAAGAATTTCGGTAAAAAGTGATTATCTATATCAATGTTAATGGTTTGGTTTAATTTGTTTAATAGCAATATCAAACCTTTGTATGTTTATTTAATGCCAAAGCCATCTTGTATAAGAACAGTAAGTGGTATATTTAACTAAATAACTGGGGGAATAACAGGTTTTAATACCTTCCCAAGAGTATTAGTCCAAAAAGTGAACATAATTAGTGAGACTTGGAAATTTGAACTCATTTAACTATGATTCTCATGGGTCCCAGCATGTAGCCAGTATACCATATGGAACTCCCCTAATGTTTAATGAATAAACAAAAGGATTATACACACACACACACATATAATATATATATGAAGAGCCGTAGATCCACATATATATATAATATATATATATATATATATATATACATACACACAACATAAAGTTTAGAGTTGAAATTTTGGGTTGCTAAAGAAAAAAAAATAATGATAAAACGAAAAATACATTTTTTATGAGGCGCTGACTGTGGTGCGGCTTTCTAAGGTATAACTTATTTAGCTTATAGCTTAGGTCCTTTCTCTTAAAACAAGGGTTTGCCAAACCGATCCAAACTAATGGTTTAATAAAGCACCCTTCTACTATTTCTTCTCAAGGATGGTTTGGCCATTAAATAACCTATGAAGATTGAATGTGCCATTAAACAAAGAAACGCAAATTCAAACTGTAGCCCAGAGGTCACATCTTGACCCTTGAAAGTTTTTACTGTCCCTGCAACAACTTTAGTATTTTTTTTCCACCAGCCTTATGGCCAACAGTTAAATATGGACTTCTGTTGACTAAACAACACATGTTAAAACACATTTTTATAAGGGACAGAATCACAACCATCTTGCCCCTATAGGCACTAAGTTTGAACCTGATTTTACCTAAATCTTCCTTCTCCCTGATCCTATGTGACTATCTCTCTCTCATTAGAGTCCCATTTTTGGAATGACTCTGGTTCAAGATTGGCAAATTTTTAAACTCTTGGTGATTTTTCCAATAAAACCATTAATTTTAAAATTCTAAACATACACTTCATTACACAACTGATGTGGCTATAGACCGCTGTATTGATTATCGTAACAGTGTGAAGGTACACTGACGATGCTAAATTATCTTCCATACAACCAAGCCATTCCATATAGCCCAAGAAATCTTCAAATTTAAACATTTTGAATTGGTGGGATTTGGGATTTGTCTGTCGGTACAAACCTATTTGGTGTGAAAACAAACATTTTCCCCAAAGTTGAATTACATTAAATCAAATACCACAAATTATCTGATGAAGATTTGAAAGTTTATTCTGAATAATTGGCTCCTCAAAACATGAAACTCAAATAAAGCGCCATTTTTTAAAAATTAAAAAAATTACTTTCCATAATTCTCATTATCTGTTTTGTGTATCTGCTCATTTTTATTCTTCTACTTAAATGTGAATCACAAATTGGATTATTTGTATTTCTTTCAGTGAATTTGTAAATCTCCTTCAAAAGAGAAAATTCAAAAACATGAAAAGCCTGCTTTTTTCGTAATCTCTATTATAATGAGATTATCTGTATGTTGTCCTGTAACCGAAACTAATGTCACGGTTCCCTAGCTGTATTCACGTTATAATTCTCAATGATTATTTTGAAATAATCGATTAGGTTTTTCATACCTGCCCTAGCAGGTGGTTCACTGGAAAGGTTGAGTGACAGCAAGTCTCCTTAGTTCTCCAGGACTCTTCTGAGTATTCTAGGCCAATCTTAACAGATGCTGTTGTTTGGATGGGTCCCTCAATTCTTCCTCTTATTTCTAATCACGGTCCCACATTATTTTCTTGAGCTTTGGGCTTTCCCAAGAGCAACCAATTACAATTGGTACGACTTCAAGCGTTCAAAATTTCCCAAATTTCCTCAGTTCTCTGGGCAAGAGTCCAGTTTAAGTTATTGCTAATTTTTTCTGAAAACCTTATCAATTTCGTTAGTGAATCCAGAAGTTATCACTACGGAGGTTAAAAGTCAAATGATGAAAAAATAAATGTTCTGGCGCAAGCGATTGCGTAAGCCTGTAAAAAGAAAAGTTGAATAATAAAAATATTAAATTTTACAAACCAATCAGAGAACGTCATGCCTAAAAAAGAAGTTTATCAAAATAGACCCCTTTTTTGAAATCCTACCCAACGAGCATAAATAACCACTTTTTGGATACCAAGGTCAGAAAAGATCTTAAACTTGCCCTAAGCAATTTCACGTCACCTGTTTTAAGAACTTTTGCAAATACATGCTGAAAAGTAAGAAACTAACTATATCCTCTCTGCTCTCCTCCTCTCTCTCCTCTCTCTCTAAATAACCAACCTTTTCAGAGATAAACATTAGATTCATTCAACTTATGCTTGACTGCTGTTTCTGGTTGATTTTGAAACTTCAACCCTTTCTTTATCAGCTTAGATGATTATACAATCTCTGCTTCTATTTTTACAATTGACTTTTCAAAAAGAAACTTTTAAACAGAACTTTGCCCGTATTCTGTACTACGCTTTTGTAAAACTTCGTTAATACAATTTTGTTTTGTTTTAATTGTGAGTTCTTGTTTTTTTGAAAAAGTTCAATGTAAATAGAAGACAGAGATGTAACAAATCTCTAGTGTAAAGAAAGGGTTGAAGTTCAAAGTCCAACCCAAAACAGCAGTCATAGCATAAGTTTGATATGAATCTAATTTTATCTCTGAAGGTGGATTATTAGAGAGAGAGAGAGAGAGAGAGAGAGAGAGTATAGTTAGTTCGTCTTCAGCATGTAATGCAAAATGTTCTTAAACGGTGAATTCGCTAGGCAAGTTAGATGCTTTCTTGACTTGGTATCCAAAAGTTGGTTATTTATGCTCTTTGGTAGGAAATCCAAAAAGGGGTTCTATTTGATAAACTTCTTTTAGGCATGACGTCTCTGATTGGTTGAAAATTAATATTTTTTATTATTTCAACTTTTCTTTTTACAGGCTACGCAATCCCCGCTTGCGCAGTAACATTATTTTTTCGAATCATTTGACTTTTAAACCTCCGTAGTGATAACTTCTGGTTCACTACAAAGCCTGATAAAGGTTTCAGAAAAAAATTAGCAAATTAACTAAACTAGGCCTTGCCAGAGAACTGAAGGAAATTTTGGAAATTGAACGTGAAAGTCGTACTCAATTGTAATTGGTGCTCTTGGAAAGCTCAAAAGCTGAGAAAAATTGTGGGTAGAATTAGAAATATTAAAGAGGAAGAATTGAGACCATCAATAAACACAGCACTGTTTTAAGATTGGCTAGAAATACTCTAGAAAGAGTCCTGGAGACTAAGGAGACTGCTGTCACTCAACTCCAGTGAACCACCGCTGGGCAGGTTATGAAAACCCTAACGATAATTCAATAATCAATTGAATATAAACGTGAATAACTAAAGGAGAACCGTGAACATAGTTTTCGGTTTCAGACATACATTACAGATAATCTCCATTATAATAAGAAGATACAAAGCAGGCTTTTCAGTTTTGATTTCTCTTTGGAAAGAGATTTTACAATTCACTTGAAAGAAATTACAAATATCCAATTTGTGATCACAATTAAGTAGAACGAAATAAAAATGAGCAGAAACAACAAAAACAGATTAAATGAGAAATAATGGAAAAGTAATATTTTTTAATTTTAAAATGGCGCTTTATTGAAGTTTCATGTTTGAGGAGCCAATTATCAGAATAAACTTCAAAATGCTCATGCCAGATAAATTTGTTTGGTATTTTTGATGTTAATGTAATTCACTTTGAAAATGTTTTGGGTTCACCACCAAAATAGGTTTTGTACCACAGACAAATCCAAATCCACCAATCAAAATGTGTTTAAAATTTGAAAAAATTCTTTTGGGCTTATTGGAATGCTTGGTTGTATGGAAGATAATTTAGTCCAAGTCCTCACACTGATTACATAAATCAAATAGGTAATAGCACATCATTTGTGTAATGAAAAGTGTAAATTTTAGAAATTTAAATTTAATGGTTTTGGAAAATCACCAGAGTTAAAATTTGCCAATCTTAACCCAGAGTCACCAAAATGGACTCTAAATGAGAGTCCACATGAATCAGGGAAAGTAAGATTTAGAGTTAAATCAGTCAAAACCTAGTGCTAGTAGGGCAAGATGGTGATTCTTGTCCGCCTTATAAAATGTTGTTGTTACATGTTTTTGTTTAAGTCAACAGAAAAGTCCATATAACTGTCTGGCCATAAGGCTGGAAAAAAATACTTAAAGTTGTTGGCAGGACATGGTAAAAATTGTCAGGGTCCAAGATGTGACCTCTGGCTTTACAAGTTTGATTTGGTTTCTTTGTTTTTAATGGCACATCAATCTTCATAGGTTATTTAAATGCCAAAACCATCCTTGTAGAAGAATAGTAAGAGGTGCTATAACCATATTGGGATCGGTTTTGGAAACGCCTTGTTTTTAAGAGAAAGACTAAAGCCTATAAGCTAAAAATAAGTTATACCTTAGAGCCGCACACAGTCAGCGCCCTCATTTAAAAAATAGTATTTTCGTTTTATCTTATTTTTTATTCTTTAGCACAAATTTCAATCTAACTTTATGTGTGTGTAATGTATATATAATATATATATATATATTATATATATATGTGTGTATATATATATATGTGTGTGTGTGTGTATAATCTTTTGTTTATCATTAACATTAGGGGAGTTCCTATGGTATACCTGCATAACATAGCTGGACATGAGATCATATGTAATGAGTTTCAAATTCCCAGTCTCACTATTATGTTCACTTTTGGACTAATACTCTGGAAGAGGTAATAAACCTGTTTATTCCCCCCAGTTATAGGTTAAATAGTACTACTAACTGTTCTTATACAAGGATGGCTTGGCATTAAATAACCTACAAAAGGTGATATGCTATTAAACAAATAAACCAAACCATTAACAATTGATATAGATAATCACTTTTACCGCAAATCTTTTAGAGAAAGACCCTAGAATTTCATAAAAAACAATTGGTAATAAAAAAGATTTATTCAATGTATTAATGATTTTGAATATGAACTAAATATTCATTGATAAACATATGCATTTCCAAGAGTATTATGATGTAATACAGTGACGTAGTTTTGGTTACAGACAGACAGTTACATAATCTCCATTATAAGAAGATTTGTCTAATAATTATTAATTTTTAACTAGAATTTTTCTTCATCTTAATTTTGGTTACTCAGTGTTACCTCTACAGCAACGAGGGAACAGCACATATTATGAACAACAATAAAGAGTAATCTCCATGTAACTTTGTAAATTATTTGTATTAACAATAATTAGTTGAAGCTATAATCATCTGGAAATAATCATTATCATTAGTTACTTGAAACCATAAAATTGTTGGCAAGAAAGAAAAAAAAAAACTGACTTTTGGCATTGAATAATCCAACAAGGTGTCCATGACATGTAACACTCAACTTTGGGTGGTCGAAGAGGCCCCCTCTGATCAATCAGCTGGTCATGTCAAGCCCTAGCACCTATATGATTGACCCAACACTATTGCCCTTATAACAAGCCTTTTTATTACATGGGTGCTAGAAGGTGGTGACTGAGGGTCTTCCTTTTCTGGTGTGACGTTAAGCTCTAACTGATGGTGAGGTTCCAGTTCTGGAGGTTTGGGGAATGTGGATCACCCCTTCATCACCATTGCTCCCAGGTCCACTCTGACCCGGCATGGTAGTACCTGTTAGGGTCCCATCTATGGGTTAAATAGAAAAAATGTGTTTATATTAAAAAAAAAAAAAAAAAAAAAAAAATGAATGAATTTATTTCAAAACTTTGTTGGTATTAAATGATCCACTGAGTTTGATATGCCGTAAAATAAAACAAAAGAAACCCAACAAGATTTGGCATGCTGTAAAACCAACCAACCAACCAATTTCTCTTTAGTTTTATCTTCTATGCTTTGCTTGTTTTTATGAATATACAAAATTAGATATTTGATAAATAACCAAATAAGATTATTTTTTAATTTTAAATTTTTAAATTTTTAAAACATTTTAAAAATCAATTTAGCTTAGTTGGTAGAGTGTCTGCCTAGGAATCGCAATTTCAATGCTGGACCTTGCCAACTCAGCGCATGAGTAGCACAGCTTGAGTAATCTGATATGTGCAGTAAAGTGGGAGCTGATAGTAGGTGTGGCTCTCTACCTCAGCAAAAATAGTCCCCTAGTCTAGCACTAACGAAAAGGGGATAGACTCCTTTGCTGTCTGGTTGATATCAACAATAGGTCACTCTGCCAACTTTACTACAACTATTATCACTAATCGATACATTTTGTATTTTGAATTTTTTTCTACATTCTTTTAAGTAAGTACATAAACTTATCTTTATTTTGACTGTTGTGTATTTCCTACTTGAGATAATCATTCTACAAACTCATTCATACACAAATCATATCTTTATTTGAATATCTGATCATTTTGATTTTGTACTTTTCCTCACAGTCACATGACTTTAAAAGTAATTTCTATTTAAACTTTTACTAATAACTTTACAACAAATATTTTCTTTGCACTTTATGACCTTTATGCCTATTAATCATCTTTTAAAAACCGGTTTCCTGTTTTTCTTTTCTTTTTTTATTTCCTATTTGAATCAATAAAAATGAATGGGTATTGACTATTAAGATTATCCATTATTTCATTCCTCTTCTCTTTTCTCAATCTTTGCCTGTATCTTCCATTCTCTCCCTTATCCCTTCCAATCTTTATTACCCATCCATATTCATTTAAATGTTATACAAATTTGAATTAGTTTCATATATGAAAAAAAAAAAAAAAGGAATAAACAATGCACAAATATTATTGCACCCATCTCATAAATATACTAAAATAAACTAGGATACTTAGTAGAGTCCTGGTTATCTGAGGAGATTTGCTATCATTTAGTAAAAACTCACAAGGAAGAAGATAACTATACAAAGAAGAAAATTTAAACTATTTTGATAAGTTCATCCATGGCTCTTCTCTCAATCTTTGCCTGTATCTTCTCATTCTCTCCCTTATCCCTTTCATCTTTATTGCCCCTCCATATTTATTCATTTAAATGTTATGTAAACCTGAATTAGTTTCATATGTGAAAAAGGAATAAGTAATACACAAATGTTTTCTACTGCATTTTATCTTCCTCTTTTATTTTTTCCTTTCACCTGTTTCCCCCCACCTCCCATAGCTTTCTTACCTTTGGCCTCTGACTTTTTATACTTTCTTTTCTTTTCACCTCTTCCAATTATTTCCTGCTTAACATTATGAATTTGTTTCTTGGCCAGAAAATAAAGCTGATTTCAGTTCAGAATGGCAGATAATCAGGAAGATACTACACTCTGATCCTCAGTTATAAAAAAATATATATACAAACAAGTAGAATGATATATATCTGTTTAGCAATTAGTTTTGGTTATACTAATTCAGTATAAGTCATATTTTATGACTCAAAGGATCAAAGATCAGTGTTTCTATGGGCTAAAATATGGTTCAAGGAAATATACTTTTAGCTATTTGTGAAAATGTGATATCTTGTAGATTGCATCCATTTTCATGGATACAAAGTTGCACCTTAATTCAAGCCCCTTTGTATGACTTTGCTCAAGGTTTCCTAGGGTCACTCCTCTTATCTCTACATGAATATTATTCTTGATTGTAGCAATATCTTAAGCTTATTCAAATATACACACCCCCCTTTAAATAACCCCACAAAAGGCATGGGAGGTCAGTTGAATTCTGAATTGAAATTTTTCTGCCATCAAAATTTTCTTTTTCTTGAAATTTATAAACCTCTCAACATTGTAACTTGACATTTTCAATTTCCTTTGGTTATCAGAAAAATAATATAAAGATTAAATTAAAAACAAGAAAGTTATGAATTTTTTGAATGTTTTCAATATTTTGTGGGTCAACCTGTAACAATGAATTATATCATTACATTTTATTCTGCATTATTCAGGGCCATGTTTATCTGAAAGTAAAAAAGAGAATGACTTTGAATATATCTTAGCTGTAATAAGAACATGTTTTTTATTTTTGTATTTTAAAGATACCAACTGACAGTGACACATCATTTAAGTCATGTATTTATTTTGGTCTCTTTGGTCAGTAGATAATCTTGTCATTATCTTTTGTTGTCTGCTTGATTTGTTTCAGAGAATTGCAAATTTAAGATCATTTCCATCTTGAAATAATATCCCCTTTTCTTATAATCTTTGTCTTAGACTCTACCAATTGGACAGTTAAGAACCTGGAATAACTAGTATTATCTGTGTTATTTGAACTATTGTCCCCATCTTCATTGTTATTTGTACAATGTTTCAGCTGATATGCCCTTCGGCCTTCTTCAGGTATTTCTTGTCGGACTCAGGAACCTTCTTTAACTCGACAAGAAATACCTGAAGAAGGCCGGAGGGTATATCGGCCGAAATGTACAAATAACAAATGAAGATGGGGACAATAGTCCGAAAAGGCAGATAATACTAATCATCAAGCCTCATCTCAAACATTCAGAGAAACTGGAATAACTAATCTAGTAATCTCTAAACTTTTACAGTTGTTATATAAGTATGGATGTTGCGTCCGAACACAAAACCCCTGACTCTGACTCTTCTATTTTGAGTACCTCCAACTTATGGTCTACAAATAAATATAAAACTATGATTTTTAATAATCTCTTTATAAGGAGTATGCATTATCACTTTACTGAGACTAAACTAGGATCATATAAAGTGTAAATTCAACTGGAGTCAGTGTCTGTATAGTTTATCAATTCCAATTCTAGTGACTCCTTAATTACTCTGTGACTCTGACCCAACTGCCTTGCTCACAAGACATCATGATGATTTGTTGATGTCTCCTCCACAAGAGTTCAGTGTTACCTTTGTTGGATGATTGTATTTAACTTGCATTTCTTTATGTCAATATTTATGAAGCTGTTAATAATCTAGCAATAATGATATTTTCTGTTTGGTTGTCATCCAACAGAAATTTTAATTTTTATTTTATAGTCATGAGAAAGTTTTGTTCCCTCTCGTTTCTATCTCAACCAATTTAGTCAAACTCTAAACGATCATACAGAACTGAGATGCATTCATTGTGCTTTCTAGTTTTAAAACTTTCTGTTTTTCTTTTTTCTTTTTTTTTACTCTGAAAATATGTTAAGACATTTTTGTGGCCACTTTTGAAATCCGAATTTGTGAATCATTTACAGTTTTTTTAAACCTTTCCTCTGATTGTGTTTTGTTTGCCGCATTTAACTTTTACCTTATTTGGTTATGACGTGATTAGTAACACTTGGATTAGATTTGAATGCATAATATTCAAGAGGTTAATTTGTACATTCTCTATCTCTTTTTTTTTTTTTTTTCTTCTGAGATTTAAAAAAAAATTCAGATTCTTATCAGTCAACCATTCATCATATTTGATAAATATTGAGCCATTTTGTATCTGTCATCTTCAACTCCAAAGATATTTTTAATTTTCAAGAGATTTTAATTGTAGATTTATTAAGGATTTTATTATTAGTTTATTTTGGTCAAACATTGAAGAGTGTGAAATTTAGGTTTTAAGTTTTTTTGTGTTCTGAGAATATTTTGCACAATTAAGATCAAATATAAACAAATGTTTTTTCATTTTTATTTTTTCTGTTCTTATTTTTGATATTTATGAAGATAACTGTTCAGTTCATCTGTTGAAAAAATTACTGCAGCAACTTGATTTTAAAGTAATTTTAATATATAGGGAATTCTTTGTTCCACTGCATGCACACAATTGATAATAATTAAAAATTTATAGCCCTGATTAACTGGTTTAGCTCAGTTGGTAGAGCATCAGCTCAGAATACAAGGTTCCGGGTTCAATACCAGGCCCCTGTCAACTCAGTGTATGAGTAGCACAGGGATCTGTACAGTAAAGTAAGGCGCTGATGATAGGTATGGCACTCCACCTCAGACGCAAAAACAATCTCCTTGGTCTAGCACTAATGAAAAGGAGATAGACTTTCTCGCTATCTGGCTGATACCAACATTAGGCTGCCCTGCCAAACAGTGACATATTCTGAATCCATTAACTTTTTATGTAGTGGTGTGATTAGAATTTAAAAGCATTACTTATTTTTTAAGATAAAATCATAACAGTACCCTGAAATGTTTTTGAACTATTTGTTCAGCAGAAGTAGATTAAAAAGATAGCAAATTATCCATTAATATACACACACACACACACACACACACATTCAAATGAGATATTGTCTTCGTGATCTGAAATGAATTTTTAGAATATAATTTATAAGCTATATAATTAAAGACATTAAAAAAGAAAGTATCTTAGAATTTGATATCTTGCTGAGATATCCTATGTTTCATGAGATTTTGTTGATTTGATGAATAGATTCTTAAAGATTAATTTGTAATATATTTTTTCTCTTCTCAATGTAACTAAAGAAAGTAAATATCTGGTTTCTTATCTGCCTTCAAGCTGTTATCTTTTAATAACTTTTAAAGCAATCATTTAGGATTTTTATTTTTTTTATTTAATCTTCTAAAAGCTGATAATGCTTTGGCCATGTGTCTTTGGAGTATTCTATTTAGCTTATTTTTAAATAATCTCTGTGGACTAGCACTAGTGAAAAGGGGATAGACTTCCTTGCTGTTCGGCTGATACTGGCCACTCTGCAGACTTTACTTACTACCATATAAAAAAAAATTGAAATCATTTATGTGTTACATTTATTGAATATTATGTCAAAAATGAAAGTTGCTCATAAGCCAACAAAAGCTTTAGTTCTGCCTTGTTGGCAGGGCTTAGAATAGACTGATGGTATGTCCTTCTGACTCCTAAAAATGATTGTTTTGGGTATGATAGTAAACGAAATCAGATGGTGAGGCTACAGTTCTGGAGATTTGAGGAGTGTAGAGTGACATTTCATTGCCATTATTCTCAGAGTCACTCTGACCCAGTTCCATCTATGGGTAAAAATCATCTATTCAAAAATTATTTGTATTAGATAGGAAGACTTGATGACATTAAGAATAGTTACTTGTAGCTATAATTGATTGGTCAGGATTATTATTAGTTACTTGAAACCATATAACTGTGCAAACAAATGACTATTATCAGATAGAAATAATTACTTGAAGCCATATAATTATTTGTATTGAAATCATAAAACTGTGCAAATTATTTGTATTAGATAGGAATACTTGAAACCATATAACTGTGGTGCAAAAAAACAAAAAACATAAAAAACCTTAAATAACTATACAAAAATATCAATTGATCAAAAGGTTATTTGGGATAGTAAGTCGTTGTCGTCGGGGAGGCCTAATATCTGTATCAGCCGGACAGCGAGGGAGTCTATCCCCTTTTCAATAGCGCTAGACTAAGGAGATTATTTTAGCATCTGAGGTGGAGCGCTACATCTACCATCAGCTCCTCACTTTATCACAGAGATCCCTTTGCTACTCATTCGCTAAGTTGGCGAGGGCCAGTATCGAACTAGGAACCTTGTGGTTTCAAACAGAACGCTCTACCGACTGAGCTAACCTGGCCCTTTTCAATCCTAGATTTCAGTAAGAAAATTTCTTGTTTCATACAAAGAAGGGTAATAAAGGATTATTTGCTCGTAAATTCCTACCATAAAATAAACTGAACCCTCATTTTATGTCCGTGTTTTTGCAATGTTTTATTTTTCTTGCACTCATTATTTTACAATACTAAATATATTTTCTTTATTTATTTTAATATTCACTTCAATGTGTATATTCTAAAAGTTTTATTTTATGAGAATGGTTAGTTTTAAAGTGGGGGTTCGTTTTTACACTTTAACTTTTTACTCGTAAATTCCTACCATAAAATGCCCAAGCCTAATTTTATGGTAGGAATTTACGAGTAAAAAGTTGAATATCACCTTTTGTTGTTGTTGTTATTTCTTTTCTTTTTGGCTTTGGTAATCTAAAATAAAAACGTCAGATTTTAATCATCGTCGACGAAAAAACAAAATTACGGTCATAAAAGGATGATCCAATTTATGCCTAAATTGTAAAACAAGCCCCCACTTTAAAACTAAACATTCTCACAAAATAAAACTTTTAGAATATAAACATTGAACTGAATATTAAAATAAATAAATAAAATATATTTAATATTGTACAATAACGGGTACAAGAAAAATAAAACTTTCTTGCAAAAACACGGACATAAAATGAGGGTTCAGTTTATTTTATGGTAGGAATTTACGAGCAAATAGTCCTTTATTACCCAAAGAAGATTGGTCTGTTGATCATTTCAATTGTTGTAATGTGTTTGAATAAACTAAATTCATTTGTCCATTTGTACAAAATAACTTAACACTGATAGACTAAAGATATTCAGTCTTTGAGGTTTTGTTTTAGTGAAATTAAGTAGCATTTATATTTTAGTACATTTTGGAACCTTTTTTTTTTTTATTTTTTATTTTTTATTTTTTAAAGGAGTTTACCTCAGACAGATAAGGCAAGAAATAAAGTGGACATTATTATATAATAGATTAATTGTGTTAGAAATATTTTTATAAGATGTGTGAACATGTCGAGATAAAGATGGATGCAAAGAAGAGAAAATGCCTTATTGTAATATTCAAAATAGGAGTAGATAAAAATCATCTAGAAATGAATTTACATTTGCTAAAAATAGAATTGTGAAGTGTTTGTTTTTCTTCTTTTAACTCTTGCATCCATATCAAAACTTTAGATGTTTGCTACTTCAGGATCCACTTAGGAACCACAAGGTTCTGGGTTCAATACTGGCTTTTTCTGATGGTCAAGTTTCAGTTTTGGAGCTTTGGGAATGTGGAGTACCCCTTCATTACCATTACTCCCAGGTCCACTATAACAAAGAGTGGTAGTACCTGTTAGGGTCCCATCTATGGGTTAAATAGAAAAAATGTGTTTATAAAAAAAAAAAAAAAAAAAAAAAAAAAAATGAGTACCCATCCAGAATGAATTTATTTCAAAACTTTGTAGGTATTAAATGATCCACTGAGGTTGATGTGCCATGGAGCAAAACAAACAAAAATCCACCTGTATCTTGTCAATTATTTTAACTGGCTTTCTTTTCAAATGTCTACATTCTGTTTTTAACGTTGTTACTTTGAGCAACAATTTGGTGAAGTTTTCTCATGTTTTGAAATAATCATTGTTCATATATGAAAGAGAGACGACAAATCAATATAGATTTTGAAATCTCTATAAAAGAAATCCTGTCACACGGAGATCAAGATGTATCAGAAAGCAGACCAAATATATTAGAAGTTATTGAACAACAAAAATAAAAGTGGGTAGAGACCACTTAGCTTGAAGGTTGAATAACAGATGGTACAGAAAGTTAATAGAACAGTGCTAAAAAACAAATAATAATCAGTATAGAAGAGGTGCATCTTGCATAATGGTTATTTTGGTTGGAAATAGAATCAGCGACCCGAGTTCAAATCCTGGATGAGTCTGCTGGTGTTTCACTCTATGCAAATGCCCTTCGGAAAAGTATGAATCCATATTTTCTCTTCCTGGTTATGGGGAAATAGTAGGGCAGACTGGGTTCTTTTTAGCTGTGGGTGTGTATTTACTCAACTCCTCTGCTACTGGCAGGATGCAACACAAGGTCAATTTTTAAGTGGAGTACAGCTGGTTTGAATTCAGTTTTCCTTCTCAGAAACTTATTGTTGAACCAAAGCTAAATAACTCTGTCATCTCTACTATTTATCCATAGCTGGGGTGAGAAGAGATGGATTCATGCCTTTCCCAAGGGCATTAGCGTGAAAGTGAAATGCAAACAGCCTTGTCAAGGATTTGAACTCTGGTCGCCAATTCCATTTCTATGATGATAACCATTATGCTATATGTGCCTCATATTATGCTTATTTCTTTGGTACCGTTCTATTATGATAACTGCTACACTACCAGTGTCTCCTTTACGACTGGAGAATGGAACTTAAAATACAACAAAAGTAGAAAAGAACAAGTTTTACTGACCCACCTTCACATCATCATTTACTAGAGGGCACAGAATCCCCAATATGCAATACATGTCAAGAGAGATTTACAGTGAAACATATACTGTTAGAGTGTGTAGACTTTGATCTAGTGTGAACAAAATATTACCAAGCAAATAATTTAAAATAACTTGTCACAAAAATAAGACCATCCAGGATTTTACATTTTCTAAAAGAAATGGGATTGGACTCAAAAATATGAGGAATTGAACAATTGTTCAAATATATATATACATACATTTGTTTTCTACCAAACTATTGCTACAAATCCCAAACTTAGTCAGTATTAAATGATCCACTGAGATTGATATGATGTAAAACAAAATAAACAAACACACTTTAGCCTTGAGTAGGCAACTAGTCTAAAAGGAAAAACTCTGAATTCAAACCAGCTTGACTGTGCTTAAAATTGACCTTGTGTCACATCCTGCCTATAGCTGAGTGGTTGGGTAGATATCTATAGTAGGAAAAGATCTGACTGATGGCAAGATGAAATTGTTGACTGGGCAAAGGTTAACAAAATTCAGGACAAAACATTTGACCAATGGTAGATTCAAAATGGATGTTGATGATAAAATTACAAAGCAAATAATTCCATTTTCAATTCATCTATTTTTGATCCATTCTTTGGCCAGACAAAACTATTTTCTTTCTTTTAGACAACAATGATGGATATTTATAAAAAAAAAACAATTGTTTTCAATCCAATCCATTCAAATGACATTTTTTAGATAAGTATTTTTGTGTTGATAAATAAAACCAAATATCTATTATTATTTGCTCAAAAAAGTTGTACAGATCTATGACACAAAGAGAATTGCAATTTTCAGGACAACCAGTCATTATCTTTAATGTACATTTTTATAGCATATTTTACAGTATTAATATCAGAAGAGATTAAATATTAAATAAATATAAGTCTAATAGAATTAATGTTATTTTGATGGCTGAGTGGTTAAGGCATTGGACTTGAAATCCAATGGGCAATGTGCACACAGGTTCAAATCCTGCCTTTTTGTTTTTGACATCTATAATTGGCGATGAATTTCAATCGGTGCCTTTTGCATTCAAAAACCGAATAACTGAGCAAACTTCACACTTACCAGTAGCATCAATCGGGAGCTCCATCAGAAACAACTGCCAAGCCAAAACTGAGTGTGGCAGAGAAGCAGGCACATGCTTAACAAACACAACAGTGTTGCCAATACTTGCATGAACAGTTTCCCTGAATCCCCAGCACATTGCAGACCTTACTTTTCGGATTGACCTTCATAATTTATTGGCTGGGCAGTCCATGACATGTAACACTCCACTTTGGCCCTTACTTGGGCTAGAGGCCCTCTCTGACTCAATCAGCTTGTCACATCAAGCCATAGCACCTATATGATTGCCCCAAGCCTATTGCCCTTATGGCAAGTCCCAACCCCTTTTTATCTCTGTTAAACTCTATCTGATGGTTAGGTTCCACTTTTGGAGGTTTGGGGAATGTGGAGCACCCCTTCATCACCATTACTTCCAGGTCCACTCTGACCTGAAGTAGTAGTACCTGTTTGTAAATAGTAAAATGTGTTTATTAAAAAAAATTGAGTATCCATTAAGAATTGACTTATTTCAAAATTTTGTCAGCATTAAATGACCCACTGAGGTAAAAACAAATCATTCATAATTTATAGTCTTGTAATAATTATAACCAAACTTTTAATTGAATCAGGAGTTAAGTCTGTGCAGTTAAATGTTATTCTATTATGCTTATAAGATAAAAGAATTTTCTCTTTTTCCAATTGAAATTTACTTCTTTAAATTTAATAGAATTAATATACTAAGCTATTTGATTTATTTAAAACTGTTGATCTTTAAATGAGATAATATTCAACATGTCTGCTGACCTGAATACTTTAAAGTCAGATGTGTTGGATACTAATTCACTTGATGATGGACAATGGGAAACTCTGAGTCATACATTTTTATCATGTTTTTATTATTATCATCCCACTTTATACTTGAAAAATATTCTGATATGTCTATCCCTTTTTTGTGTATAGTGTTTTAATGCTAAAAGCTTTTTTTTTTTTAATTTGTAATGCGACAGTAAATAAATGAAATAGCTTAGTATATTAATTCTATTAAATTTAAAGAAGTAAATTTCAATTGGAAAAAGAAAAATTCTTTTATTTTATAAGCATAATAGAATAACATTTAACTGCACAGACTTAACTCCTGATTCAATTAAAGTTTGGTTATAATTATTACAAGACTATAAATTATGAATGATTTGGTTTTACCTCAGTGGGTCATTTAATGCCGACAAAATTTTGAAATAAGTTAATTCTTAATGGATACTCAATTTTTTTTAATAAACACATTTTACTATTTACAAACAGGTATATATATGGTTTGAAAATTGCATCAGCACTTTTGACTTTGTCTATGTTACCCCATCTTATATATATCTTATTATTGAAGCCTACTCTCCTCTCAACTGAAAATGGACTTGGCAATTCAAGTTTAAATCCTGAACAAGGTTTTTAAAAAGTGTATATCCAGCTATTCTCCCTCCAGCTATGGGTAAATAGTGGGTCAAACTGGGCTCTTTAACGTTGGTTAGGCAACCGGTCAAGGGGAAAGAAGATTCTGAATTTAAGTCTGTTAAAGTCCACTTTAGAAATTGATGACCTGCTTGTGAGGAGAGGGGTTGGGTAAATCCATACTGTGAAAATAATAGATACAGCTATTCTGTTATTTAACAATATCAGACAATGTTATTTTGAAAAAAGAAAACAAAACATTTTGTTTTTTAATATTGAATAATAACATCATTGAAAAATCCAAACTTTAAATGCAGTTGTTGTTTTCAGTTAAATTTTACTGAGGAGTGTCAGGAAAAGTTTATTGATATCTAAACACTTCCTTTAAACATGTCATTGATCTCATTTAAACACTCATAGACTTTTCACTCATAACTTGTATCTATGACTACGACTATACATACATTTATCTCCTGTTTCAAAGTCCATACAATAGATAAGAGAGACACACAGACAGACAGGATTTACAAGAGATTTTATTTTGTACTGATTTTCTTTTACTTTATAATTAGAAAATGGGATGTGGATTCTAATTTATTTTTGTATTGTTCTTTTAATAGTAATTCTTTTATACTATATCTCTGTTCCATAATAGTTGCTATATTTAGAGTATAAAATATATATGCAAATGTAATAATTATTCTGGAACAGAGCTAACATTTTATTTTAGGCTTTGTTCTCTCTTTATAAATCATTGAATACACTGACTGGCTGAGGTGTAAGACCCCACGATTAAAAGAAAAAAAAGAGAAAAAAAAAAAAAAAAGAAAAAAGCGTGTTTGGTGGCAGAGATACTGATAGATTCATATCCATGCATCCTGATGTTTTTCCTTTTTCTTCCCTCATCATTTCAAGCTAACTGTAAATACATTTCAATAGTTTCTTAGAAATGAATTACACAATAGGTTACAAGGTAGGAATTAGAAGGCTTTAGTTGGGACCCATAAATTTTCCCGGGAATCATTCAAAGCAAATATGTGTATCCCTGGATGCACTAAATTAAAAAGCTATCAGCATCCCTGGGGGGGGGGGGTACTTGCTATAAAACTAAACTGCATCTGATGGTGAGAAATGTTTTTCACAATGTTCCAGATTAATTTAAAAAAAATTTTTTTTTTTTTTTTAGTTTTGGCAAATAAGCCCAAATATTTTTGAAGGATTTGTTATAAAAATAAAAGTATAAAAATCTAAAATCTTTGCCTGATTATTCCCCCCTCCCCCGTTAGTACAAGATTCTTCAGATAGTTTTTTTTTTTTTTTGACTACTAAGCTGACCTTTAGAGGCGAGATGTTATAAAGACATTTATTTTCCTAAATGACTAATTGTTATTTATTAATTACTTCCAATTATTGCCATTGTTATTTTGGAATGTTGTTGACCATAAATGTTGTCAAATTTGTATTTTTACACGTGTTATTAGCTTAGCTTACAAAATTGTTTGGTTTCTGTGTTTAATGGCATATCAACCTTGTGGTTATTTAATGCCAAAACCATCCGTATAGAAGAACACTAGTGGCAGGTTGGTTACTTTGTTTAATGGCATATTAACCTTGTGGGTTATTTAATGCCAAAACCATCCGTATAGAAGAACACTAGTGGCAGGTTGGTTACTTTGTTTTATGGCATATCAACCTTGTGGGTTATTTAATGCCAAAACTATCCTTGTAGAAGAACACTAGTGGCAGATTGGTTACTTTGTGTTATGGCATATCAACTTTCATAGATTATTTAATTCACAAACCATCCTTGTAGAAAACAGTAGTGTTTCTTTTTAATCCATAACTTGAAAAATTCCCATTCTGATAAATGCAGATTATTATACTTTTATGACACACCTTGTATATATGTATATATATGTGTGTGTGTGTGTAATTAAAATATATAAAATAATTTTTATAGAAATAATTTTTTATATAAAATATTCAATTATATAATTACTATGTTTTTAGACGTGTTATTAGCTCAGCTTACAAAATTATTTGGTTTCTTTTTTAATATCAACCTTCATAGATTATTTAATGCCAAAACCATCCTTGTAGAAAAAGCAGTAGTACTATTTAACCCATAAATGGGGAGGTGAGTGAGTTCATAGCTTTCCCAAGGGTATTAGTCTGAAAGTGAACGTAATAGTGTGACTAAAGTTTGAACTTACTATACAGTTCAGCATGTGAACCACTCCGCCACAGGGACACACCTTAAAAAATTGTAAAAGATTTGGTATTTTATTTACTCTTCTGAGTAAATTATCTGTTTCTATGCATATTTTAAAGAAATATTTAATACTAGCAGGACCTGTGGATATACCACAGTATGATAATTTAATCATAACGTTTGATATTTTTTACTTAAGAGCTATTACAAAATAGTTCAAGATGTAAGAAGTATAATAATCCTGATTTAACTCTCTCTCACTCTTTTTTTCTTTCTTTTCTTCTTTTCATTATGTTTGATTGAAACAGATTAGTATTATCACTTCTGCATGTTCACCTCCTCTCTCTTTCTGCTACTCACTTTCTTTCTTATATTTTTTCTGTATCACTTGTCCTTTTCCTTCAATTTCTCTCTTTATGAGAAGAACAGAATGGTCTATTATTTAGCTTTTTACTCTTATTGTAAATTTTTCAATTTTCCCCTGCTGCAATACATACATAGCTACACACACACACACACACACACATTATATATGTAAGGAAAAACTAAGAAAGAAGACAAAGAGGGTGTATTTCAATATGAATATAATTTTGGAGGTCAAAGTGTCACCAAAGAGTATTACTTGGAAATCTTGTGCTGTCTCTATGATGCTGTGCATTGTAAATGGTTAGACATGTAGTTTACAGGTCAGTGGCATATTCATCATGAAACACAAGATTGTGCAAGTGCAATAAGCTCTATACAACTTTTTTCTTGTTTCCTAAATTGGAAATTCATCTCGAGGCAAAGAGACTTCAGGAAGACATTAAAAGAAATAGCACAGCTTAAGACCATATAAAAATAAGTGTTTCAAAGGTGCTTTGACCAATGGAAAACTTGCTGGAATAAGCATGTTGAATATCCAAGGAACTATATTGTAGACATTTAATTTCTGTCTTTGTAAATAGTTTCATATGCAAATATAAAATTGGGAGTAGTTAACTTATTTCTGCAATTTCTCAAGTTGTTTATTTTAAGGAGTGGATTGCTACCAGTTTTCTGCTTTCTAAACAGTTTAACCTAATAATTTTTCACTGAAAAAATAAGACTTTTTTTTTTTTTTTTTTTTTTTTTTTTTTACAAAACAGGTTTGGTTTTTTGTACTTGGCTGCTAATATCTATATTTCCTCTCTTAATTATTGTTGACTGAACCATCCCAAGCCGACTGGTACATTTTTAAATGTTTTTTTTTTATCAGGATTTTCTGACCAGAGCAGAGATGCTGTTAGGTACACATCCTGCGTCCCTGACACATAAAAATCTAAAAGGACACAGTAAAATCATATCCACAGTGTTTTTCTTTTTCCTTCCCTCACCATTTCAAGCTAACTGTAAATATATTTCAATATTTTCTTAGAAAGGAATTACGCGGGATAGGTTACAAGGTAGGAGTTAGTCAGCTTTTAGTTGTTTCCTCAGGTCATAAATAAAAACCCTACAATTTATTAAGAAACTTTAGTTGGGTCTCATCAAATTTCTGGGGACTCATTCAAAGCAAATATGTGTGTCCCAGGATGCACTAAACCAAAAAGCTATCAGCATCACTGCCAGAATGCTAAATGTAATGATTATAATATATTTCTTAAAAAGGGGGCTGGTTTGGCTCTGTCAATAGAGTATTCACCTAGGAATTGCAAGGTTCTAGGTTAGATACTGGTCCTCACCAACTCGCTCAATGAGTAGCACAGTTTGGGTAATCTGATCTGTGTGGTAAAATAGGAATTTGAAAGTAGGTGTGGTGCTCAACATCAGCAAAAAAAGAAAAAAAAAAGAAAGAAAAGCGATCTTCCTGGTCTAACACTAGAGAAAAGGGGATAGACTCCTCGTCTGGCTGATACCAACAATAGGCCACTCTGCCGACTTTACTTACTACTCTTAAAATGGAAGTGCTTTTTGTTGTTTTTTTTTTAATTACAAAATCAGTTGAAATTAGATATTAAATCTACTAATGATTTTCTTTTACTCTTTTAATGATAATTGTATTAATTGTGGATTAATTATGTAAACAATATCAAAATTGTTGGACACATAGTGTAGTTGATATAACTGTTGAGTTTAATACAGTTCTAAGTGACAGTTATCTCTGGGCTGCAGTCAAGGGTGACAGTAACATAGAATAATAATTAACACAGTTTAACACCTGTACCCAGTCATGGTTAGCGGAATGAGAACAGGATACCCCCATGGATTGAATAAAGGGTTGGGTTCAGAGTTCTGTGAATGCTTCCGATTACAACCAGAAGGTTCCTGAGTCTAACAAGAAATACCTGAAGAAGGCCGGAGGGTACATTGGCCGAAATGTACAGATAACAATAAAGATGATGACAATAGTCCGAATAATACAATATGAAAAAGATAGCAAATCATGAAAGCAAAGTGATTTATTGGTTACTCTCCTCAGAAGATTAATTGGTAAAGACCAAATATTGCTCTATGGTTTTCTTTAGTTTCTTTCACCAAGTGAATTTCTATTGCTTTCCAATTAACAATTTGTATGCAAAGAAACATTTACTGTTTGTAGTCAGCACATACACTTACTTGTAAATTATTCCTTTCCTTTCATTAACAAACTTTGATTTGTTGTAAAGAAAGACAGATCAGTAATTTTAGGCTTTCACACTTAAAATGTTTGATTCTAACAGTTGAGACTTAGATTTTAAGTAAAGTTTATATTTTGTTTGATATATTTGGAAATTTTGTTAGCGTTTTATTATTGACTAGCTTAAAAGCTGCCATATCTGGTGGCAATTAAGCTAGCTCCTGCAGAGGGCTCTTCATTGATTTTTATTTCCAAGATATACAAAATTGTTAATTGTGATAGAGCATACAAGGTGTGTCCAAAAAGTATAGAGATATTTTGTACTTTTTGACAAATTTCGTATTCTGAAAAAAAATTAATGAATGGAACGTTATTTATTTATTTTTCTCCAGAATACAGGGTGTCAAAAAGTACCAAAAAATCTTGATACTTTTTGAGAAAACCTTGTATGTAGATCTAAATTAGGGTAACCTAGACAGTCAATGGTGCTTGGTGACTGTTTCTTACCTATGTGATCATCAGACCAAGACCTGCATACATATATAAATATAGCATTTTATCTTGCAGGGTGTATGTTTATAATAAAGTTATTGTTTTTTTAAATAAATGACACTCTGATACTTAAGTGGTATGAAATTATTTAATATTATTAATTATTGTTTCTCTAATAAACAATAAAATAGTTTTCATTTTTAATTGTCACATGACATTCATAAAAAAGATTATTGCTCTCTTTTATTTCCCATGACATTACCATTTGCTAAAAGCATTAATTAGCCAAAACAAAATTAAACTTTTGCTTTGATTCTATATTTATATAATCACATGCAACATTTCTCTTCTTTCAAATTGCTTCTTTTCATTAATTTGCATTATATATTTAAACTATATTTATCTAGTATAACATAAACAAAGGAGTCGCGTGGTGTAATCGTTAGAGTTGTAGGAAATGGACTTGTTGACTTGAGTTCAAATCCTGGACGAGATTGTTTGTATTTCACATAGTGCTAATACCCTTGGGAAAGGTATGAATCCAATTCTCCCTCCAGCTATGGGTAAATAGTAGAGCAAACTAGGTTCTTTAACCTTGGTTAGGTAACCAGTCTAAGAGAATGAAAACTCTGAATTCAAATGAGAAAATGCTTCACAGCTGATAGAAGATTTAGAAAATTTTGAGAAACAATAAAGTAAAATAGCATATCATGGAATTGATAGAATTGTTTAGAACACCCTCCTTTAAATACCACACAAAGAAAACCAACCTTCCCTCTATGCCCCACAAACTAAACTAGAATCAAATTGGTTGACCCTTCGCATGATGCACCACACAACAAGATATAAGAAAAAAAACAAATATTCAGTTGGTTTGAAAATTGCAAGAAACTGTCATTTACCAAGTGATGTTTATTTCATGTCTTCACTACCCTAACTTGTTTGTTTTTTAACACACACACACACACACACACACACACACACACACACACACATATATATATATGGGCACTCTTTACTTATAAAGGCCCCAACACTTTGGAGACCTTACTTTTATGATTACCCTTGTGTGTGTGTGTATGTGTGTGTGTATATATATATAATATATATATATATTATATATATATGATGAGTGAAGGATAGAATAAATCTGACAAAATATGGTTGAGAATAAAAAAAAGTGGATATAACAACACAGCAACTAAATTCAGTTGATATTTCGCCCTTGGTCGGGTTTTGCTCCCCGCTACAAGTAGCTGTTAAAGTCAAGCCACTCTGATGATATGTAAACATCGAAACACTGTGTCTGTGGATGACTAATATATATATATATATATATATATATATACACACACACACACACTACTACTACTACTACTACTACTATTAAGAACAATTCAAATAAATCCATTTATAATGATAAAAAGTTAAATGTGTTAGTTACCAGATGTTTATGCTTTCTTCTAGTTGCTCTTATTAAAGCATTGATCATTGTAAAATTATATCTGATTCTTTGATTAAAAACAAAGAAACAAAAAAAAAAACCATACCACCTTCCGGAACTTTTATTTATATCAGTATTTTTGGCAACAGCTGTTTATTAAACATTTGTTTGATTCTATCATCTTTTTTTTTTTTAAATTGACTGGTTGGTTTAGTTTTCTTTTTGGAAATGGTAGATTTCCAGATTTTTCTTGAAGACAAAAAAAAAAAGAAAAAAAAAACTGAATCCAACATCAAAGTTGTAATATTATCTTCTTTTGTTTTATTTGAAGTGCCCATCAGTTTTTGTGTGTTTGTTTATAGCAAGTTAATATGTAAATTGTTAGTGTGATTTGTCTGTTGAACTTTGAACTTTTCTCTTGATCACTCAAGTATTTGTACAGTGTATTCAGTTGAGACTGCAGACTTTGGAAATAGAGAAGTTTGATTCCTAATATAGAAAACAACAGAAATTCATCCTTATCAAATTACTCTGAACAATTCTAGTGTAGTGAAGCACCATTTTTATTTAGAAGCAAATCTCAATTGATTTTTCTCTTCTTTAGGCAAAGATATATAACACCATCAAAGTCTTTATTATTACACTACCATATAAAATAATATCAGCTTGAGGTTTTATTGTGAAGCAAAATGTAATATATGAAACCATTGTAAACTATTTAGTTTTTTTATCTAAGTGACTGATTTATAAGTTTGTCTTTCTTCTTCTTCTTCGTCTTCTTCTTCGTCTTCTTCTTCGTCTTCTTCTTCGTCTTCGTCTTCTTCTTCGTCTTCGTCTTCGTCTTCTTCTTCGTCTTCTTCTTCTTCTTCGTCTTCTTCGTCTTCTTCTTCCAATTATCGATTTTTATGTTTATATCTTTTTCAATTCTATGATGGTAAATTTTGCATCTCTGTTAAAATCAGGACTATTTTAGTGGAAGTGTTGTTCTGCAAGTATTAATTTGTTGTAATCCATGGATTTGATTCTCTGTCTAT
The DNA here is from genome assembly GCA_023376005.1 of Doryteuthis pealeii. Taxonomy (NCBI): domain Eukaryota; kingdom Metazoa; phylum Mollusca; class Cephalopoda; order Myopsida; family Loliginidae; genus Doryteuthis; species Doryteuthis pealeii. Next base: position 79,621,235 of record CM042152.1, on the reverse strand, counting down.
AGTTGTTTAGTCTAAAATCATTATATATATATATATATATATATATATATATATATATATAGATAGAGACACACACACACACACACATACATACAAAGATTAAAAAAATAAAAATTCTGAGTTTTTTTGAAGCATGAGTGTAGGTATTCAAACGACTAATGTTTCAAAAAAATATAAATGACTTACCAGTCGTGTTAGAATTGGTATTGTAAGTGATATGAACTCTGGAGATTTATAGTAATTGGTATATTATCGGTTAAGGCAGATGCAACTACAAAAAAAAAAAAAACCCAGAAAGAAATGAACATTTTTGCTAACGACACCAAAAAGAAGTGGATCATTTTGTTCAGCAGAGGCAGATCATTCATTCATTTAAACGACCCTTTGAATAGAGGTTGTATGTGAATGACACATTACTAGTGGCCATCACACTTAATCAGGCATTTTGATAGGTCTACGATATCTGGCAATTAGTCTACATGATCCAGTGGTTTTTTTTTCTTTCCTGTTATAAAGTGATTTATGAAACTAGTAAATTTATTGTCTGTGGAACGTTATGATTTTATTCATCGTACTAAAATTTTTATTCACCCCCCCCCGAATTTACAAACTTTAAAAATCCCTGATATAAACAATAACAGAGTTTATTGATATGATTTGACATTGTTACATAACCTATTTTAGGGTGACAACTTCATCAGGAGGGGGCGGGATGACTTTAATCATTGTATGCTAATGAAAATGATAGAAATATTAATAGTAGTTTTCTCTATTTGCATATTTGTAAATCTTAAAATCCCTACAATGTTTTTTTCATTGTTCATTTTATTGGTTACTATGCATAGAATGATATAATAAAATACAAGGTACCTTTTATACTTTGTCTTGAAATTGGACTATTAAAAATTCTTTATTTCTAAATAGAAATAATTTCTTGAAATTGGACTATTAAAAATTCTATTTTTCTAAATAGAAATAATTTCTTGAAATTGGACTATTAAAAATTCTATTTTTCTAAATAGAAATAAATTCTCAGTGGACAGATAATTATAGAAAACTATTCCTGTTTAATTTTACATGTAAATTTGTAAGTTTATTTATCTAGATCACAGTTATTTTAAAAATATTTTTGTAAAAATAGAAATGAATTCTCAGTAGACAGATAAATATAGAAAATTATTCTTGTGTAATTTTACATATAGATTTGTAAGTTTTTATTTTTATTTAGATCACTGCTACGTTTTAAAATTTACTTTTTAACAAAAGTTGCAATGATACATATACTTTATAGAATTTTTTGTTGAATGATATAATGAATACTTGGGTACCTTTCATACTTTGTCTTGGACAATTTAAAGATTTTTTTTTTCCAAATACAAATAAATTTTTTGTGGAAAGATAATTATTTCTCCACTAAGAATTTATTTCTATTTGGGAAAAAAATAAAAAATTAAATAGCACTGATCTAAATTAAGAAACCTACAAATCTATGTATAAAATTAAACAGGAACAATTTTCTATAATTATAATTATAGAAAATTGTTCCTGTTTAATTTTATACATAGATTCATAGGTTTCTTAATTTAGATCAGTGCTATTTTAAAAAAAAATGTATTTTCTTCCAAAAGTAGCAATATGATAGATATTAAACTTTGATCTTGGTTGAAAGTAGAACTTTATTCTCCTCTCTACTAAAACTGAGTGAGAATAAAAATAGCCACCAAATCAGTAGCAACTATTTGTGACTACTACGACTAATAAGTGATCTTTCAACATGATTGATGTTGCAGAAAGCAACCATTGACTAAAAAGCATTACTAACTTGGCAGTCATTACACTAAGATATAGTTTTTTTAGATTTTTAGTCAGTAGAAAGTACAAGTAACAGATTGTTATTCCTGATGTGACGGATATTACACACTTGAGTAACAATGTTGGTTTTATAGGTACATTACACCCATGGCTGAAATTAGGACCAGTGTAGGACCTTTTGGTTGTATGGAGGTCAACTTATTAAGTGACAACATGGCTGTACTTAAATTAATTCTAACTATTTATTTCCATGTCAGAACTATGTGTCGTTATGTAATAGAGATGCTGTTGGTATTGGGTCTGAGGGGAAAGGAAGAAGAGGGTTAGTGAGTCACTCATGGATTAGATTCAAACTTAGATATAAAATATCTACTAAGAATACTTTCCTTTGTGTTATATTTATATCTTATAAAACAATTAGAATATTGTAAGTAATTATTCCTTTTGATAAAATTATAATCTCTCTAAATCCTTTCATTCCACACAATTATCACTTTGTCTTCTGTTGAGATTTTTGATTTTTGTTAGAAGTTTTGATTTAAAAAAAAAAAAAAGAAGTTTTACACCGGTACATTCTTTGAGAAGATATTTAGTGGTATGTATTTATCTAACCCCTCTGCCATGGACAGTATGTGACAAGGTAATTTTTTAAAAATCAAATAAAGCTGGTTTTAATTCAGAATTTTCTTAATCCTAGACTGTTTGTCTAACCAAAGCTAAAGAACACAGTCTGCCCTACTATTTATCTCTAAGTGGTGAGGGGTGAGAAAAGATGGTTTCATGCCTTTTTCAAGGACATTAGTGCAACGTGAAATGTAAACAGTCTCATCCAGGATTTGAACTCAGGCTGCTGATTCAATTTCTTAGAACAATAACTGTTACACTAAGTGCATCTCCGAATACATTTAGAGGTATAGCCAAATATTTGGATGCCCAGAAGATAGACTCCTTTAGGGGCACCCTTTAACATTCAGTAAGATAATGGTTAACAAGCTAGTCTTGCAAATCCATTACTACAGAAAAGTGAGTTTGATCTTTGCTGAATGTTCCATACTTGTGACAAATCCTATAATGTTGTAGGTAAATCATTTTTTTTTTAAAATTTGACTTTCTAGTTTCTTTGAATATTCTATAAGACTTGAAGCAGATGGTCAATCTATCATCATATTATAGCAGAAAGGTTTGAAAATAGACATGTACTGTTGCTTTTTCTTTTGTTTTCTAAGTTATTTATAATAAATTTAGTAAAGATAAATGTTTATTCTTTTTGTTTATTATTTGCTTAAATGTTTTAATTTGATTTTCTATTTGGCTTAAAATAGAATTATTTGCTTAAATGGCATTCAATAATCTTTTATGAAAAAGTAATAATAAAAAATTGAATTTCACTTTCTTGATTTGTTAATCCTAATTTGTAGCTTTGTCTAAGCAACAACATCTGTTACCCCATGTCAGGAATTTGGTTCATTTAAATTTGTTTCATACTTTGTCACTCAAAGAATATTCATTATAAAAATTTCAACTTTTCTGATGCATTATTTATCATTTATAGATTTTTAAAAAAAATATGAGGGTGGTGACCTGTGATAAAGAATGGAACCCTGGTGGTTGAAACGGTTCATAATATGAAACCCTCAACTTTAGCCCATACTTATGCTAGATGGGTTGCCGGAGAGGCCCCCTCCGATCAATTGGCTGGTCACATCAAGCACGTATATGATTGTCCCAACCCTATTGGCCTTATGGCAAGCCCCAACCCTTTTTATCATATATGTGCTAGAAGGCAGTGGTTGAGTGTTTTGATGTCTTGAGTATGAAGTTAAAGTGCATCTGATGGTGAAGTTCCAATTTTGAACATCTGGGGAGTGTGGAGTACCCCTTCATTATTCCCAGGTCCACTCTGACCTGAAGTTGTATCTTTTAGGGTCCATCTATGGTTTGATAGGAAAAAGTTAGTTTTAAAAAAATCTGTTAAAAAAAAAATTGAGTTTAAAAAAAAAAAAAAATTTGAAAACCAATCAAGAATGAATAGAACAAAATGTCTTCGGCATAAAATAATCCAACAAGGGTTGACATGCCGTAAAATCCAACAAATCAAACTAAGATATTAGTATAATCCCAAAAGTAAGGTCTCCAAAGCACTGGGGATGCAGGGAAACTGTTTGTGCAGCTATTGGCAACACTATTATGTTAGTTGCGCATGTGCCTGTATGTAAATTGAATGTGTACAAGAAAGAAAGAAATTAAAACATTCTTGTCATGACTTTTATCAATGAATGATGAATTAGGAGAACTCAATATATAAAGTGACATGATGATTATGTAGTAGAAAGTGTTTACCATTTGAAATTCCTCATCTCCAACTTCAGTCAATCTCATATGAAGACAATTAGTTATTCTGCTTGTAACTACTGTGGCATGTAATTGAAGTAATTTGAATTTTTTCTTCTCCTTTTTTATTGCAATATTAATCAAATGATAGCTATTAATTTACTATAGCATATATGCATTGCTCATAAGATTCAGAGTTGATAATCTATACAGAGATGCTGATAGGTATGCGTTACAGTGTCTTTCTTTTTTCTTCCCTCATCATTTCAAGCTCACTGTAAATACATTTCAATAGTTTCTTAGAAACGAATTACACGTGATAGGTTACAAGGTAGGGGTTAGACGGCTTTAGTTGTTTCCCTGGATCATAAATAAAAACACTACAATTTATTAAGAAACTTTTGTTCCCCCCCCCAAAAAAAAAAGCACTCTCTGGGCAATGTAAAAATTGATTTTTGAAAGTTTTTGCCTTAGAAGTGTGGGGTAGTTTAAAAATTCAGTGTTTGTATCATAAGTAAGCATAATCATCAAATTTATTAAAGGAGTAAAAATTAAAAAAACGATTTTAAACGGAAATTTAGTTTTGTTACCCTCAAATAAAATGTTGCATGCATCTATTAATTATTAATCAAATAATTATTTTGAATATTTTCCACATAAATTTTCCACAAAATCGTAAGTATTTATTTATTTGTAAACTTTTTAGTTAACCTCTTGTTACTGAAAAAAAGGGCAAGAGTAAAAAAACAATTTTAAAATTGCTTATTCGAATTTTGAGTGTATATAACACAAGAATATTCTGACGTAACCTGTGACATAATTTTGGTTACAGACAGAAATACACCCAATCTCCATTATTAATAGATATAATTTTTATTCAGACCATCATTTACCTCTTACCAATTGGCTACTTAAATTGTACTCACTGTATCCCCTGCAGAGGGGTAAGACCTCTTCCCCCCCAAAAGGGGGGGGGGGTTTCTGGGTATGACACTAAACTGCATCTGGGAGTGTGGAGTACATCATTGTGATGTAATGGTCAGCAAGCTAGTTTTGCTGAATAGTGAGTTTGATCCCCACTGGATACCCTATACTTGCAACCTTGTGTCACATCCCACCTCTTCATTAGAATGGCATTACATTTTAGTGATAGGGATGGGTGGTGAAGAAGAGTCCTGGAGATCTATGTTGTTGGCATGATATGATGATGTCTTCTCCTATTCTAACAGTAGCCATTTAATTTTTTGCCTTGTAAAATTTGTCATACCCCAGAGGTCAGAGGTGAAATCAAGCAACGTTTTGTTTAAAATAGTTTGAAGAAGAATTATATTGTTTGCCAACAAAACCTTGTTAGCTAAATTTACACAATGGACTGAGTTATTAGATAAATCTTTTTTGTTAATGTTCCAAAATATATGAGTTAAAATGCACAAGGATAACATTAAGATGTATGAAATAAAGTTCTGAAATAAACTTGATCTCTTCCCTTTTTTTTTTTTATCCAAATGTAGAAGACCTATTAATGATACTGATCATTGGCCAACTAAAATTGAGAAATATAGCCAACTTATAATTCCACTGAGACATATTCTGGCTTGTTTAAAACTCTTAAGTTTCATAAAAAGAATTCATGTGACACACACACACACACACACACACACACATATACTAAAGCTGAGTGAATCAATCTTTGTGTTCTAAAGGGTTTTTTGTTGTTTAGTTTAAAGACACGAAAATCATACCAAATTATTCCTTAGTTCTAGGATTAAGTTATGTTTGAAAAAGATTCCATTTTAATTGGTTCTAATTAGTAGTCATTTGCAATTAAGTAAAAAAAAGTCACTTTTCCCCTCCTCGTGTATATCTTACCACTTCGTTATATATGTTAGTTTCTCAATGAGAGTAGAGAGCGAGATATGAGATTTTGAAACAGATTTGTATGTTAAGTTTTACAAACTGCCAACCCGGCCAACATCTTGGCTCTTAATAAATTTAAATTCGGTCAAAAGTTACCTTTCTTAGAAATCTTACAAAATGATTCTAATGTTTTTATTTTAATTCTTTATTTTTTTTAGATTCTCCGGTCATATTTATTTAAAAAAAAATTTAATTTGCTTTGCAAACTCACTTTTCCCTCATCAAAATGATCTACCCAGAGCTCAATGGGTGACATTTTGTCTAGTGTGTGTGTGTGTATATATATATATATATATATAATATATATATTAATATATATATATATATATATATTAAAGTAATAACTAAAAGTGAAACATAAGAGACATGAGAATGATTTAATATTTGAAAATTGTTTACATTTAAAGGTTTCAATTTTAAGATACATATAAAATATATATCAAATATGTATCTACAATCTTCATAAGGACAATTCAAATATTGACTGTTGATGTATTTTTTTATATCAACAAATTCTCATAATGCAGCATTTCAAAACAGGAATGCTGGTTAAAAAAAAAAAAAAAAAAAAAGAAAAGAAGATACTGTCATTATAAAATTCAAAATGTTTGAATGTTCTTTTTCTTGTCTCACTGATAAACATACCAAAATCAACAGTCAATATTTGAATTGTCCTCATGAAGATTCTCGATACAAATTTGACAATAAAAATATTTTAAATGACAATTTTTCAAACATTAATAAATCATTCTCACATCTCTTATTTTCACTTTTATTTATTACTTTTCCATATATTGTCGGATTCATTTCAATTTCTTCCATCTATAACATATATAGAGGGCACCTCATGTGGTGTAATGGTTAGCTAGCTAGATTAGCAGACCATTGTTAGTGAGTTTGATTCTCACTGGGTGCCCCCATACTTCTGTTTTGTGCTGCATCTATGCTTAGTAAATAACTATATAAAGGGCAGTTGGTTGTGTATGTATGTTTGGATGAAACTACGAAAAATTAAACAATTAACGACAAAGTAAATATATATACATATTAAATATGGTTCTTGCTTTTTGTGCAAAATTATGAATGTTTGATTTATATTTAAAGATGTTTAAAAATCAAAATATACGTAGAAATAGCATTGAAATTCTACTTAGAAATGTCCAACATTTATAAATCTCAAAAGTAAAAAAAAAAAAAAAAAAAAATCCACCAACATCTACCCAGGTGATGCTGGGTAGCCGCTTCTAGTCATATATATATATAATAGTTTTGTTTGTAAAAAAAAAAACCCCAATGTTTACCAACTTTTTATCCAGGTAAAAATAAGTTTCTCATTGCAAAAAGACAATCATATTAAATGCTATATTTGTGTGTAGAAGTTGAAGAAAAAATGTTTTTAACTACAGATTATTTCAAATCCCTAAGAGAGCTCAAGTAAGATAATTAAAAATTATATACAGAGTAATATTTACACTTTCAATAAGAAAGAAAATCATAACAAACCGTCATTTGGCTCTTATAAATTTATTTTAACTGATTAATCAATAAATGAGCCCAGTTTCATCAGACAACCATTACATAATAACCAAGAAAAATAAACTAGAATTCTAGTATATGCCGATCTTTCAATTTTGATTTGTTTACATGTCTTTATAACAATTCCATTGCATTTTAATACTTTCTATTATTGAGGAATCCCATCTTATTGCAGTTGTACTACCCCCTCTCTCTATTAATGTCATGTACTGGTATGAATTTGTTACTACATTAACACATGGAGATACATCAACACAGTCTTCTTAGTGGAACTGTCATTGTTGTAGGAAATGGAACTTAGACTTCTTGGAGGTGCACTTAGTGCATCCATAGGAAATGGAATCAAATCCTGGATGAGGCTGTTTGTGTTTCACTTCATGCAAATGCCCTTGAGAAAAGGCATGAATCCACCTGTTCTACTCTCAGCTATAGGTAAAATAGTAAGGCAGACTGTATTCTTTAGCCTTGGTAAGGTAACCCACTCTAGGAGAAGGAAAACTCTGAATTAAACCAGCTGTAATCCTCTTTAAAAAACTTTGTGTCACATTTTTCCCTTGACAGAGGGTTTGGGTATCCATAAATAAGTCTTCAATCTTTTAAAAAAAAAAGTATTATTTTACATAAACATTTATTTCTCAGCATAACTTCTTTTGTCAAGGCACTTAATTCAGTGGGGAATACTAATCATATAGCAGACATTATACTATGAAACTTTCAGATAAACATTCAGCTAATTTTAGGTTAGTGAAATAATTAATCTACTCGTATATACATTCATAATGAATTAGTATACTATCATAGTGTAATGGTTAGCAAGCTAGTCTTGCAGATCCATTACTAGTGTATGCCCCATACTTGTGACCTTGTGTTGGGTAAATACCTACTTTCATAATAATGTTCATTTCATATGTCTGTGTGTGTTTGTTGCATAAATTTAATTTGGGATCAGAAACCTTTTTGTTACAATGTTAAAATAAAACATTTCATATATTAAATAATTGTATATTGATTTGTGTTTTCCTCTGAAGATGTTGAATATTTGGGGTTTGAGTTACCAACAAATTTTAATAATTGGATGGTTTGTTTTTTTCTGAATAGGAAATTGTTGATGTTAAAGTAGTAATATATAAAGTAGACAGTGGCATATTGTCAGTATCAGCTAGACAGCCTATTCTTTTTTCACTAGCGCTAGACCAGGGAGATTGTCTTTCGCATTTGAGCTGGAGAGCCACACCTACCATCAGCTCCCCACTTTACTGCACAGATTCAAGCTGTGCTACCCATGTGCTGAGTTGGTGATGGATATTATCAAACCTAGAACCTTGTGGTCTCTTGTTGGTATCAGCTGAACAGTGAGGGAGTCTATCTCCTTTTCACTAGCACTAGACTAGGGAAATTTTCTGTTGTATTTGAGCTGGAGAACCACACTTACCATCAGCTTCCCACTTTACTGCAAAGATTTAAGCTGTGCTACTCATGCGCTGAGTTGGTGAGGGCTGGTATTGAACTTGGAACCTTGTGGTTCCTAGTCAGATACTCTTCCTACTGAGCTAAACTGGCCTTGATGTTAAAGTAAAGCATGTACTAATTCAAATGAAAAAGGAGAAGGAGAAAATCTTTGCTCTAAGTAAGAGTATTTATCTAGAAAGCAAATGCATTTTAGAAGTGAACTACTTGTGTAACATGTCCTTAAGTAATTTGTGTAATAGAAAAAAGACCTAGTGAGAATATAGTTACTGTGGCGAGACTGTTCAGTTCTTTCTGCACCAAAGTTAATATAATTGGTAATTGGAGGCAACTAAATTCAACTTTGAAGGTCAGATTTTTACAAACATGTTTTTCATTAGGCAAACCCAGTTTATGAATTTGTGATTTAAATATTTTGTAGGCTGGCCAGATGCCTAAAATGTCAAATCATTACTTTGATTGCCGCTCTAAAAACACTAGTTCCTTGATTATTTTGGGTCAGTGCCAAATTAAAGCTGAATATTTATTAATGATGTTTATTGCAATGCCATTGAAAACATATTTTGGATGAAGTATACGTACGTATGTGTGTGTGTGTATGTGTAATATAAGCAGTGGAGTTAGATTTTGAATAATTACTATTTTTCTGATTTGTTTTTTTACTTACATCATTTATATACATTGTTAAAAAGGGACTTTATTATGGATGGTTTATCCTTCTTTTTCTCCTTTCTTTCTCTCTTTGTTTTTTCTCCTTTCTCTCTCTCTCTTTCTTTCTTTCTATATCTCTCTTATTACCATAATGCTTAGACTAATGTTTTTTTCTCTCTTTCTCTATATCTCTCTTTTCTCTCTCTCTCACCCCTTCTCATACTTATCATAATGGTTGGTCATCAATATTTTGGCGGAAAATTCTTCTCTTATATAAAAATTATTATTTGCCTTATTAACCTTTTCCAATTATTCTTTGTGTTTTGATAAGCAATAATTTTTTTTTATTAATCATTAAAGCAGTTTGGAAGGAAAACATTTTATTCACTTTTTACTATTTTAAAAAAAAATCACTCTGTCTGTAAGGCTGATTTGGATCTCCTACAGAGGATTAAGATACCTTCAAAAAGGGGTGTCCTGTGCATGACACTAAACTGGTGAGGCTCCAGTTCTGGAGATCTGGGGTGTGTGGAGTACTCCTTTGCCATTACTCCCAGGTTCACTATAACTCGGAGTGGTTGTATCTGTTAGAGTCCTATCTATGGGTCAAATAGATCTGTTTAAAAAGGATTTGTATTTCATAGAAATACTTTATATCATATAACTGTACTTTTATTTGTATTAAGTATAGTAACTTGAAGCTATAAATCATTTACTGAGGATTATTTTTCTCTAACTTGAAACCATCTAAGTGAATGCAAACAAATGGCTTTTATTAAATAGAAATAATTATGGACATGTGGTTGAGAGACACTTCATCAAAATTTGACCATTGACAAATTCATTAATCTTTTTTTAACCTAAAAAGAGTTGTAATATTTAAAATATATATTTGGAGGGAAAACAGAATACATTTAAATTATTTCTAAAAATTTTTTTGATAAAGAAATTAGTATTATTATTTTTTTTTTTTTAAAAAGATTAGTCTTTTAATTTATCATTTCACAAATGTTTGTTTTTTAAAATTTTTTATATACAAACATTTTTTTAATACTTACCCAAAAAATGATTCTAATTTCTAAAATAATAAATATAAGACCATTTAAAATTTTAGAATAATTTTGATAAGATAACATAAAAATCAACATTTTTTAAATTTTTCAGTGAAATGTCTATCAGCCACATGTTTGGTCAAATGACCATTGGTGAAATATACTTTGGCCATTTTGTCCAAGAGCCAATCCAGCAGGCATGGAATAATGAAATATGTTATACCATTAATATTAATATTTATGCAACTCTTTAAAAAAAAAAAAAAAGAATATATTTGATAATTAGAAATAGACACTAAATATTGTCAGCTGTTCAATACATTGCTCAGCTATTTACCAACATTTTGATGTGCTCCAAGCAAATGTTAAAATAATTCCATTACTAATTGAAAACTTATTTTATGAATGAGATTAAAATAATTGATACTATTAGAAAAGACTAGATTGCTTATATATATATAAAAATAAATTGAAATAACTTTTTCATTAAAAAAAATACTAAACAGTATAAAAAAAATAATGAAACAAGTTTTTGAAGTCATTTTTTTAGAATATTTTTTTTTCATTTCATCAAAATAAAAATAGAATCTTAAAGAAGAATTACATAGTTTTCCTTAATTCAGAATATTTTCATTTCATTCTGCTTCCTGTTTTTTTATTGATTAAATAGCTAACATGTTTATCTGGCTTTTATACAAAAGTCTTTATCAAAAATTTGACACTCATTGCATAGACAGTAGGGTAGATTATTTTGGAACTGTAATGTCTCCAATGTGGTGAAAGTTGGAAAATATGAAAAAATTACCACACAAAATATTTTTCTTTAAACTTTGGCCTCTCATTAAGGAAATAGATTTCAATATTTTAAAAAATGTTATCACAGTTTTACAGCCTAATTATTAGGTAAAAATCAGCATATCAGTGGTGGTGGGTGGTATATTTTCAATTTGAATTCTAATTATATTTTATTTGTTTTCGCTTAAAATGATAACCTTTTCTATTTTAAATATTGAAATTGCTAAATTTTCTAACCAATTTCTAGGCTAAATTTTGCGAAAAACAAGGATTTTTGGTGAATTTTAGATGATCTTTGATGTATTTTTCTCAAACAATGGTGCAAGTAAAAGGTCTAGTTTTTGGTATCAGTATTTATTATACCAAATGACTCATTACATTCTATTTCATTGTTTTTATACAATATTACTTTTCTTGTATGCCCCACCCCCCCGGAACTAAAGTACTTTAGAAAATTATGTCATTGGCTACTCACTTTACCATAACTAGCTTCTGTTTTATTATGGACATTAACCCCCCCCCCCCAAAAAAAAAAAAACAAAACAAAAAAAAAACAACAAAACAAACCCTTTATCCCCATTGAGATATCCTTCTCTATTTTTATCATCTTTCAAAATCTGCCAACCTTCCAAATTTGTTTAGCTATTCTTTGATATTGCTATACACACACACACACACACACACACACACACATCAATATACACACATACATGTTACCTATTCCTACACACACCTATATAGATATGATCTCACTTCCATAAATGGCTTATGGTCAAGTCACACTGAAAGCACCGGTTTCTGCTAAATCACCCAAGTTAAGCAGCGATGAGTTTGTTCAATACTTAGATGGGAATATCTTAAGTAACAGCAGGTACTGTAAATACTGAATATCAAAAAATGACTTGATTCAGCATTAAATGACCTGGAAAGGGTTGATATGCCGTAAAACAAAACAACCACTCACATGCATATACATACTTATACGCATATATATATTCATATATTTCATACTTGTACCTACCTGCATTATTGCCTCAAAATATACATCCAAGGTATGAAGAATCTTTTAGTGTTACAGTTGCACTGTTTTTCTAATTAGGAAATCTATAAAAATAGAAACATTTTTGTTCTTTCTCTCATTGCATATACAGTGTGTTCATATTTCATGAATTTTCAAAATTTCTATTTGACATTTTTTTTTTTGTTGTCTTTTCTTTGCAGATCATAAGAAGATAGCATCATGAGTATGCTAACAGTGGAGGAGTGTGAACTCCTGAGCGATTCAAAAGTATCGCTCGTATATCTCTCAGGTAGATAAAGCCCTGAAAAGTTTTGAGACAACCAGTGAATGGCCTGATCTTATTTTGCCCTTGGGAAACTGAATAAGGTAAGTTCAAGTCGACGTGCTTTTTTTTTCAAAATGTTATTAAGGGAAAATTTCTTGGTTTATTTATCAATGTGTGTGTGTGTGTGTATATATATATATAATATATATATAAAAACCAGGCTTAGAGTTGGAGTCGTGAGGTTGAAAAGCAAGGGTTTCTTTTCAATATTTTTTAAAGGAAAAAACCCCAAAAAACCCAACTTCAAATACTTTAGATACAGCAATCTATTTCTTAAATGTCCTATATTTTCCCATCAATTCTCCTCACCCCTATTCCCCATAACATTTCTATATCTGTGAATCCCTCCTCCTACTTACTCCTACTGCTACTCTGTTTGTTTAAAAAAGAACCAAAATCTCTCTACTCTACACCTGACGATGGCACAAAAGTAGTGCTTGAAAAGTTCTAGTGAAAGAACCTTTGGTGGAATCATTCACCAATTCCATGCTGTCCAAAATATTCTTTGTGTGTGTGTGTGTGTGTGACACAATTATCTAATGCCACATCATTAAATAAAAACAAATATATAATAAGTTTCAAGAATGAACTTCAGTTACATCTAATTAGTTCCGTCTTATGCCTTTCACTTATTCTGACTGTTTTATTGATGATATTACTTTGATAAACATATTTCCATATGTTAATAATAAACGTAATCACGTCCATTTCTGATACGAACCTCTGATGATGAAGTTTATGCTTCGAAATCGATAAAGACAAAAACCAACATCTTTTTGTTTTTATTTTTCATACACATTGTATTTGCCTGCAAATTATTAATATATTATACATACTTAACAAATGCTTCAAGCAAATTACCAATTACTTTTATAATTTCCATTGTTTTCTGTTAACTCGAAAAAGCGCATAATACATTTCGTGGAATGTGATTATTTTTTTTAAAATGCAGTCATATTATTTAACAACTCATTTTTAATCAGTTTCCTAAGAAATATGTTTTTTAGATTTATCGTGTAATACTTACGTTTTTAGCTGTAAAACTTGGTTCTGTACGATATTACTATTCAAACTCTAAAAATATAGTTGTATACTGTTCCTGTTTTTAACTCTCAAAATTTGATTATTGTATCACATTATTAATTAACTTTAAAAAATTTGTTTTTTTTAATGAAAATAGTTGCAATGTTCGCATTTTAATTCTAAAAAAAAGTTAAAAAAACAATCATAATGATAGTAATATTTCTTATTTTAAAATCAAAAATATGTATTATCTAGAAATATAAGGAAATTAAACTTTCTAACTGTTGAATTCACTGATCAACAGGAAAGCACTATATTCAAACACTGACTCCATTTAAACAGTAGAGTTACTTCCTTGAGACAACTAATTTAATGCGTCTCACAACCGATTAGTTTTAGTCTGCCGCAACAATTCGAAAGAACCCTGTCCCCGTGGGGATTATCTGTGCTGCAATACACCTTTCAGAATCTAATCATTCGCAGACATGCAAACTGTCTAGTAAGACAAATTCCCAGTCTTAATTGTGTTTAAAAGCACGGGTGCTGCCTTGACTTACGAGTTTTCCAACGTACAAGATTTCTGAGTTACGAGCTGCTACTCTGTACAAAAAGATCAAACAAAACCTTTCTAGGGTTGAATTTTACGACGAATTCAGGGGTGGTATTTCTTACCCTGAATTAAAATGGGCCACTAGAGACAAAAAAGTACAGGTTGTTTGCTATAAAGACAATTTTTAAAAAGTCGTTTTATTTCAGAATATTCCTAAAGACACGCGTTTCCTTCATTATTATACGATGAGTTAAACAATAAAACATTTTAGATTTAAGAACAAATTCATGAGTAAATTTTTACAATAAGCATATTGAGCGATGGGTAGTGCTATCCGATGGTGATCAATATGAGATTTAAAAGTGTATATAGTGTTTCCCTGACTTACAAGTGTCCCAATTTTTTTCCAGATACGAAGTTATCACTCGGTTGATGTTTTTGCTTTGTGTTGAGATCTAAAATTTGAGAATACGAACGAGCTTCAAATACGCTTTATGTTATTTTTATACAATTCAATGCTTTTTTTCTTATTAAAAAAAACCCAGAAATTGGGGGTGATTTTTAGGGGATGGAACGGATTAATGACATTTCAGTTTATTGCAATGGGGAAAACTGAATTGATATAACGAGGAATTTGATATACAGGAAATTGAATACGAGCAAATCGAATTGAACTCGTAAATCAGGGTATC
Source organism: Doryteuthis pealeii (assembly GCA_023376005.1). Classification (NCBI taxonomy): domain Eukaryota; kingdom Metazoa; phylum Mollusca; class Cephalopoda; order Myopsida; family Loliginidae; genus Doryteuthis; species Doryteuthis pealeii. The sequence goes on along the minus strand of CM042152.1, from coordinate 79,606,063 downwards.
ACTGTATATACATGTGTTCTGATTGCATAATGCTAATCTAGAAATGATACAATTCTGTTATTTTTGGTTGATTGGTTGGTTAGCTTGGTTGGTTGGTTGGTTGGTTGGTTATTTTTACGGAATTTCAACCCTTGTTGAGTTATTTTCTGCCGAAGACATTTTGAGTTATTCATTATTTTTTATGTTCTAATTTTTAAACACATTTTTAATACTCGTTTTTATCTATTTAACCCATAGGTGGGACTCTAATAGGTACTACCACTCCAGGTCAGAGTGGACCTGGAAGTAATGGGGATAAATTGGCACTCCATATTCCTCAGAGTTCCTGAATCGGAACGTCGCCGCAAGATGCAGTTCAACATCCTACCCAGGACATTGTTATTTTTGGTTTGGAAGGAAAATTAGATAAAAAGAAACAATAACAAGATGGGGTAAAACTAGGCATCCAATATCATCAATAGAAAAAGAAAAGTATTGACTCGGGATGCTAAGGTAGCAAAAAAAGGGCAACAATAATAAATAAATAAAAAGTATCAAATAGTTTTATTTGCTTTTATGAAAGAAGGAAATCTGTAAAAGCAAAATTCTCACGCGTCACTTGATCGATGCTCAGGAGATTCAGAGAGAGGAGATGGTAGAACGTGCATGCACAGAAAAGAGACAAAATCCGGTTTGTATCACTTTCATGTCTAAGGATTATACAACCGTATTTTTTAAAGAGAACATAAGAGATGATTTCACTTCCTCCTTGGAGCATGAATGGACATATCGACACTTTTGTTTTCGTTTATTTTTTCACAGAATAATTTTGTTCAGATGTATTGGATCTAAAAATAAAATATTTTGTCTCAATTGAGATGCATCCATGAGGTTCAAATTCTGTATTCATAACAATTATTTCTCATCATCTCTGTCACTTCCGCACGTACACACACACACACACACACACAGACACACACACACATATATATATATATATATATATATATATTTACACCATCTTAGGTACTCTGGCTCCAGATTTGTTTTTGGGTTTTTACTCTATGTTATAATATATATATATTATATATTATATATATATATATATATATAATGAGTAAACACCAAAAAACAAATCTGGAGCCAGAGTCCCTAAGATGGCGTAACGCTGAACTTCAGCGTTACACAGCAACTGTTGCGACACTGCCGTTGCCAAATTGCATTCGTCTCTTACCTTTCCTTTGGACCACAGCAGCAGTGTGGAGAGGGGGGAATGCTGCTTAGACAACAGGACATCCTCCATATCAACCCGCCTAGGCTACGCAGTTTTAAAAAAATGTGGATACTACTCCATCGTCTTTCGCAGACGGAGGGATACCAACAACAACTATATAACATAGATAAGAGATTTTATTTTAAACTTTTTAAATTCCGGGAAACGCCAGGTAGCTCTACTAGACCTTTATAAATTAGTTATTACTAATCTGCTCAATATTTAAACTGTGTAATCAAAAATAAAATTGCATAAAAAATATGAAATGGTTGTAATCATTTTTGGTCTACCAAAATAATCATTTTTTTGTTGTTTGTAGAGATTCAATGCTGCATATTGGGTTAAGAATTAATAGCTAATGATATCCGTTTTTTTTATAATGATCCATTTAAAATAGTAAAATCCTGATTCTAAAAATTTTAGGTTTTGTTGAAATTAACTTTTTTATTAGAATATAATATAAAATAATTGGGGTGGACTTGTGCATGAGTGATAATCTATATACTAAAGTTCACACCCCTCTCCCTGAAATGTTCTGGCCTGTCGCTGGGGTTGTAGAATACACCGATTGCATCTGTGGGATGGCAACCAGTGATGCTTAAGGACGGAACTCTGGTGGTTGAGCAGTCCATGACATGCAACACTCCACTTTGACCCTTACTTAGGCTAAACGGACTGTTGAAAAGGCCTCCTCAGAATTAATCGTCTAGTCATGTTAATCCCTAGCACCTATATGATTGTCCCTAGAAATATTGCTCTTATGGCAAATCTCCTAATCTTTTTTTATCATATATTTGCTAGAAGGCGTGGCTGAGGGTCTTAATGTCCTGGTTATGACTTTAAACACTGATGGTGAAGTTCTAATTCTGAATCTCTGGGGAATGTGGAGTTCCTGTTCATCACTATAACTCTCAGGTCCACTCTGAGCCGGAACGGTAGTACCTGTTAGCGTCCCATCTCTGGGTTAAATAAAAAAAATGAGTTTAAAAATATGTTTAAAAATTGAGTTTAAAAGAAAATTGAGTGCCATCAAGAATGAATAAAACAAAACGTCTTCAGGATAAAATAAATCCAAAGGGTTGACACGCCGTAAAATTGAACCAACCAACCAACCACCACCACCAACAACCAGAGACCCTTTTGTTCTTTCTTTCTTCATGCTTCCTTCTCTATTCTTATTTTATTTTCTTTTTTCTTTCTTAATTTCTTTCCTATTTCTACATCCTTCTCATCTCCGTTTTCTTTTTAGTTTTATTCTTCATCATTTTTACCTCTTACGTTTCTTAATATCGACCTTTTTTCTCACACTTGTTTTCTTCCTTTATCACTTAATTGTAAATCCTGTTTTGCTTTACATCCCATCATCAACTTTCACATCCCAGTTCTCCCATCATCCTTTTTCCCCCTCATCAAGTTTTCTCCTTTGTATAATTCTATTTTAAGTCTAGCCATCTTCTTCTTCTTCTTAAGCCAAATCTTTTTTCCTGCTAAACTTTTAATCCGCCCTAACTATACAAACCTCAATTGTCAGACAAGAGATAAGCCACATTTCGTCATTTACCTCGGCTGGATCCCAAACAACTTAAATTCTTCACTATTCGGCGCATGCGCACTCTTTATTTCCTTTATATCCTCTTTATTTTGTCTTCCATTTGCGCCCTACGTATCGCGATCACTCCACCGGTCCCCATCCAAAATCAGTTGTTTTGTCCATTGTGGATCTTCCTTATTGTTTTTTTCCTTTTTTTTTTGCAGCCTGTCCATTGGTTTAGCTCGGATTACGAGCTCTTTGGAAACCGGCCATATTGCGACAGGATGAGTATGGAGAGATCAAGCTGTGATTAGGTCTCAAAGGGAAAAATTACAAAAGAACAAAAAGAAAAAGAAAAGAAAAGAAAAGAAAAAAGAAAGAAAAGAAAAAAAAAGAAAAGAAAAAAAAGAAGGAACAGAAATTGATTACAAGAATGAAAATAAATATTTAGTCGAAGATCGATGGTGCCAAAGGAAGGAAATTTCAGACTGAAAAAGAGGAATCTTTATTTTTCATGAACTGTTAAATGTTCTGATATTAAAAGTTAATTTATATATATATATATATATATATATATATATATATATATATATATATATATATATATATATATATATATTATATATAAATGCAAATGAAAATTTGTATAAAACGTGCTCGATGGAAGGTATAGAAAAACTAAAAATATGATCAAGATGTTCATTATTTCAAATTTCCTGAAGTTACTTTTATGTTTTAATACTTTTTTTGATAACAGCTCAATATATAATTATATATATATATATATAATATTTATATATATGGTGCGATGGGTACATTTTAAACAAGTTTTAAATTATCAATCTCACGTATGCGTTATGTTTTCTTCAGGTGTTATCTCCTGTGCAATATTAAATGCAAAACAATCCATGCTGTTATTACTTTAAATTTAAAAAAAGAATTATCTTTACAAATTTAATCAAATCCTTCATTATTTTTGCTCAAAAAGAAAGATCTGGTGATAGTGAATGTGTACCTATATTTGCTTTGTCGTTAATGGTTTATTTTCGTAGTTTCCTCCGGACATACGCATGCATACGACGAATACATACAGGGAACCTTTCTTGTCGAACTTGGGAGCCTTCACGGAACTTCGAAACCTAACCCTTTTATTCAATCCCTCGGGGTAGACTGTTCTCATTCCGTTAACCATGACCGGGTACGAGTGTTAAGCTTTGTTAAGTATTATATGTTGTTATCACCCTTTGATCAGGATTGAACCCGCAATCTATAGATGCTCGTCACTTAGAACTGCATTAACGGAATGAGAAATGGGGTCTACCCCGGGGATTAAATAAAGAGTTTGGTTCGAAATTCCGTGAAGGTTCCGATTTACGACATAAAGGGTCTCGTGTTCGATAAGAAAGTTCCCGAGTTCGACAAGTAACACCTGAAGATATCGGCTGTATATATAATTATGAAGATAAGGACAACAGTCCGAAAAATTCAAATAATACAAATTATGAAGCCTTGTCTTAAAAATCCAGACAAAAGCATGGAAATGTATTGAATGTTAAATGCATAAAATTTCCAAGAAGTCCTGGCTCGCTCTGAAGGACTTTAATCTTTGGTACGGTAACCAGTCTAGGAGAATATAAATTGAAACCAGTTTGTACTCTTGTTAAAAACTTTGTTTTGTGTCACATCCTGCCGAATTCAAAGGGTTTGGATAAATACGTACATTTCTAGGGAGATGCATGCTGCTTAAATGTTATGGTCGGATGAAATCGATTCGGTTTGTCAAGTTCGATTCCTAGACGAAGTTGTTTTGCATTTCTCGTCGCGTTAATCTTCCTGGAAAAAACAGGAAAGCAAAATCTCTACCCCCCAGTTATTAGTAGGGGCAGACTGTGTTCTTTAGTCTTGGTAAGGCAAACCGTTCAAGCGGAAAACAAAACCCTAGTTTCAAAGAAGCTTTATTAGCTAGAGTTTGTGTCTTATCCGGTCCAGGGGAGGGGCTGTAAATGTATATTCTCGTGATGGTGGTGAGTTATGATCAAACAAGTAGACAAAAAGTAATTTTGGTCACACACACACACACACACACACACACATATGTGTGTGTGTGTTGTGTGTGTGTGTGGGGTGTGTGTGTGTGTGTGTGTGTGTGTGTGTGTGTGTGGTGGAGATATGAGGAACGCAGAAACAAAACTCAGAACAAAATTGTGTAGGATATATTTCGGTAAGATCGTTGAGCTCAGCATCATCAGTCGTTTTTAATGAATTTTGCTAACCTGATAATTCATTAAAACGACGGATGATGCCGAGCTAACGCTCTAGCAAAATATATCCTACACACTTTTGTCTGAGTTTTGTTCTTTCGTTCCTCATATCTCCCACTACATACCATCGGATTCATTCCATTTCTCTTTCCAACACACACCCACCACATATATATATACTATATATATATATATATATATAATAATATATATATATATATATAAGAGTTGGAATCAAATAACCCGAAGTGTTGATATGTCACTAATACAAAACCAAATCCAACCTAACGTACTAGTCTGCTGCATCGTATTAAGCGACTTTGATCTTTAGTCACGTTCACTTCGGACTAATACTTTTGGGAAAGGTATGGTTCCCTGATACCCCATATATGAGTTAAATATAACTCCAAGTGTTCTTCTACAAGAGTAGCTTTGGGCATAGAATAACCCCCGAATGTTGATATCTCTTTTCACAAGGAAACAAAAGCAAAGCAAACCAAAACCATCCAATCACGTTATACAAATGAAGTACAGCTAGAATTCCATGGTTCCAGTTGACATGTTGAAAGGCTGTCAAATCTGGTAAAAAAAAGATATTTCCTTGTTTCATTTTGTCTTTTCATTACATCATCCGATGTGAATGTAGTCTAATCGAACAGGCCGACTGTCATGTCTGCCACACGCAACAAATAGCAACAGAATATAGGAAATAAGAATTAATGAAAAAGACAAACTTGATATATTCCAAATTCTAAAGATAGTTTAGCTTTCTTCTTTGTCAATCAACTCACAATTTTCAGTGAAATGAATGTAGTGCCAAATGGAGACGAAATTCAGGTCATAATCATATCAATATTCATCTACCACACACACCGCGCGCACAGACAGATATATATATATATATATTAATATATATATATATATTATATTGGTTTGTTGGTTGGTTTTGAAGGCTGTCACAATGCGAGTGTAAAGAAAAAAGAAGGTAACTATGATGTTTTTTGTTAACCTGTCATTTATTTCTCAATATTTCGGGAAGAAATTCCCCATCCTCAGAAGAATACTGGAACTGAAGTTGTCTTAGCGGCTGCTAAATTCGTTCTGTCTTGGGTCTTCCAAATTCTGTGTGTGTATGTGTATGGTTGGGTGCTTGCTTATGTGTGTGTAAGTGTGTGTGTGCGCGTGCTTGTGTGTGTAAATGTAAGCGTGTGTGTGTGTGCGTGTGCTTATGTCTGGTTGTGTCTGATCATTTCTTTTTTTTTATTTTAATTATTTATTCAGATTTGATTCGCCTCTAAGCAAGGTTTTATTTTATTTTATTTTATTATATATATATATATATATATATATTATACAACAAAGTGTGTTATAAAAGTTTCGGGACTGAATCTGTATTTACTAAGATAGAAAACTATAATGAATGGAACATTAATTTTTTCAGAAACAAGGTGTATCAGAAAGTATTAAACAAATCTCGATACTTTTTGACACACCTTGTGTGTGTAGGTATATATATATATTATATATATATATATAATATATAATATTAATATGTGTGTGTGTGTGTAGGGGGGTGGTTACATGGTAAGTAGGTTTTAGGATGGATTCTAAGTTGGACCTTTCTTTCAACAACGGAAAGCTAGAGTTGTTCAGGTCAAGTTGAGAGCTCCATATTCAATATCATTGAACAGAGCAATATCTATTAATAATGGAGATTCGCTTTCCGATTTTTGTTTGTAACAAAAATTACGTTACTGCTAACGTCATATTACCCAAAATCGTCATAATAGAATAAATACACTAAAAATTTGAAACAATGCAGCATTAGACAGTCCTCATTGTTTTTTTTTTAAACAAGTTTAAATAAATACATGACTGGTATTATATATCTATATATAGTTTGTTTTATTTTAATACATATTTAAAGTTTACATTTCAAATTGTTTTATTTTTAATCCTTTAATGAATTTGATGATTTTACTTACTTAGGGTACAAACTCGCTGACATTGAATTTTTTACTCCCACTTCTCAGGAATATGTTTTCAAAAATCTATTTTTACATCGCCCGGAGGGTGTTTTTTTATTTTATACTAGTAATTATAATTATCTAACATAACCAGCAGTTTCAAATCTATACTTCTTACTGTTCGACTATAACTCTTGTCTGGATCTGGTTATTGGGCTCTGCTATTCTGGATTAGAGTTACTGGTTCTGTCTGTGTCTGTAGTTGGGCTAGATGGCGTTCTCGTTGTTGAGTCTCGGACAACCAGGAATCTTTTGTGGATATAGTGTCTTGTACCTTTTTAAGTTTTATTAAAAAAACACAAGGCGTTCTTGTTTTTTTTTTTTCTGAACTGATATTTTTTTTACCCCCAAGTAAAATGCCTTGGAGAACAGACACTCAATCCTGCGACTGTTCACTCCAAACACTCAGCCCAGACACCAAACTCATCACTCTCTTTCTCTTACCCTCCTTCTCGTTTTGTACTGAGCAATCAGAAACTGACAGGTGGCCTTTTCATTCGTCATTCCAGAAATTATTGTAACTTTCTACTATTATCTACACGTACTTAAATTTTTTTTTTCCATCTCATTATTAAAACATAACCAGCATTTGAATATGTTCTAAAAGCTAGAGCTGTTCGTTTCGAGAAAGAATTCTGTGTTTTTTTAACCAAATATAGTATTAAGGTAAAGCAAAAGTATCGGGTGGACTTAATATACTTCGATAATTGTAACTTTAAAGTGAAAATATTGAACGTATTTCCCGACTCGTTTTTATAAGCAAACACATTGTTTTCTTTATATGTAATACTAAAAATCACTCCTTCGAGGTAGGTACCTATGGCAACAGTCTAAGAAATCAATCTAACAGAATTTATTGTGTGTCCTCAAAAATTAAAAATACTAATCGTAAAAATATAATACAAGGCGTGTCAAAAATAATCGAGATTTTTTGTATGATCCATTTATTTTTGAATTGTATATATCAATTGTGCTGTAGAGTAGCTAACACCCCTTCAGCACTCTACCAGATGGACTGGCTCTGTTGTAGAGTAGGTATCACGCCTTCAGCATTCTAACCAATGGACTGGCTCATAAAATAGCCTACAATTAACGTAGATTAACTAGCTGAATAATATTCAGATGACTTTGCTGCGTTGGCTATTACCGAACTGACCCTCTCTTTTAGTGTAAGTCTTGTCTTCTTAATTGTTTATCTTATTTGTTCTGTGTTTGTATGTATCCGTTTGAACCGGATACCTTGGGTGCTTAATAAATGTTGTTAAGCACACATTTCTTTCTGTGTATCTTTCTACCTCACGATACAAGGAATTCTATGAAAATAAAAATGTTATTTTAAGAAAGAATCCGGAAATGCTCTTCTTGCAGTCACTTCCTTGATTGTGGAGTGTACATTAAAATAACCAAGTCAAAATTTAGTGCATCTATTTCTATTTTCTTATTCATTTTAGCGACCAAAGATTTTTTTATTTATTTTCACGAATTTTTTCTGACCCATTTATTTATTTCATGACCACTTAAATTTAGAGACCTCATAATTTAAAACGCGCCTGGTCTAGAAGATGGGGATTACTGACATGGAGATAACTTTGCTGACAAAATTAACACCAAAGTAAGTATTTTTACTCAGTATAACACGGGTAGTAGTGAACAATGTCAAAGTATGGAGGACGAACGGGGATTGAACTCGGTAATTATAGTCATAGGATTGGAGATATTGCTTGTAACCATTTCAACAAATCTGATCGTTTGCAAATCAGAAGATATGAAAAGAAATTGGATTTGGTCGCTAAAAAAGGGTTTTTGAAGAGAAAAATAAGGAATTAATACATAACGTGAGTTATTCATTCATTATTTTTTGTTATTTCTTCTTGGGGATCTTCTTCTATTGTTATCTTTGTCATATAAACTGAGAAAAAAAAAGCATCTCAGCGCAACTCATATGTTTATATTAATACGCTTGTTCGTTATTCTCCCGGTCGTCTATCCTAATTGCCACACGCTCAGGTTAAAATGAAAGATGAAAGACAAAATATAATCCCTGATTATCTGGTGTTGCTTAAGCTGCCGAATTCTTTTCTCTATGTTTGTTGTCACTTCAGATAAATAAGGACCATGCCCGTTTTATTATAAGAATATAGGCAAGAAAAAGGAATGCTATCATAGAAATATGGTAAAGAAGAAAGAGAGTAAAGGAAACACATAGAGAGGTGAGCGCACGGAAAGCGTTAATGCTAATATGTTGAAGTCTAACATGATGAAAAAAGGAAAAGACGAAAGAATGGGGAAAAGAGTGAGAGAGAGTTCAATCAGTTATCATACTTTAAAAAATGGAACTATTTTGCAGCAGCTTTAAGTAAAGATATCAAACGTTGTAATTATTAAGTTTAACCATACTGTTGCTATAACTCGACAGGTTCCTGCTAGTAGATCAAATTATGTTAAGTAATTCATCAGAGAGTTCCCCAACGCATTCTTAAATTCTTTTTCATAATCATTATCTAATTCCAAATTCAACATTTCTTTTACGCTATAATTGTTTTTTTGGTTCTGATTAGGCAATTTAGAAAAAAACG
>CM042152.1:79451810-79596316 GCA_023376005.1 Doryteuthis pealeii | reverse complement strand
CTTGGAGCACATCAAAATGTTGGTAAATAGCTGAGCAATGTATTGAACAGCTGACAATTATTAGTCTATTTCTAATTATCAAATATATTCTTTTTTTTTTTTTTTTAAAGAGTTGCATAAATATAATATTAATTGGTATAACATATTTCATTATTCCCATGGCCTGCTGATTGCGCTCTTGGACAAAATGCGCCAAAGTATATTTCACCAATGGTCATTTGACCAAACATGTGGGGGGGACTGATAGACATTTCACTGAAAAATTTAAAAAATTGTTTTGATTTTATGTTATCTTATCAAAAATTATTCTAAATTTTTAAATGGTCTATATTATTATTTTAGAAATTAGAATCATTTTTGGGTAAGATTAAAAAAATGTTTGATATAAAAAATATTTAAAAAACAAACATTTGTGAAATGATAAATTAAAAGACTTAATCCTTTTAAAAAAAAAAAAAATAATAATACTTAATTTCTTTATTCAAAAAATTATTTAGAAAAATTTAAATGTATTCTGTTTTCCCTCCCAAATATATATTTTAAATATTACAACTCTTTTTATGGTTAAAAAAGATTAATGAATTATGTCAAGGTCAAATTTTATGAGTGTCTCTCAACCACATGTCCATAATTATTTCTATTAATAAAACATTTGGTTTGCATTCACTTAGATGGTTTCAAGTTAGAGAAAAAATAATCCTCAGTAAATGATTTATAGCTTCAAGTTACATACTTAATTACAAATAAAAGTACAGTTATATGATATAAAGTATTTCTATTGAAAACAAATCCTTTTTAAACAGATCTATTTAGACCCATAGATAGGACCTTCTAACAGATACAACCACTCCGGAGTATAGTGAACCTGGAAGTAATGTCAAAGGAGTACCCACACACCCAGTCTCCAGAACTGGAGCCTCACCAGTTTAGTGTCATGCACACAGGACACCCCTTTTGAAGGTATCTTTAATCCTCTGTAGGAGATCCAAAATCAGCCTTACAGACAGAGTGATTTTTTTTTAAAAGTTAAGTAAAAAGTGAATTAAAATGTTTCCTCCAACTGCTTAATGATTAATAAAAAAAAAATGTATCTTATCCAAAAACACAAAGAATAATTAAAAAGGTAATAAGCAAATAAAATTTATATAAGAAGAAGAATTGGTCCCGCCAAAAATATTGATGACCAACAATATGATAGATGAGGGGGGTGAGAGAGAGAATTGAAAAGAGAGATATAGAGAAAAGAAGAGAAAAAAACATGTCTAAGGCATTATGTAAATAAGAGAGATATTAGAAAAGAGAGAGAGAGGAGAAAGGAGGAAAAAAACCAAAGAGAGAAAGAAAGGAGAAAAGAAGGATTAAACCATCCATAATAAAGTCCCTTTTTACAATGTATATAAATGATGTAAGTAAAAAAACAAATCAGAAAAAGTAATTATTCAAAATCTAACTCCACTGCTTATTTACACACACACACACACACTACGTACGTATACTTCATCCAAAATAGGTTTTCAAGGCATTGCAATACACATATCATTAATAAATATTCAGCTTTAATTTGGCACTACCCCAAAATAATCAAGGAACTAGTGTTTTTAGAGCGCAATCAAAGTAATGATTTGACATTTAGGCATCTGGCCAGCTACAAAATATTTAAAATCACAAATTCATTTAAACGGGTCTTGCCTAAGAAAAACATGTTTGTAAAAATCTGACCTTCAAAGTTGAATTTAGTTGCCTCCAATTTACCTAATATATTAACTTTGGTGCAGAAAGAACTGAACCAGTCTCGCCCACAGTAAACTATATTCTCACTAGTCTTTTTTCTATACACAAATTACTTAAAGGACATGTTACACAAGGTAGTTCACTTCTAAATGTATTTGCTTCTAGATAAATACTCTTACTTAAAGCAAGATTTTCTCCTTCTCCTTATTCATTTGAATTAGCACATGCTTACTTTAACATCAAGGCCAGTTTTAGCTCAGTAGGAAGGAGTTAAATCTGATAGAACCACAAGGTTCCAAGTTTCAATACCAGCCTCACCACTCAGCCGCATGGTAGCACAGTCTTAAACCTTGCATAAAGTGGGAAGCTGATTGTAAGTGTGTTCTCCAGCTCAAATGCAACAGAAATTTCTAGTCTAGCGCTAGTTGAAAAGGGAGGATAGACTCTCACGTTCAGGCGATACCACGGAGACCACAAGGTTCTAGGTTTGATAATATCCGATCACCAACTCAGCACATGGTAGCACAGCTTGAATCTGCTGCAGTAAAGTGGGAGCTGATGGTAGGTATGGCTCTCCAGCTCAAATGCGAAAGACAATCTCCTGCTAGGCTAGTGAAAAAGAATAGGCTGATACTATAATAGTTGCCACTCTGTTAATATATTATAATATATATATTATATATATAATATATATATATTACTACTACTTTAAACATCAACAATTTCCTATTCAGAAAAAAACAAACCATCCAATTATTCAAATTGTTAGTAACTCAAACCCAAAATATTTCAACATCTTCAGAGGAAAAACACAAACAATATACAATTATTTTAACAATGAAATGTTTTTATTCTAACATTGTTTAACAAAAAGTTTCTAATTCAATAATTAAATTTATGGCAACAAACACACACAGACATATCCAAATAACATATTTAAAAGTAGGTATTTACCAACACAAGGTACCAATATGGGGCATACACTAGTAATTGGATCTGCAAGACTAGCTTGCTAACCAATTACACTATATAGTAACTAATTTATTATGAATTGTATATACGAGTAGATTATTATTTCACAATAACCTAAACATAGCTGAATTTTATCTGGAAAGTTCACAGTATTAATGTTTGCTAATGATTAGATTTCCCACTTGGAATTAAGTGCCTTGACAAAAAGAGTATGCTGAGAAATAAATGTTGTATGTTAAAATAATACTTTTTTTTTTAAGACTGAAGACTTATTTAGGATAAGGGCAAAATGTGACACAAGTTTTTTAAAGATGATTACAGCGGGTTCAAATTCAGCGTTTTCCTTCTCCTAGAGTGGTTACCTACCAAGGCTAAAGAATACAGTCTGCCTACTATTACCTATAAGCTAGAGTAGAACAAGTGGATTCATGCCTTTTCTCAAGGCATTTTGCATGAAGGTGAAACACAACAGCCTATCCAGGATTTGGAGTCCATTTCCTATGATGCACTAAGTGGCACCTCCCAAGAAGTCTAAGTTCCATTTCCTACAACAATGACAGTTTCACTAGAAGATGGTTGATGTATCTCCAGGTGTAATGTAGTAACACAATTCCATACCCAGTACTGACTTAATAGAGAGAGAGGGGGATAGTACAACTGCAATAAGATGGATTCCTCAGATAATAGAAAGTATTAAAATTGCAATTGAATTGTTATAATAGACATGAAACAAACAAAATTGAAGATCAGCATTATACTAGAATTCTAGTTATTTTCTTGCGTTATTATGTATGGTTGTCTGATGAAACTGGGCTCATTATTGATAATCAGTTTAAAATAAATTATAAGAGCCAAATGACGGCTTGTTATGATTTTCTTTCTTATTGAAAGTGAAATATTACTCTGTAAAATAAATTTATTAATTATCTTACATTGAGCTCTCTTAGGGGATTTTGAAATAATCTGTAGTTAAAAACATTTTTCTTCAACTTCGTACACAAAATATACCATTTAATATGATTGTCTTTGCAATGAGAAACTTATTTTACCTGGATAAAAAGTGGTAAACATTTGGGGTTTTTTTCCTTTTACAAAACAAAACTATTATATATATTATATGACTAGAAGCGGCTACCCAGCATCACCTGGTAGATTGTTGGATTTTTTTTTTTTTTTTTACTTTGAGATTTATAAATGTTGGACATTTCTAAGTAGAATTTCAATTGCTATTTCACGGATATTTTGATTTTTAAACATCTTTAAATATAAATTCAAACATTCATAAATTTTGCACAAAAAGCAAGAACCATATTTAATATGTATATATATTTACTTTGTCGTAATTGTTTTATTTCGTAGCTTCATCCAAACAACATACCACCACTTTGCCCTTATATAGTTATTTACTAAGCGTAGCTAGATGCAGCACCAAAACCAGAAGTATGTGGCACCAGTGAGAATCAAAACTCACTAACAATGCGTCTGACTATCTAGCTAGCTAACCATAACACCACATGAGGTGCCTTCTATATTATGTATATAGAGTTAAAGAAATTGAAATGATCCCGACAATATATGGAAAAGTAATAAAATAAAAGTGAAAATAGATGTGAGAATGATTATTAATGCTTTGAAAAATTGTCATTAAAATATTTTATTGTTCATAATTTGCTATCGAGAATCTTCATGAGGGACAATTCCAAATATTGACTGTTTGATTTTTGGTATGTTATCAAGTGAGACAAGAAAAAGAACATTCAAACATTTGAATTTTCATAATGACAGTAATATATTTTTTTTTTTTTTTTACCAGCATTCCTGTTTTGAAATGCTGCTTATAAGAATTTTGTTGAATAAAAAATACAACATCAACAGTAATATTTGAATTTCTATGAAGATTTGTAGATACATATTTGATATATATTTTAATGTATCTTAAAATTGAAACGATCTAAATGCTAACAATTTTCAAATATTAAATCATCCTCAGGCTCTTATGTTTCACTTTAGTTATTACTATATATATATATATATATATATATATATATTTATAGTAATAACTAAAAGTGAAACATAAGAGACCTGAGGTATGTTTAATATTTGAAAATTGTTTACATTTAGAATGTTTCAATTTAAGATACATATAAAATATAATCAAATATGTATCACAATCTTCATAAGGACAATTCAAAATATTGACTGTTGATGTTGTATTTTATACAAACAAATTTCTATAATGCAGCATTTTCAAAACAGGAATTGCTGGGTTTAAAAAAAAAAAAAAAAATTACTGTCATATATTTCTCCCCTCTCAGACTTGATGTGGCAAGACAAGTAATAACGAACGAAGGAAAAATTACCTGAAAGATAGATAAAGAGTAGCACATATAAGAACGTGTGATTGATTTTTGTCACTTTCCTCTTACCTTACTTCATATATATATATAATATATATATATATAATACATACAACACACACTAGACAAAATGTCACCCATTGAGCTCTGGGTAGATAATGTGGATAGGATAAGTGAGTTTGCTAAGCAAATTAAATCTTTTTTAAATAAATATGACCGGAGGAATCTAAAAAAATAAAGAATTAAAAAAAAACATAGAATTCATTTTGTAAGATTTCTAAGAAAATAAATTTAAATTAGGTCAAAAATTACCTAAGAGCCAAGATGTGGCCGGGTTGGAGTTTGTAAAACTTAACATACAAATCTGTTCAAAATCTCATATCTCTCTCTCTCTCTACTCTCATTGATAAACTAACATATATAACGAAGTGTAAGATTATACACGAGAGGGGAAAGTGACTTTTGACTTAATTGCAAATGACTACTAATTAGAACCAATTAAAATGGAATCTTTTTTAAAACATAACTTAATCCTAGAACTAAGGAATAATTTGGATGGATCGGTCTTTAAATTAAACAGCAAAAAAACCCTTTTAGGACACAAAAAGATTGATTCACTTCAGCTTAGATATATATATATATATATTATATAATATATATATATATATATTATGTGTGTGTGTTGTGTGTGTGTGTGTGGGTGTGTGTGTGTCACATGAATTTCTTTTTATGAAACTTAAGAGTTTTAAACAAGCCAGAATATGTCTCAGTGGAATTATAAGTTGGCTATATTTCTCAATTTAGTGGCCAATGATCAGTATCATTAATAGGTCTTCTACATTTGATAAAAAAAAAAAAAGGGAAGAGATCAAGTTTATTTCAGAACTTTATTTCATACATCTTAATGTTATCCTTGTGCATTTTAACTCATAATTTGAACATGAACAAAAAAGATTTATCTATAACTCAGTCCATTGTGTAAATTTTAGCTAACAAGTTTTGTTGGCAAACAATATAATTCTTCTTCAAACTATTTTAAAACAAAACGTTGTTTGATTTCACATCTGACCTCTGGGGTATGACAAATTTTACAAGGCAAAAAATAAATGGCTACTGTTAGAATAGGAGAAGACATCATCATTATCATGCCAACAACATAGATCTCCATGACTCTTCTTCACCACCCATCCCTATCACTAAAATTTAACGCCATTCTAATGATAATGAAGAGGTAGGATGTGACACAAGGTTGCATGTATGGGAATCCAGTGGGGATCAAACTCACTATCAGTAAAAACTAGCTTCTGCACCATTACATCACAATGATATACTCCACACTCCCAGATGCAGTTTAGTGTCATACCAGAACCCCCCCCTTTGGGGGAAGAGTCTTACCCTCTGCAGGGATACAGTGAGTACAATTTAAACAGCCAATTGGTAAGAGGTAAGTGATGGTCTGAATAAAAATTACATCTATTAATAATGGAGATTGGGTGTATTTCTGTCTGTAACCAAAATTATGTCACAGCTTACGTCACAATATCTTGTGTTATATACACTTAAAATTTGAATAAGCAATTTTAAAATTGTTTTTTTACGTCTCACCCTTTTTTCAGTAACAAGAGGTTAACTAAAAAAGTTTACAAATAAATAGATATCTATGATTTTGTGTAAAATGATGTGCAAAAATATCAAAATAATATTTAATTAATAATTGATAGATGCACGCAACATTTTATTAAGGGGGACTAAACTAAGTTTCATTTCAAATTCTTTTTATTGTTTTACTCCTGTAATAAATTTGATGATTATGCTTACTTATGATACAAACGTTTTTTGTTTTTGGAGTTCCCAATAAAGTTTCTTAATAAATTGTAGGTTTTATTATGATCTGGGAAACAACTAAAGCCGTCTAACCCCTACCTTTGTAACCTATCATGTGTAATTCGTTTCTAAGAAACTATTGAAATGTATTTACAGTTAGCTTGAAAATGCTTCAGAAGGAAAAAAGAAAGACACTGTGACGCATACCTATCAGCATCTCTGTATAGATTATCAACTCTGAATCTTATGAGCAATGCATATATGCTATAGTAAATTAATAAGCTATCATTGATTAATATTGCAATAAAAAAGGAGAAGAAAAAAATTCAAATTACTTCAATTACATGCCACAGTAGTTACAAGCAGAGAACTAATTGTCTTCATATGAGATTGACTGAAGTTGGAGATGAGGAATTTCAAATGGTAAACACTTCTACTAATAATCATCATGTCACTTTATATATTGAGTTCTCCTAATTCATCATTCATTGATAAAAGTCATGACAAGAATGTTTTAATTTCTTTCTTTCTTGTACACATTCAATTTACATACAGGCACATGCGCAACTAACATAATAGTGTTGCCAATAGCCGCACAAACAGTTTCCCTGCAACCCCCATGCTTTGGAGACCTTACTTTTGGATTACACTAATATCTTAGTTTGATTTGTTGGATTTTACGGCATGTCAACCCTTGTTGGATTATTTTATGCCGAAGACATTTTGTTCTATTCATTCTTTGATTGGTTTTCAATTTTTTTTTTTTTTTTAAACTCAATTTTTTTAACAGATTTTTTTTAAAAACTAACTTTCCTTTGAAACCTATAGATTGACCCAATAAAAGATACAATTCAGGTCAGAGTGGGACCTGGGAAAATGAAGGTACTCCACACTCCCTAGATGTTCAAAATTGGAACTTCACCATAGATGCACTTTAACTTTATAAAGACTCAACCCCTGCCTTCTAACATATATGATAAAAAGGTTGGCTTGCCATAGAATATTGGCAATTCAATAGGTCTTGATGTGACCAGTAATTGAATAAATTGGCCTCTCCGGCACCCATCTAGCATAAGTATGGGCTAAATTGAGCTTTCATATTATGAACCTTTCAACCACCAGGGTTCCATTCTTTATCACAGGTCACCACCTCATATTTTTAAATAAATCTATAAATGATAAATAATGCATCAGAAAAGTTGAAATTTTATAATGAATATTCTTTGAGTGACAAAGTATGAAACAAATTTAAAATGAACCAAATTCCTGACATGGGTAACAGATGTTGTTGCTTAGACAAAGATACAAATTAGGATTAACAATCAAGAAAGTGAAATTCAATTTTTTATTATTACTTTTTGATAAAAGATTATTGAATGCCATTTAAGCAAATAATTCTATTTTAAGCCAATAGAAAATCAAATTAAAACATTTAAGCAAATAATAAACAAAAAGAATAAACATTTATCTTTACTAAATTTATTATAAATAACTTAGAAAACAAAGAAAAAGCAACAGTACATGTCTATTTTCAAACCTTTCTGCTATAATATGATGATAGATTGACCATCTGCTTCAAGTCTTATAGAATATTAAAAGAAACTAGAAAGTGAAATTTAAAAAAAAAAATGATTTACCTACAACATTATAGGATTTGTCACAAGTATGGAACATTCAGCAAAGATCAAACTCACTTTTCTGTAGTAATGGATTTGCAAGACTAGCTTGTTAACCATTATCTTACTGAATGTTAAAGGGTGCCCCTAAAGGAGTCTATCTCTGGGCATCCAAATCTTGGCTATACCTCTAAATGTATTCGGAGCTGCACTTAGTGCAACAGTTATTTTTCTAAGAAATGAATCAGCAGCCTGAGTTCAAATCCTGGATGAGACTGTTTACATTTCACGTTGCACTAATGTCCTTGAAAAAGGCATGAAACCATCTTTTCTCACCACTTAGAGATAAATAGTAGGGCAGACTGTGTTCTTTAGCTTGGTTAGACAAACAGTCTAGGATTAAGAAAATTTCTGAATTAAAACCAGCTTTATTTGATTTTAAAAATTACCTTGTCACATACTGTCCATGGCAGAGGGGTTAGATAAATACATACCACTAAATATCTTCTCAAAGAATGTATCCGTGTAAAACTTCTTGTTTTTTGTTTTTTTGTTTTTTTTTTTTTAAATCAAAACTTCTAACAAAATCAAAAATCTCAAACAGAAGACAAAGTGATAATTGTGTGGAATGAAAGGATTTAGAGAGATTATAATTTTATCAAAAGGAATAATTACTTACAATATTCTAATTGTTTTATAAGATATAAATATAACACAAAGGAAAGTATTCTTAGTAGATATTTTATATCTAAGTTTGAATCTATCCATGAGTGACTCACTAACCCTCTTCTTCTTCCCTCAGACCCAATACCAACAGCATCTCTATTACATAACGACACATAGTTCTGACATGGAAATAAATAGTTAGAATTAATTAAGTACAGCCATGTTGTCACTTAATAAGTTGACCTCCATACAACCAAAAGGTCCTACACTGGTCCTAATTTCAGCCATGGTGTAATGTACCTATAAATCCAACATTGTTACTCAAGTGTGTAATATCCGTCACATCAGGAATAACAATCTGTTACTTGTACTTTCTACTGACTAAAAATCTAAAAAACTATATCTTAGTGTAATGACTGCCAAGTTAGTAAATGCTTTTTAGTCAATGGTTGCTTTCTGCAACATCAATCATGTTGAAAGATCACTTATTAGTCGTAGTAGTCACAAAATAGTTGCTACTGATTTGGTGGCTATTTTTATTTCACTCAGTTTAGTAGAGAGGAGAATAAAGTTCTACTTTCAACCAAGATCAAAGTTTAATATCTATCATATTGCTACTTTTGGAAGAAAATACATTTTTTTTTAAATAGCACTGATCTAATTTAAGAAACCTATGAATCTATGTATAAAATTAAACAGAACAATTTTCTATAATTATAGAAAATTTCCTGTTTAATTTATACATAGATTAGGTTTTCTTAATTTAGATCAGTGCTATTTAATTTTTTTTCCCAAATAGAAATAAATTCTTGTGGAGAAATAATTATTTTCCACTAAAAATTTATTTGTATTTGGAAAAAAAAAAATCTTTAAATTGTCCAAGACAAAGTATGAAAGGTACCCAAGTATTCATTATATCATTCAACAAAAAATTCTATAAAGTATATGTATTCATTGCAACTTTTGTTAAAAAATAAAATTTAAAACGTAGCAGTGATCTAAATAAAAAATAAAACTTACAAAATCTATATGTAAATTACACAAGAATAATTTTCTATATTCATCTGTCTACTGAGAATTCATTTCTATTTTTACAAAAATATTTTTAAAAAACTGTGATCTAAATAAATAAACTTACAAATTTACATGTAAATTTAAAACAGAATAGTTTTTCTATATTATCTGTTCCACTGAGAATTTATTCTATTTAGAAAATAGAATTTTTAATAGTCTAATTTTCAAGAAATTATTTCTATTTAGAAAAATAGAATTTTTTAATAGTCCAATTTCAAGAAATTATTTCTTATTTAGAAAAATAGAATTTTTAAATAGTCCAATTTCAAGACAAAGTATAAAAGTATCCTGTCATTTAATTATACATTCTATGCATAGTAACCAATAATATGAACATTAAAAAAACATTGTAGGATTTTAAGATTTACAAATATGCAAAATAGAGAAAACTTACTATTAATATTTCTATCATTTTCATCAGCATCAAGATTAAAGTCATTTTTTTCTCCTTCCCTTTCCCCGCCCCCTCCTTGATTGAAGTTGTCACCCTAAAAAAGGTTATGTAAACATGTCAAGTCATATCAATAAACCTGTTATTGTTTATATCAGGGATTTTTAAAGTTTGTACAAATAGAATTCGGAGGGGGGGGTGAATAAAAATTTGGGTGGGACGATGAATAAAAAGCATAACGTTCCACAGACAATAAATTTACTAGCTTGACATAAATCACTTTATTAACAGAGAGAAAAAAAAAATCACTGGATCATGTAGACTAATTTGCCAGATATCGTTAGAAACCTAACAAAATGCCTGATTAAGTGTTGATTGGCCACTAGTAATGTGTCATTCACATAAACCTCCTATTCAAAGGTCGTTTAAATGAATCAATGATCTGCCTCTGCTGAACAAAATGATCCCACTTCTTTTGGTGTCGTTAAGCAAAAATGTTCATTTTCTTTCTGGTTTTTTTTTGTAAGTTGCATCTGCCTTAACCGCATATATACCAATACTATAAAATCTCCTCAGAGTTCAATATCACTTACATACCAATTCTAACACGACGGTAGGTCATTTATATTTTTTTTTGAAACATTAGTTCGGTTTGATATAACCTTACCACTCATTGCTTCAAAAAACTTCAGTTATTTTTATTTTTTTAATCTTTGTTATTGGTGTGTGTCTATATATATATATAATATATATATATATATATAATATATATAATTGATTTTAGACTAAACAACTATAGACAGAGAATCCAAATCCATGGATTACAACAAAATACTTGCAGAACAACACTTCCACTAAAACAGTCCTGATTTTAACAGAGATGCAAATTTACCATCATAGAATTTTTCAATTCTATGATTGGTTAAATTTTGCATCTCTGTTAAATGTTAGATATAAAACAGTAAAAAGCGAATAATTGAAGAAGAAAAAAAAAGGAAGAAGAAAAAGAAAAAAAAAAGAAGAAAAGAAAAAAAAGAGAAAAGAAAAAAAGAAGAAAAAAGAGAGAAAAGAAGAAAAAAAGAAGAAGAAGAAAAAAGAAGAAAAAAAGAAGAAGAAAAGAAGAGAGGAAGGAGAAAAAAAAGAAGAAGAGAAGAAAAAGACAAACTAAAATCAGGTCAAAAAAAAAAATAAATTAGTTACAATGGTTTCATATATTACATTTGCTTCACAATAAAAACCCTCAAAGGGCTTGATATTTTTTTATTTTTTTTATTGGGTGTTTAATTAAAATTTTTTTAAAAAGGACTTTGAGTGTTTGTTTAAATATATCTTTGCCTAAAGAAGAGAAAAATCAATTGAGATTTTGCTTCTAATTAAAAATGGTGCTTCACTTACACTAGAATTGTTCAGAGTAATTGTAAGATTAATTTCTGTTGTTTTCTATATTAGGAATCAAACTTCTCTATTTCCAAGGTCTGCAGTCTCAACTGAATACACGTACAAATACTTGAGTGATCAGAGAAAAGTTCAAAGTTTCAACAGACAAATCAGACTTAACAATTTACATATTAACTTGCCTATAAACCAAACAACACAAAAACTGATGGGCACTTCAAATAAAACAAAAGAGATGATATTACAACTTTGATGTTGGATCAGTTTTTTTTTCTTCTTTTTTTTTTGTCTTCAAGAAAAATCTTGGGAAATCTACCATTCCAAAAAGAAAACTAAACCAAACCATCAATTAAAAAAAAAAAAAGATGATAGAATCAAACAGTTTAATAACAGCTTGTTGCCAAAAAATACTGATATAAATAAAAGTTCCGAAAGGTAGGTATGGTTTTTTTTGTTTCTTTGTTTTATCCAAAGAATCAGATATAATTTTACAATGATCAATTGCTTTAATAAGAGCAACTAGAAGGAAAGCATAAACTCTGGTAACTACCACATTAACTTTTTATCATTATAAATGGATTATTTGAATTGTTCTTAATAGTAGTAGTAGTAGTGTTGTGTGTGTATATATATATATTATATATACTATATATATTAGCATCCACAGAACAGTGTTTCATGTTTTAACATATCATCAGTGTGGTTGACTTTAACAGCTACTGTAGCGCGAGAAAAACCCGACCAAGCGGCGAAATATCAACTGAATTTAGTTGCTGTGTTTTATATCCACTTTTTTCTATTCTCAAACCCATATTTTGTCAGATTATCTATCCTCACTGCATCCATATATTTATCTATAATATATATATATATATATATAATATAATACACAACACACATACACCACACACAAGGGTAATCATAAAAGTAAGGTCTCCCAAAGTGTTGGGCCCTATAAGTAAGAATGGCCCATATATATATATATTATGTGTGGTGTGTGTGTTAAAAAACAAACAAGTTAGGGTAGTTGAAGACATGAAATAAACATGTCACTTGGTAAATGGTTCTTGCAATTTTCAAACCAACTGAATATTGTTTTTTTTCTTTATATCTTGTTGTGTGGGCATCATGCGAAGGGTCAAAACAATTAATTCTAGTTTAGTTTGTGGGCATAGAGGAAGTTGTTTCTGTGTGGTATTTAAAGGAGGGTGTTCTAAACCAAACCCTATCAATTCCATGATATGCTATTTTACTTATTGTTTCTCAAAATTTTTCTAAATCTTCTATCAGCTGTGAAGCATTTTCTTCCCAAATTTTGAATTTTTCCAAAGGGGAAGTTTTTTCATTCTTCTTAAGGGGGGGGAAAACCTTTGGTTTTACCTTAAAAAAACCAAGGGTTTAAAAAGAAACCTAGTTGCTTACTATTTCACATAGTGCTAATACCCTTGGAAAGGTATGAATCCAATTTCCTACAGCATGGGTAAATAGTAGAGCAAACTAGGTCTTTAACCTGGTTAGGTAACCAGTCTAAGAGAATGAAAACTCTGAATTCAAATGATAAAATGCTTCACAGCTGATAGAAGTTTAGAAAATTTGAGAAACAATAAAAGTAAAATAGCATATCATGGAATTATAGGGTTGTTTAGAACACCCTCCTTTAAATACCACACAAGAAAAACCAACCTTCCCTCATGCCCCACAAACTAAACTAGAAATTAATTGGTTGACCTTCGCATGATGCAACCACACAACAAGATATAAGAAAAAAAACAAATATTCAGATTGTTTGAAAATTGCAAGAAACTCATTTTACCAAGTATGTTTATTTCATGTCTTCACTACCCTAACTTGTTTGTTTTTTAACACACACACACACACATATATATATATATATGGCATTCTTTACTTATAAAGGCCCCAACACTTTGGAGAACCTTACTTTTATGATTACCCTTGTGTGGTGTATGTGTGTGTGTATATATATAATATATATATATATATATATATATAATATGATGAGTGAAGGATAGAATAAATCTGACAAAATATGGTTGAGAATAGAAAAAAGTGGATATAACAACACAGCAACTAAATTCAGTTGATTTATTTCGCCCTTGGTCGGGTTTTGCTCCCCGCTACAAGTAGCTGTTAAATCAAGCCACACTGATGATATGTAAACATTGAAACACTGTGTCTGTGGATGACTTAATATATATATATATATATATATATATATAACACACACACACACTACTACTACACTATTAAGAACAATTCAAATAAATCCATTTATAATGATAAAAAGTTAAATGTGTTAGTTTACCAGATGTTTATGCTTTCTTCTAGTTGCTCTTATTAAAGCATTGATCATTGTAAAATTATATCTGATTCTTTGATTAAAAACAAAGAAACAAAAAAAAAAAACCATTACTACTTTCCGGAACTTTTATTTTATCAGTATTTTTGGCAACAGCTGTTTATTAAACATTTGTTTGATTCTATCATCTTTTTTTTTTTAAATTGACTGGTTGGTTTAGTTTTCTTTTTGGAAATGGTAGATTTCCAGATTTTTCTGAAGACAAAAAAAAAAGAAGAAAAAAAAAATGAATCCAACATCAAAGTTGTAATATTATCTTCTTTTGTTTATTTGAAGTGCCCATCAGTTTTTGTGTGTTTGTTTATAGCAAGTTAATATGTAAATTGTTAAGTCTGATTTGTCTGTTGAACTTTGAACTTTTCTTTGATCACTCAAGTATTTGTACAGTGTATTCAGTTGAGACTGCAGACTTTGGAAATAGAGAAGTTTGATTCCTAATATAGAAAACAACAGAAATTCATCCTTATCAAATTACTCTGAACAATTCTAGTGTAGTGAAGCACCATTTTATTTAGAAGCAAATCTCAATTGATTTTCTCTTCTTTAGGCAAAGATATATAACACCATCAAAGTCTTATTATTACACTACCATATAAAATAATATCAGCTTGAGGTTTTATTGTGAAGCAAAATGTAATATATGAAACCATTGTAAACTATTTAGTTTTTTTTGACTGATTTATAAGTTTGTCTTCTTCTTCTTCTTCTTCTTTTTTTCTCTTCTTCTTTTTTTTTCTTCTTTTTCTTCTTTTTTCTTCTTCTTCTTTTTTTCTTCTTTTTTTTCTTCTTCTTTTTCTTCTTTTTTTTCTTTTTCTTTTTTTTTTTCTTTTTTCTTCTTTTTTTCTTTTTCTTCTTCTTTTTTTTCTTCTTCCAATTATCGATTTTTATGTTATATCTAACATTTAACAGAGATGCAAAATTTACCCATCATAGAATTGAAAAAATTCTATGATGGTAAATTTTGCATCTCTGTTTAAAATCAGGACTGTTTTAGTGGAAGTGTTGTTCTGCAAGTATTTTGTTGTAAATCCATGGATTTGATTCTCTGTCTATAGTTGTTTAGTCTAAAATCATTATATATATATATATATATATATATATATATATATATATAGACACACACATACAAAGATTAAAAAAATAAAAATACTGAGTTTTTTTGAAGCATGAGTGTAGGTATTCAAACGACTAATGTTTCAAAAAAATATAAATGACCTACCAGTCGTGTTAGAATTGGTATTGTAAGTGATATGAACTCTGGAGATTTATAGTAATTGGTATATTATCGGTTAAGGCAGATGCAACTACAAAAAAAAACCCAGAAAGAAATGAACATTTTTGCTAACGACACCAAAAAGAAGTGGATCATTTTGTTCAGCAGAGGCAGATCATTCATTCATTTAAACGACCCTTTGAATAGAGGTTGTATTGAATGACACATTACTAGTGGCCATCACACTTAATCAGGCATTTTGATAGGTCTACGATATCTGGCAATTAGTCTACATGATCCAGTGATTTTTTTTTCTCTCCTGTTATAAAGTGATTTATGCAACTAGTAAATTTATTGTCTGTGGAACGTTATGCTTTTATTCATCGTACCAAAATTTTTATTCACCCCCCCCCTCCCGAATTCTATTTGTACAAACTTTAAAAATCCCTGATATAAACAATAACAGAGTTTATTGATATGACTTGACATTGTTACATAACCTTTTTTTAGGGTGACAACTTCATCAGGAGGGGGCGGGATGACTTTAATCATTGTATGCTAATGAAAATGATAGAAATATTAATAGTAGTTTTCTCTATTTGCATATTTGTAAATCTTAAAATCCCTACAATGTTTTTTTTATTGTTCATATTATTGGTTACTATGCATAGAATGATATAATAAAATACAAGGTACCTTTTATACTTTGTCTTGAAATTGGACTATTAAAAATTCTATTTTTCTAAATAGAAATAATTTCTTGAAATTGGACTATTAAAAATTCTATTTTTCTAAATAGAAATAATTTCTTGAAATTAGACTATTAAAAATTCTATTTTTCTAAATAGAAATAAATTCTCAGTGGACAGATAATTATAGAAAACTATTCCTGTTTAATTTACATGTAAATTTGTAAGTTTATTTATTTAGATCACAGTTATTTTAAAAATATTTGTTAAAAATAGAAATGAATTCTCAGTAGACAGATGAATATAGAAAATTATCTTGTGTAATTTTACATATAGATTTGTAAGTTTTTATTTTTATTTAGATCACTGCTACGTTTTAAATTTTATTTTTTAACAAAAGTTGCAATGATACATATACTTTATAGAATTTTTTGTTGAATGATATAATGAATACTTGGGTACCTTTCATACTTTGTCTTGGACAATTTAAAGATTTTTTTTTTCCAAATACAAATAAATTTTTAGTGGAAAAATAATTATTTCTCCACTAAGAATTTATTTCTATTTGGGAAAAAAAATTAAATAGCACTGATCTAAATTAAGAAACCTACAAATCTATGTATAAAATTAAACAGGAACAATTTTCTATAATTATAGAAAATTGTTCCTGTTTAATTTTATACATAGATTCATAGGTTTCTTAATTTAGATCAGTGCTATTTAAAAAAAAATGTATTTTCTTCCAAAAGTAGCAATATGATAGATATTAAACTTTGATCTTGGTTGAAAGTAGAACTTTATTCTCCTCTCTACTAAAACTGAGTGAAAATAAAAATAGCCACCAAATCAGTAGCAACTATTTGTGACTACTACGACTAATAAGTGATCTTTCAACATGATTGATGTTGCAGAAAGCAACCATTGACTAAAAAAGCATTACTAACTTGGCAGTCATTACACTAAGATATAGTTTTTTAGATTTTTAGTCAGTAGAAAGTACAAGTAACAGATTGTTATTCCTGATGTGACGGATATTACACACTTGAGTAACAATGTTGGATTTATAGGTACATTACACCCATGGCTGAAATTAGGACCAGTGTAGGACCTTTTGGTTGTATGGAGGTCAACTTATTAAGTGACAACATGGCTGTACTTAAATTAATTCTAACTATTTATTTCCATGTCAGAACTATGTGTCGTTATGTAATAGAGATGCTGTTGGTATTGGGTCTGAGGGGAAAGAAGAAGAGGGTTAGTGAGTCACTCATGGATTAGATTCAAACTTAGATATAAAATATCTACTAAGAATACTTTCCTTTGTGTTATATTTATATCTTTATAAAACAATTAGAATATTGTAAGTAATTATTCCTTTTGATAAAATTATAATCTCTCTAAATCCTTTCATTCCACACAATTATCACTTTGTCTTCTGTTGAGATTTTTGATTTCTCTTAGAAGTTTTGATTTAAAAAAAAACAAACAAAAAAACAAAAAACAAGAAGTTTTACACGGATACATTCTTTGAGAAGATATTTAGTGGTATGTATTTATCTAACCCCTCTGCCATGGACAGTATGTGACAAGGTAATTTTTAAAAAATCAAATAAAGCTGGTTTTAATTCAGAATTTTCTTAATCCTAGACTGTTTGTCTAACCAAAGCTAAAGAACACAGTCTGCCCTACTATTTATCTCTAAGTGGTGAGAAAAGATGGTTTCATGCCTTTTTCAAGGACATTAGTGCAACGTGAAATGTAAACAGTCTCATCCAGGATTTGAACTCGGGCTGCTGATTTCATTTCTTAGAAAAATAACTGTTGCACTAAGTGCAGCTCCGAATACATTTAGAGGTATAGCCAAAGATTTGGATGCCCAGAGGATAGACTCCTTTAGGGGCACCCTTTAACATTCAGTAAGATAATGGTTAACAAGCTAGTCTTGCAAATCCATTACTACAGAAAAGTGAGTTTGATCTTTGCTGAATGTTCCATACTTGTGACAAATCCTATAATGTTGTAGGTAAATCATTTTTTTTTTTAAATTTCACTTTCTAGTTTCTTTTAATATTCTATAAGACTTGAAGCAGATGGTCAATCTATCATCATATTATAGCAGAAAGGTTTGAAAATAGACATGTACTGTTGCTTTTTCTTTTGTTTTCTAAGTTATTTATAATAAATTTAGTAAAGATAAATGTTTATTCTTTTTGTTTATTATTTGCTTAAATGTTTTAATTTGATTTTCTATTTGGCTTAAAATAGAATTATTTGCTTAAATGGCATTCAATAATCTTTTATCAAAAAGTAATAATAAAAAATTGAGTTTCACTTTCTTGATTTGTTAATCCTAATTTGTATCTTTGTCTAAGCAACAACATCTGTTACCCCATGTCAGGAATTTGGTTCATTTAAATTTGTTTCATACTTTGTCACTCAAAGAATATTCATTATAAAAATTTCAACTTTTCTGATGCATTATTTATCATTTATAGATTTATTTTAAAAATATGAGGGTGGTGACCTGTGATAAAGAATGGAACCCTGGTGGTTGAAACGGTTCATAATATGAAACCCTCAATTTTAGCCCATACTTATGCTAGATGGGTGGCCGGAGAGGCCCCATCCGATCAATTGGCTGGTCACATCAAGCACCTATATGATTGTCCCAACCCTATTGCCCTTATGGCAAGCTCCAACCCTTTTTATCATATATGTGCTAGAAGGCAGGGGTTGAGGGTCTTGGGGTATGAAGTTAAAGTGCATCTGATGGTGAAGTTCCAATTTTGAACATCTGGGGAGTGTGGAGTACCCCTTCATTATTCCCAGGTCCACTCTGACCTGAAGTTGTATCTTTTATTAGGGTCCATCTATAGGTTTGATAGGAAAAAGTTAGTTTTTAAAAAAAATCTGTTAAAAAAATTGAGTTTAAAAAAAAAAAAAAAAATTGAAAACCAATCAAGAATGAATAGAACAAAATGTCTTCGGCATAAAATAATCCAACAAGGGTTGACATGCCGTAAAATCCAACAAATCAAACTAAGATATTAGTGTAATCCCAAAAGTAAGGTCTCCAAAGCATGGGGGTTGCAGGGAAACTGTTTGTGCGGCTATTGGCAACACTATTATGTTAGTTGCGCATGTGCCTGTATGTAAATTGAATGTGTACAAGAAAGAAAGAAATTAAAACATTCTTGTCATGACTTTTATCAATGAATGATGAATTAGGAGAACTCAATATATAAAGTGACATGATGATTATGTAGTAGAAAGTGTTTACCATTTGAAATTCCTCATCTCCAACTTCAGTCAATCTCATATGAAGACAATTAGTTCTTCTGCTTGTAACTACTGTGGCATGTAATTGAAGTAATTTGAATTTTTTTCTTCTCCTTTTTTATTGCAATATTAATCAAATGATAGCTATTAATTTACTATAGCATATATGCATTGCTCATAAGATTCAGAGTTGATAATCTATACAGAGATGCTGATAGGTATGCGTCACAGTGTCTTTCTTTTTTCTTCCCTCAGCATTTCAAGCTAACTGTAAATACATTTCAATAGTTTCTTAGAAACGAATTACACATGATAGGTTACAAGGTAGGGGTTAGACGGCTTTAGTTGTTTCCCCAGATCATAAATAAAAACCCTACAATTTATTAAGAAACTTTAGTTGGGACTCCAAAAAACAAAAACGTTTGTATCATAAGTAAGCATAATCATCAAATTTATTACAGGAGTAAAACAATAAAAGAATTTGAAATGAAACTTAGTTTAGTCCCCCTTAAATAAAATGTTGCGTGCATCTATCAATTATTAATTAAATAATTATTTTGAATATTTTGCACATCAATTTTACACAAAATCATAGATATCTATTTATTTGTAAACTTTTTAGTTAACCTCTTGTTACTGAAAAAAGGGTGAGAGTAAAAAAAACAATTTTAAAATTGCTTATTCAAATTTTAAGTGTATATAACACAAGAATATTGTGACGTAAGCTGTGACATAATTTTGGTTACAGACAGAAATACACCCAATCTCCATTATTAATAGATGTAATTTTTATTCAGACCATCACTTACCTCTTACCAATTGGCTGTTTAAATTGTACTCACTGTATCCCCTGCAGAGGGGTAAGACCTCTTCCCCCCAAAGGGGGGGGGTTCTGGGTATGACACTAAACTGCATCTGGGAGTGTGGAGTATATCATTGTGATGTAATGGTCAGCAAGCTAGTTTTACTGAATAGTGAGTTTGATCCCCACTGGATGTCCCATACATGCAACCTTGTGTCACATCCTACCTCTTCATTATCATTAGAATGGCGTTAAATTTTAGTGATAGGGATGGGTGGTGAAGAAGAGTCATGGAGATCTATGTTGTTGGCATGATATGATGATGTCTTCTCCTATTCTAACAGTAGCCATTTAATTTTTTGCCTTGTAAAATTTGTCATACCCCAGAGGTCAGATGTGAAATCAAACAACGTTTTGTTTAAAATAGTTTGAAGAAGAATTATATTGTTTGCCAACAAAACCTTGTTAGCTAAATTTACACAATGGACTGAGTTATTAGATAAATCTTTTTTGTTCATGTTCCAAAATATATGAGTTAAAATGCACAAGGATAACATTAAGATGTATGAAATAAAGTTCTGAAATAAACTTGATCTCTTCCCTTTTTTTTTTTTTATCCAAATGTAGAAGACCTATTAATGATACTGATCATTGGCCAACTAAAATTGAGAAATATAGCCAACTTATAATTCCACTGAGACATATTCTGGCTTGTTTAAAACTCTTAAGTTTCATAAAAAGAATTCATGTGACACACACACAACACACACACACACACACACACACACACACATATATATATATATATATATATATATATATATATATATTATATACTAAAGCTGAGTGAATCAATCTTTGTGTCCTAAAGGGTTTTTTTGCTGTTTAATTTAAAGACACGAAAATCATACCAAATTATTCCTTAGTTCTAGGATTAAGTTATGTTTAAAAAAGATTCCATTTTAATTGGTTCTAATTAGTAGTCATTTGCAATTAAGTCAAAAAAGTCACTTTCCCCCTCCTCGTGTATATCTTACCACTTCGTTATATATGTTAGTTTATCAATGAGAGTAGAGAGAGAGAGAGATATGAGATTTTGAAACAGATTTGTATGTTAAGTTTTACAAACTGCCAACCCGGCCAACATCTTGGCTCTTAGGTAATTTTTGACCTAATTTAAATTTATTTTCTTAGAAATCTTACAAAATGATTCTAATGTTTTTATTTTAATTCTTTATTTTTTTAGATTCTCCGGTCATATTTATTTAAAAAAAGATTTAATTTGCTTAGCAAACTCACTTATCCCTCATCACAATTATCTACCCAGAGCTCAATGGGTGACATTTTGTCTAGTGTGTGTGTGTATGTATATATATATATATATATATATATATATATATGAAGTAAGGTAAGAGGAAAGTGAACAAAAATCAATCACTCAATCAAGTCTGAGAGGGGGAGAAATATATGACAGTATATATTTTTTTTTTTTTTAACCCAGCATTCCTGTTTTGAAATGCTGCATTATAAGAATTGTTGATATAAAAAATACAACATCAACAGTCAATATTTGAATTGTCCTTATGAAGATTGTAGATACATATTTGATATATATTTTATATGTATCTTAAAATTGAAACATTCTAAATGTAAACAATTTTCAAATATTAAATCATCCTCAGGTCTCTTATGTTTCACTTTTAGTTATACTATATATTATATATATTATATATATATATATATAGTAATAACTAAAAGTGAAAATAAGAGACCTGAGGATGATTTAATATTTGAAAATTGTTTACATTTAGAATGTTTCAATTTTAAGATACATATAAATATATATCAAATATGTATCTACAATCTTCATAAGGACAATTCAAATATTGACTGTTGATGTTGTATTTTTTATATCAACAAATTCTTATAATGCAGCATTTCAAAACAGGAATGCTGGGTTAAAAAAAAAAAAAAATATATACTGTCATTATAAAATTCAAATGTTTGAATGTTCTTTTTCTTGTCTCACTTGATAAACATACCAAAATCAACAGTCAATATTTGAATTGTCCTCATGAAGATTCTCGATACAAATTTGACAATAAAAATATTTTAAATGACAATTTTCAAACATTAATAAATCATTCTCACATCTATTTTTCACTTTTATTTTATTACTTTTCCATATATTGTCGGATTCATTTCAATTTCTTTCCATCTATATACATATATAGAGGACACCTCATGTGGTGTAATGGTTAGCTAGCTAGATTAGCAGACCATTGTTAGTGAGTTTGATTCTCACTGGGTGCCCCATACTTCTGGTTTTGTGCTGCATCTAAGCTACGCTTAGTAAATAACTATATAAAGGGCAGTTGGTGTGTATGTATGTTTGGATGAAACTACGAAAAATAAAACAATTAACGACAAAGTAAATATATATACATATTAAATATGGTTCTTGCTTTTTGTGCAAAATTATGAATGTTTGATTTATATTTAAAGATGTTTAAAAATCAAAATATACGTAGAAATAGCATTGAAATTCTACTTAGAAATGTCCAACATTTATAAATCTCAAAAGTAAAAAAAAAAAAAAAAAAATCCACCAAACATCTACCCAGGTGATGCTGGGTAGCCGCTTCTAGTCATATATATATATAATAGTTTTGTTTGTAAAAAAAAAAACCCCAATGTTTACCAACTTTTTATCCAGGTAAAAATAAGTTTCTCATTGCAAAAGACAATCATATTAAATGGCTATATTTTGTGTAGAAGTTGAAGAAAAAATGTTTTTAACTACAGATTATTTCAAATCCCCTAAGAGAGCTCAATGTAAGATAATTAATAAATTATATACAGAGTAATATTTACACTTTCAATAAGAAAGAAAATCATAACAAACCGTCATTTGGCTCTTATAAATTTATTTTAACTGATTAATCAATAAATGAGCCCAGTTTCATCAGACAACCATTACATAATAACCAAGAAAATAAACTAGAATTCTAGTATATGCTGATCTTTCAATTTTGATTTGTTTACATGTCTTTATAACAATTCCATTGCATTTTAATACTTTCTATTATTGAGGAATCCCATCTTATTGCAGTTGTACTACCCCCCTCTCTCTCTATTAATGTCATGTACTGGGTATGAATTGTGTTACTACATTAACACCTGGAGATACATCAACACAGTCTTCTTAGTGGAACTGTCATTGTTGTAGGAAATGGAACTTAGACTTCTTGGAGGTGCACTTAGTGCATCCATAGGAAATGGAATCAAATCCTGGATGAGGCTGTTTGTGTTTCACTTCATGCAAATGCCCTTGAGAAAAGGCATGAATCCACCTGTTCTACTCTCAGCTATAGGTAAATAGTAAGGCAGACTGTATTCTTTAGCCTTGGTAAGGTAACCACTCTAGGAGAAGGAAAACGCTGAATTTGAACCAGCTGTAATCCTCTTTAAAAAACTTTGTGTCACATTTTGCCCTTATCCATAAATAAGTCTTCAGTCTTTAAAAAAAAAGTATTATTTTACATAACAAACATTTATTTCTCAGCATAACTTCTTTTGTCAAGGCACTTAATTCAGTGGGAAATACTAATCATATAGCAGACATTATACTGTGAAACTTTCAGATAAAAATTCAGCTAATGTTAGGTTAGTGAAATAATTAATCTACTCGTATATACATTCATAATAAATTAGTATACTATCATAGTGTAATGGTTAGCAAGCTAGTCTTGCAGATCCATTACTAGTGTATGCCCCATACTTGTGACCTTGTGTTGGGTAAATACCTACTTTCATAATAATGTTCATTTGATATGTCTGTGTGTGTTTGTTGCATAAATTTAATTATTGGATCAGAAACCTTTTTTGTTACAATGTTAGAATAAAACATTTCATATGTTAAATAATTGTATATTGATTTGTGTTTTCCTCTGAAGATGTTGAATATTTTGGGTTTGAGTTACTAACAAATTTGAATAATTGGATGGTTTGTTTTTTTCTGAATAGGAAATTGTTGATGTTAAAGTAGTAGTAATATATATATATATATATATATATATATATATATATATAAACAGAGTGGCATATTATCAGTATCAGCCTATTCCTTTTTCACTAGCGCTAGACCAGGGAGATTGTCTTTCGCATTTGAGCTGGAGAGCCATACCTACCATCAGCTCCCCACTTTACTGCACAGATTCAAGCTGTGCTACCCATGTGCTGAGTTGGTGATGGATATTATCAAACCTAGAACCTTGTGGTCTCTTGTTGGTATCAGCTGAACAGTGAGGGAGTCTATCTCCTTTTCACTAGCGCTAGACTAGGGAAATTTTCTGTTGCATTTGAGCTGGAGAACCACACTTACCATCAGCTTCCCACTTTACTGCAAAGGTTTAAGCTGTGCTACTCATGCGCTGAGTTGGTGAGGGCTGGTATTGAACTTGGAACCTTGTGGTTCCTAGTCAGATACTCTTCCTACTGAGCTAAACTGGCCTTGATGTTAAAGTAAAGCATGTGCTAATTCAAATGAATAAGGAGAAGGAGAAAATCTTTGCTTTAAGTAAGAGTATTTATCTAGAAAGCAAATACATTTTAGAAGTGAACTACTTGTGTAACATGTCCTTAAGTAATTTGTGTAATAGAAAAAAGACCTAGTGAGAATATAGTTACTGTGGCGAGACTGTTCAGTTCTTTCTGCACCAAAGTTAATATAATTGGTAATTGGAGGCAACTAAATTCAACTTTGAAGGTCAGATTTTTACAAACATGTTTTTCATTAGGCAAACCCAGTTTATGAATTTGTGATTTAAATATTTTGTAGGCTGGCCAGATGCCTAAAATGTCAAATCATTACTTTGATTGCCGCTCTAAAAACACTAGTTCCTTGATTATTTTGGGTCAGTGCCAAATTAAAGCTGAATATTTATTAATGATATGTGTATTGCAATGCCATTGAAAACATATTTTGGATGAAGTATACGTACGTATGTGTGTGTGTGTGTGTGTAATATAAGCAGTGGAGTTAGATTTTGAATAATTACTATTTTTCTGATTTGTTTTTTTACTTACATCATTTATATACATTGTTAAAAAGGGACTTTATTATGGATGGTTTATCCTTCTTTTTCTCCTTTCTTTCTCTCTTTGTTTTTTCTCCTTTCTCTCTCTCTCTCTCTTTCTATATCTCTCTTATTACCATAATGCTTAGACTAATGTTTTTTTCTCTCTTTCTCTATATCTCTCTTTTCTCTCTCTCTCACCCCCTCTCATACTATCATATTAGTTGGTCATCAATATTTTGGCGGAAAATTCTTCTCTTATATAAAAATTATTATTTGCCTTATTAACCTTTTCTAATTATTCTTTGTGTTTTGGATAAGCAATACATTTTTTTTTATTAATCATTAAAGCAGTTTGGAAGGAAAACATTTTATTCACTTTTTACTATTTTAAAAAAAAAATCACTCTGTCTGTAAGGCTGATTTGGATCTCCTACAGAGGATTAAGATACCTTCAAAAAGGGGTGTCCTGTGCATGACACTAAACTGGTGAGGCTCCAGTTCTGGAGATCTGGGGTGTGTGGAGTACTCCTTGCCATTACTACTCCCAGGTTCACTATAACTCGGAGTGGTTGTATCTGTTAGAGTCCTATCTATGGTCAAATAGATCTGTTTAAAAAGGATTTGTATTTCATAGAAATACTTTATATCATATAACTGTACTTTTATTTGTATTAAGTATAGTAACTTGAAGCTATAAATCATTTACTGAGGATTATTTTTCTCTAACTTGAAACCATCTAAGTGAATGCAAACAAATGGCTTTTATTAAATAGAAATAATTATGGACATGTGGTTGAGAGACACTTCATCAAAATTTGACCATTGACAAATTCATTAATCTTTTTTAACCATAAAAAGAGTTGTAATATTTAAAATATATATTTGGAGGGAAAACAGAATACATTTAAATTATTTCTAAAATAATTTTTTTGATAAAGAAATTAGTATTATTATTTTTTTTTTTTTAAAAAGATTAGTCTTTTAATTTATCATTTCACAAATGTTTGTTTTTTAAAATTTTTTATATACAAACATTTTTTTAATACTTACCCAAAAATGATTCTAATTTCTAAAATAATAAATATAAGACCATTTAAAATTTTAGAATAATTTTGATAAGATAACATAAAATCAACATTTTTAAAATTTTTCAGTGAAATGTCTATCAGCCACATGTTTGGTCAAATGACCATTGGTGAAATATACTTTGGCCATTTTGTCCAAGAGCCAATCCAGCAGGCATGGAATAATGAAATATGTTATACCATTAATATTAATATTTATGCAACTCTTTAAAAAAAAAAAAAAAGAATATATTTGATAATTAGAAATAGACACTAAATATTGTCAGCTGTCAATACATTGCTCAGCTATTTACCAACATTTTGATGTGCTCCAAGCAAATGTTAAAATAATTCCATTACTAATTGAAAACTTATTTTATGAATGAGATTAAAATAATTGATACTATTAGAAAAGACTAGATTGCTTATATATATAAAAAATAAATTGAAATAACTTTTTTCATTAAAAAAAATACTAAACAGTATAAAAAAAATAATGAAACAAGTTTTTTGAAGTCATTTTTTAGAATATTTTTTTTTTCATTTCATCAAAATAAAAATAGAATCTTAAAGAAGAATTACATAGTTTTCCTTAATTCAGAATATTTTCATTTCATTCTGCTTCCTGTTTTTATTATTGATTAATAGCTAACATGTTTACCTGGCTTTTATACAAAAGTCTTTATCAAAAATTTGACACTCATTGCATAGACAGTAGGGTAGATTGATTTTGGAACTGTAATGTCTCCAATGTGGTGAAAGTTGGAAATATGAAAAATTACCACACAAAATATTTTTCTTTAAAACTTTGCCTTCATTTAAGGAAATAGATTTCAATATTTTAAAATGTTATCACAGTTACAGCCTAATTATTAGGTAAAAATCAGCATATCAGTGGTGGTGGGTGGTATATTTTCAATTTGAATTCTAATTATATTTTATTTGTTTCACTTAAAATGATAACCTTTTCTATTTTAAATATTGAAATTGCTAAATTTTCTAACCAATTTCTAGGCTAAATTTTGCGAAAACAAGGATTTTTGGTGAATTTTAGATGATCTTTGATGTTATTTTCTCAAACAATGGTGCAAGTAAAAGGTCTAGTTTTTGGTATCAGTATTTATTATACCAATGACTCATTACATTCTATTTCATTGTTTTTATACAATATTACTTTTCTTGTATGCCCCACCCCCCGGAACTAAAGTACTTTAGAAAATTATGTCATTGGCTACTCACTTTACCATAACTAGCTTCTGTTTATTATGGACATTAACCCCCCCCCCCCCAAAAAAAAAACAAAAAACAAACAAACAAAAACAAACCCTTTCATCCCCATTGAGATATCCTTCTCTATTTTTATCATCTTTCAAAATCTGCCAACCTTCCAAATTTGTTTAGCTATTCTTTTGATATTGCTATATACACACACACACACACACACACACACATCAATATACACACATACATGTTACCTATTCCTACACACACCTATATAGATATGATCTCACTTCCATAAATGGCTTATGGTCAAGTCACACTGAAAGCACCGGTTCTGCTAAATCACCCAAGTTAAGCAGTGATGAGTTTGTTCAATACTTAGATGGGTGAATATCTAAGTAACAGCAGGTACTGTAAAATACTGAATATCAAAAATGACTTGATTCAGCATTAAATGACCCGGAAAGGGTTGATATGCCGTAAAACAAAACAACCAACTCACATGCATATACATACTTATACGCATATATATATTCATATATTCATACTTGTACCTACCTGCATTATTGCCTCAAAATATACATCCAGGTAATGAAGAATCTTTAGTGTTACAGTTGCACTGTTTTCTAATTAGGAATCTATAAAAAATAGAAACATTTGTTCTTTCTCTCATTGCATATACAGTGTGTTCATATTTCATGAATTTTCAAATTTCTATTTTGACATTTTTTTTTTGTTGTCTTTTCTTTGCAGATCATAAGAAGATAGCATCATGAGTATGCTAACAGTGGAGGAGTGTGAACTCCTGAGCGATTCAAAGTATCGCTCGTATATCTCTCAGGTAGATAAAGCCCTGAAAAGTTTTGAGACAACCAGTGAATGGGCTGATCTTATTTCTGCCCTTGGGAAACTGAATAAGGTAAGTTCAAGTCGACGTGCTTTTTTTTTTTCAAAAATGTTATTAAGGGAAAAATTTCTTGGTTTATTTATCACATGTGTGTGTGTGTGTATATATATATATATATATATATATATAAACCAGGGCTTTAGAGTTGGAGTCGTGAGGTTGAAAGCAGGGTTTCTTTTCAATATTTTTTAAAAGAAAAAACCCCAAAAAACCCAACTTCAAATACTTTAGAATACAGCAATCTATTTCTTAAATGTCTATAATTTTCCCATCAATTCTCCTCCCCCTATTCCCCATAACATTTCTTATAAATCTGTGAATCCCTCCTCCTACTTACTCCTACTGCTACTCTGTTTGTTTAAAAAGAACCAAATCTCTCTACTCTACACCTGACGATGGCACAAAGTAGTGCTGAAAGTTCTAGTGAAAGAACCTTTGGTAGATTCATTCACCAATTCCATGCTGCCAAAATATTCTTTGTGTGTGTGTGTGTGTGTGACACAATTAATCTAAATGCCACATCATTATAAAAACAAAATATATAATAAAGTTTCAAATGACTTCAGTTACATTTCTAATTAGTTCCGTCTTATGCCTTTCACTTATTCTGACTGTTTATTGATGATATTAAATGACACTGATATCTTTGGAAAAAAACTTGGATATTATAGAAAAGCTATCAACTGGATTTCTTTGTGTTTATTTTGAAATTCTGAAGAAGTCTCATTGATTTCTTTATAACTTGACTGAAAACCAATAATAATTTAACAAATTTAAATCATTTTAATTTAAAAAAATCTTTGCCTGACTTTTTGGCCACC
Organism: Doryteuthis pealeii; assembly: GCA_023376005.1. Taxonomy (NCBI): domain Eukaryota; kingdom Metazoa; phylum Mollusca; class Cephalopoda; order Myopsida; family Loliginidae; genus Doryteuthis; species Doryteuthis pealeii. The sequence goes on along the minus strand of CM042152.1, from coordinate 79,566,836 downwards.
CTGAAATTTTGGCATTTGATTTCACAGAACATTTCTATGTTATTAGAATGTCACAAGTTTTATAGAGTAGGCCATTGATTTTAATTTTTTTCATTCTCTTTCAGCTACAAGTTTTTTCTCTTTTTTTTCTGAATTGAATAACATTTTTTAAAGGATATTTTCTTGAGAGCCATGCAGAAAACATTGAGAATATTATTTGTATGGGTGGATTTTTATATATAATATACATATATAAGTAATTGGTTTGAATAATTGCATAGGTGAGAAACTGTTAGTAACCCAGCACCATTGACTACATGTCCACACTACTCTAACTTTATATATATATATCACATATTTTTAGGAATCGTTTGTAATGAACACTATTTAAAAAAAAATATTTTCTTTAAAATCATGTCAATTTTGGAAGAAAGAAAATGATAACCTAATAAATTTATCACATTTTTTCCCTGCTTCATTATCATTTAAAAATAACAATTCTTGATGAAGTTTCATGACATCACTCTGTAATATTGCCCTGATGATGGTTTCAAAATGCTCAAATGTAGGTAGAACCATTCATTCATTCATAAAAACATCCTTGCCTTGGTGGGCCTCTTAAAAATGAGGGCACCATATGGCAATGTTTAAGGGCACATCAGCAATTTTTTTAGAATTTGCAAAATTTGTTTTTTATTTGTAAAAAGTAATATTAACGTAAAATCTTTTTTAAAAAATCATAAAAATAAACAATTTTAAAATAAAATATTTTTTTTGACAAATAGCATAGATTATGAAGACTAGAATTATTAGCAATGATACATTAGAGTGGAACATTTTCAAAAAAGAAATCAAACATTACAACATTATTTGAATTCAAAGTTTTTGTGATAATAAAATGAGTTAATTTTCTCTTTCTCTTTTTTTTTTTCTTGTGAATAAAAGAATATTTTTATTTTTTTAAAAGTTGAAGGCAAAAATTGATGTGGACATGGCTTTAAAAAAAATTTTTTTTTTTAAGGGCACCACAGTATTTTGCCATTGTGCCACAGTCTAAGGTCATCCCTGTGTGTGTGGTGTGTGTGTGTGTGTGTGGTGTGTGTCCATGTGATCGTATACATATATAAAGAGTGAGATGTAACTCATTAGACTATGTTGTACTCTCATATTTATCATAATATACTGAGTATAGGATCACTTAATAAATTATTTTTATAAATGTTGATAAAAAATAAAACATTGTTCAATTCATTCACATACATATTATTTTTTGAGCGCTGTCTTATCCAATTCTGAATTTATAATATACTATATTGTGATAAGTGAAAATCTATAAATTCTTTTTGTCAATCTAATAGAGGAATATTTAGGATAAGAAGCAGAAAGTAAGATAACTAATATCAACTATATATCTATGTGAGATTACTCACAAGCGAGTGCAATACTTTCGAAATTATCAGAGGAAAATGTCTATGGTGGCTCAATTGTCTCCACACTGTTACTATTCTCTCCAATGTTTGGTGTTGTTCACCTTAAGCTTGCTTTGAAACTTATGATATCATCTTCAAGACGCACGCGAGAGGTGTACTCGGTTCGACCCACTCTCGACGAGATTATAAATTCTATGTCTCTATACATCAATGTGCCTCATGGTGCTTCATATATACAAACATTGTTAATTTGGTCATGCTAGCAAACTTATGTATATGTGTTAAATGATTCTTGTGCTTACAATATAGAAATTCTTTTATGAACAGACACTGTAATATTGTGACTATTTAGTTTAGGCAAACTAATATCAAGCCAGAGTACTAATGGACACATTCTTTCGGTTTATAGAACTATCGCTGGAGTGGTGCCGCTTTATAAAGAGGAGATTCAGAGCTCTTATGCTGTGCGAGTGGGCCCCAGTCTTATATATTCTTTATCAGACCCCATCTCAACAGTGGCATCACCTCGTATGTTTCTTTAATATATAATTTCGTCTTATTTTTCTTTTTTTCTTGGTTTCCTTTTTTCTCTATTACTCTTTCTATCATTTCTTAGTCAATTTTTTTCTTTTCTTCTTTCTCGTTGATGACCCATGCTGATCAGTTGGCAAATATTTATCTAGATCGAAAGTATGTCGATGAATTTCAACATTAGGATAATATTGTTATATTTTAAATAAAATAAAATTCGAGATATTGCAGCTAGGCTAGCAGAAGAAATATGTAATATCTAGTATCATTGATTAAATCACAGAGTTTGTGTATAGGTGATTTGAATAAGCTAGGTTGGGTCCCTATTTTCTCCTTTGTACCCATAATGGATTCAGACAATGAATGTTCTATAAGAAAAATCAACAGGTATTTCTCATTTGAACTGTCTTGGTTTATAATGTAGGTTGGATATGCTTTCATTATCTAATGCAGTACGATTCCTAACACTGATTGTGCATCTAGAGAGTGTTCTAATAAGTAGATTTATGCTATTACAGAAGCCTGATATTATTTATAAGTTACTAATAAAGTCTTTTTATTTTTTTTATATGATGTTAGAGTCAGTGGTGGATGGCATCATGGAGCGGATAGCTAGTGCACTAGTGCTTACTCTAGATGACAGGTAAAAGGTTTACTTCTCACCATAGTTGCAATGTATATTCTTCACACATAGGTTTTACGCGATCTAATATTTACTTAATTATTGACTATACAATCATTTATGATCATTATTATTTAATTGAACTATCTAGTTGCGAAAAAATCCCATAATGCCATTGACCAAAACATATCTACGAATGTTATCTCTGGCATCTGCGCTATCAACGACATAAATTCACTACTTTCTTATATATAGAACCATACAATTCTATCATGTCAAATATCAGTTCATAAAAAAGAGAAAAAACTTGGAGCTGGAAAAGAAGAGACTCGAATAATAAAAATAATTAAAAAATCTAAATGTATTCGATACGTCCTATAAACAAACTTGCTGACATGTCGATATAATACTAATACGAGATATCAAATGTTTCCTGTGAAATCCACATGATTCAAAAACACATTCAGGAGACGCATAATCACAAAAATAATATTTGGTCAAGAAACAAAGAATATTTTTTTTTAAAAGTGTAAATAAATGATAAAATTACATGATTGACTTTCATGAAATGGTAAGACAGCCAGGACATGAAATCAATGCGTAGAAACTATTCTTGCTTTAGAAATTATCCAAAAATAAACACATTTAAATGAGAAGATGTTATATAAATTCTCGAGGTTGCACAAGTCTATTATTTCTATATAATTAATCCTCATATACCCAAGTCTTCTGTTTCGGCTAATAAAGATATATATCAGTGTCATTAATATCATCACAATAAACGTCAGAAAAATCAACTTGGATAAGCAGTAAGTCTGTATCGGTGAACTAATGTAGATCAATGTAAAACTGAGGATAACATGATGAGAACTGAGTAGTTAATATTTTATGATCGAGATACATAATCTTTTAAAAATGTTATATCGTAATGTGGCTCGCATTATTAGATTTAGTTGTAGGTCACTACTAGCTACTCTTATTCACATCATTCACCAACACCCAAGAGTAAAGGAGATATTCCTTATCTTTGTGCTAGCCAGTCCAACTGGGATCATTTCGGTGGATCATATTGTTGGATACTATATCCTAAAGTCTCTTTTCACCACGATTATCTTTTTTAGGCCACTTTTAGACCCATCTGCTCACAACTTAACGCAACTCAGCGTGGTGATTATGAGATGCCTAGACGCAAGCAGACTTCTGGGTAAATCGTCTTATTCTGGGTCACAATATCGACGTAGGATAGACTCAGTAGGTAGGAGAGTCAGACTAGTGTCTCAACGGTAGGAGATGCGGTTTTTTCCCGCCACACTGATTCTATAAGGAAGGAATGGCATATATGGAGGGATCCACGAGCGGATTGAGATAATGTATGGCGCAGTTAGAGATATCTCTATTATGAATCATCTTATACGCAAATGCTAGTTAGCCATCGGGTTTATTCTAGATGCAAAATAATGTAAATAGTCTAGGGCTCTTTTTTGGGGGTTACTTTCTTTAATAAGATTTATGTGCAAACAAATGCCGCATGGGTACTCAGACTATACCACTGGATCTCAATAACTACATTAAACATGATCGACCTAGGGTTTATTAATTTACATTAGTATATTATTATTAAATAATATTATTCTACAATATACTATATATATTAAATAAAAAGTAAATATAATAACACACATGATCACCAACATGTGACTAAATTACAATCCACAGTAAATATTCTTTTCCAATCTTAAAAACGATATATTTGATTAAAAACAAAAAAAATGGAACGATATTCTAGAGAGATCGATGTGGTAGAGGACGGAACATAGCTCTTTTTTATTCTAGTTAGAATGACTACCCAATATAGGCCGAGATGAAATGGCATTGACACTCTCAATAACAACAAATTACAGCTGGTGATGTATACTCATCAATAAAAGATAAACATTTATATTCACGAGCGATTATCTATCCTGACGAAAGTATCTTTAATACAGCGAGATTGACTTTGTAACAGCGAAATCTCAAGTTGAGTAGCATTTTTTCAATAACCATTCCTGTCTTCTGTGAGCATAGAAGCCAGTTAATAGTAAACATTATGAATATAGACTAGATTTACAAATTTCTAATGAAATCTGGCTTGCAAAAGTGAATAAAGACACACAATAAACATGTTAACATATATTGAAATGTATGCATTATATATTATTGAGGAATATATTGAAAATTACAATTTTGAGAGTGGAAAGAGTAGTTAAAACACTAGTATAAAAGTTTTCAACTAGCAAAGTACTGAAAGAGAACACATTGATGATATATTCTACAGGGTCTTGATATACACTTCCTAATAAGGGTTTTGATGAAAAACATGGTGCTGCGATAAACCAGAGCGTAGACTATAGTGTCGATATCAAATGTACCATATTCGCGATTTAGTACCATTCAATAATGCATGGTGATAGTAATCTAGTGTATAAATTTATTTTTCAAAAGCTAATAATTATATTCAGGCTGTAAGGAGGCGAAGAGAAGGCAATTGGAGTGGGCACTGATCACTATGAAGAAAGGGCTAAATATACCCTATTTGTCGTATATGCCTAGTTGAATAAGAATAAGTGTATGGACAACTGTAATCCTACAAGTTGAGAGAAAAGGATCAATTTGTGAGTTGTGGATGATTGTTGCTTATAGTAATTTTGTATTTAATTTTTCAGGAACTGCTGTAGCGCTATTCAATCCCTCTATAGTTTATTATCTACAGAGTCAATTCTACACATGACTGAGATCTTAATCGTCGACATGATGTGCTCTTCTCGGCCTTGCTTCAGGTGATTTCTCTAGGTTGAATTTTGGATGTGCTTAATAATTTGTATTATTTGATTTTTCCTAAGACTGAGTTTTATATCCTCTCCGTCTTTATCGCTATTTATAGTACTATCTAATGTCTTTTTGGTATAAGATGTGACTCTCCAGACCCTTGTCTCTCAGGTAATTCTGCACTCAATTAAATCTAAAGCTTTATGGATGTAACAACCTTTAAGAAAACCATACAATGTACTGTACAAATGACTATATAAAGTAAAATAAGAAAGGCAAGTCACAATTTTTAAGTTAAAATGCTGGCTTATGTAATATCTTAGTGTGTATTATCTTTTGTATGTTCTACAAATATAACTTTATTTATCTCTTAATCAGGACACAAGAGAATGACATTAGTAGATAGAGATTCAGGTGAAGAGTTGCTGAACGTAGAATTTATCTATATATGTACTATACATTGTAACTGGAAGTGTTATACATATATTGGTTACCACTGCGCTATTCTTTGTAGGCCAGTCACTATATTCTTACTTGCAACATGTACTTAATAACAAACAATGGAAGTGATGCAAGATGCTTGTGTGTAGCATTGAATGGGGGTGTCATAAAGTCATGTTTTGGGAGATCTAGCAATAGGTCAAAGAGATTATGACCACCTAAACACTAATTGAGGTCTAGGCAGATTTTAGGATATAAACACGATAACACCAATATGAGAACGGTAATTAATCTTCAATGGGCTTGGTAAATTTGTTAGTTGATATATTTAACGGTTCTTGAAATTCTATTTGTGATTTACTTGTGTTGATGAAATATGTATTTTGTTGAGGGTGTTCACTTCAGGTGGTTTTCTGATAACAAATAATGTACCATAAATGAAAATAAACTTAGACAGCTAGTTATTATGCTTTTTTTATTAACTTTCATGTGTCAGTTATGGCTTACTAGCTACAAGTGGTAGACAATAATATGCATCTGCCTAGAAGTATACCTATTAGAGTGTTTGCGCGCGCGGATAGTCAGTGGACTTCATACCAGACTACGGATCATATTGGTGCACAGACAATGAATAGAAATGTAAGTTGAGTCTAGTGTCGGTGATTATGAAATGGGGAGGAAAACAATCATACACACTGGAGCTTGTAGTCACTAAGTGGAAAAAGAGGATAGACTCCTCTCTGTCTAGCTGATATGGCTGAGTTGGCTCAGTCGTGGCGTCTGCCTAGGAACCACAGTTCCTGGTTTGATACTGGTCCTCGCAAACAGTGTAGGAGTAGCAGAGAGATCATATGTGGTATCGCTTGGTCGTAAGTGCTATAAAAGGGATAGAAACTCTCTCCACTAGTCCTTTGGCCTGATCCAAACTTTTAGAGCAACCCCTGATGACTTTGAGACTCTTTTTTGGACGTAATTGCGTCCATTTGCATTTCTGTATGAGAAATTTATATTATCAATCCACCAAGAGTCATTTGAGATAGACTCATCACACCAATCAAATTAATGTCCTCTTCGATGTCGTTCGAATAAACTACTGTCAACTGGACTTAACATGAATGCAACACAGGTTTTTATCATCAACCTTATCTACGATAACACTGAGGAAACAACGTCTCTGAGCACCTAGACAGGAAACAGTACTTCTAGACATTAGAGTATAAAGGTCTATAATTACTAATGCCCCACCACATAAATAATAGATGAGGAACATATATGAGATACCTACAATATAAAATTGAAATCATCACACCCTGAGCACAAACTTTGATTAATCACACTAATGAAAGTGAGGCAATCTGATCCGTTATATGAAAATACCTTATACTATTGATGTGAACCCTTTGTACTTAGTGACACACTCTACTTCTCACTATTTTTTTAGAATAGTTATGTACTCCTTAGTCTTGGCTTCTGTCCACCAACTGCACTCTCCTTTAGCAAAGTGGGCCGACATCGAGAACCCTCCAATGGGCACCTGTTGGCAAATGTGGTGTGTGCGCACATGTTCGCGATGCTTTAGCATCGCGATACTCTCTATAAAGAGATTCAGCTTCTATCAGAAAAGGCTAAACAAATGCGAGCTCTCTATCTTGTCGAGGCTTCAAGTTACTACTCATGTCCGTTAGATCGGTAGGAGTATGTACCCCTCTAATCACGAATTAGAACGCTTCTAATGTTTTTTTACAATCACGTTCAAACCCTAAAGGCAACATGGATACTGATTCCTCTACCTTAAATTGGACCGATGTAGACTTCTTGAAGGGCAAGAACCACACCATTGAAATTAGAGTACTATATGTGCCTGGCTGGTATGGAGCAGGGCGGTAGGGGTTCTTATATAGAGTTTAAACTTGTGTAAGTCGAAAATTAGTGTAAGCAATAATCACTATTCGTAATGTGTGAATTTTCCATACTCGTATGGGTCCAGCGTTGCGAACGTCTATGAGATTGGCAACCCGTACAATTATCAAATCATTCGCTAATAATCAAACTACCGGCTGCATACCTTGACCTGGCATGTGCCTAGTACCTTGATTAGGTGCAATGAGCGTAACCATCTTTATTGAGTTTTTATGAGAATATAGAGTATCTTTATGTAAAAAGAAAAAATATAATAGAGTGCCTAAATATTATAACCTATTTTATGCAAACTTAATTGACAACGAATCAATTTATACTAAAAACTTATGTCAGAGCAGATTGAAGACAGATGACACTTGAGGAATAATGTCCGATAATATACAAGACATAATAATCTAAACAAATATCTGAAAGTTTGAAGATGTAAACAGTAGAAAGCCATGTAATGTAATTAAGAATAAATTGTCCTTTGTGTCAATATAAGATGACCTCATATGGTTGACATGCGATATCCTACAACCTATAACCATGTAATATAATCAATAATATTTCAATAAATTAGGATATGAATGAAATAAATAATCCAAGTATAATACAAGTTTTGCTGTGCTAAACACACATCTGTGTGTTGTTCACACTATTATTATGTGCCATATATAAGCTTAAAACATGTCTTAGCTTGAATATAAATCTTTATTGTTTTGATAAATGAAAAAAAGTTTTTCCATGTCTTCTTGTTTTTGTTATTATACTATCTTTTATGGAGGCAAAGTCAGTCATGCATGTGCTCTGCCCGTCACAGGATACAGCAGTGTAGCTCTCGTAAACAATCATAAGTCATTGACATCTTGCAATTTCTATCATATACTAGGTACTGAGCTATTTCGTCGCTCATTCTATAAGTAAAATGGCCAGAGCGTAGGAGTTAACTCTATATGTAACCCGACTTTGGCTTCGTGAGAGTCTGTAAAGAGCAGCATTACTGTGATAATCTAATAGAAACGCAGGGATGTATGGTATCAATCTTATGAACCTGCGAGCAATCGTCGTTGTATGCTTAGGTAGACAACTGATGTAGTACACATTATGTGTTTAGGTCCTCCTTAATTGGTAACGTAATGATCTTCTTATCTTTCTAATAGAATAAAAAGGTCTGCTTTCTTTAGTTTGTTCTATTTAAAGATCTATTGCAATCATCAGAATAATTACTCATTAGAACATGTATAATGTTACCTCTAATATATAATCTAATATTAGATTCTCTATGTCTTGCTCATTGTATCGGTGATGTTCTACTATATAGAGACATATAATACTGGCCAACAGTGATAATTAATTACACCCCAAAAATGGTCATTTGCATGAAACTCAATAACTATGTTGACCAGGAGGGTAATTGTGACCATTAATTCAATGGACAAGATGAACAATAGTTTGGTTATAGAGAAACAATGCATTGAGACTATTGACTATCTTATGTTATCTTATCATTTCTAAAATTTTAAATGTTTATATTTATTATTTAGAAAATTCTCCATTATGGATAAGATATTCATAAAATATTCTCGGGTCATCACTTGTCTGCCTTATTCTAAATCATAAAATGTTCTGCCTACTGATCAATCAAATACTCTTTCTCACGTATTCAATCACATCATCCTATTCTCTCGTCTCAATATGTACTCACATCATCTGCTCACAATTGATCTCACTACATCTTTTTTCAAATAACAAATCATATTATACTCAATACTATCATCTCTATACATCTCTTTCTCTCTCTTCTAACCTCAATCTCTATTTCGAATCCTCTCTTACATCTATGCTTATATTCTCTTGCTCTCCCTTCTCTCTTCCTCCCCTCTCTCTCTACATATCATCCATCTTATCATCATTTCTCACATTCTATCTCTATTTTTATCGGTTCTAGACATCACTCACAGTTTCAATTCATAATGATTTGTCAAATCTCTCAGTTCTCTATATTAAAAAAAATGAATTTTCTTATATTTTTCTGCGTCATGCGAGATATTGGAGGCTCATGGATGAGCGCATTCGTCTTGTCTACCATTGAGTAGCAAGCACCACTAATAGTTGTCTCAGCATATCTTGTTAAAAATTTGGACCAATCTTACTTCCACAGTTTTTTCCGAAAGATCTTTTTGGTTGCTGCTACTGATAATATCAAGATCTTCTATTAAACCAATCTTACTTCCACAGTTTTTCCAAAGATCTTTTGGTTGCTGCTCTGAAATCAAGACTTTATGAAAGTTCTTGCATTCCTGACTACAGTGGTGATGAACCGACGGGAAAGGCTTCCATCCTTCAGCCATTTCGCATTCTCATAAGCTTGCTTGACAAACCAGAAATAGGACCTGTCATCTTAGAGAATGTCCTCTGGGCAATATTCCGGAGTCTCTATAGGGAGTGTAAACTGGCTGAAAGTACCATCAATAACTCTTCAAGTTACCATCATCCAAGAAGAGGGTCTTCTCAGAAAAGACGAGAATCCATGTTTCAGCGGGACGAGAAGATTGTGAACGAGTTACTAAAGACTGCAAATTTATTGTTCAATGCATTTGAGCCATTTTTCATCTGGGATTTCATAGGGCGGATGTTTGAGATGGCTTGTCAGAAACAGGATAAACGGGTGATCATTGATCGGCAATCATCTCTTGAAGTCAATTCTGACATGCCTGATTTTGTTGAATTGTGTGAATTGAGTAACTTTCTGCTGGATATTATCTCTTTAGTGAGTAAATCAAATTCTTTATTTAAAGAGTTTTATAATTTGCTTGAAGCATTGTGTTTATATTAGTTTGGTGGTTGTTTTGAAGGCTATCACAATGCAAGGTAAAGAAAAATAAGTTAACTATGATGTTGTTCATTTACCTTTGATTTATTTTTTAATATTTCGGGATAAAGATCCCTTCGTCACAAGATTTCTGAAAGCTAAGTTCTGGAACTTGGCTTTCAGAAATCTTGTGACGAAGGGATCTTTATCCCGAAATATTAAGAAAATAAATCAAAGGTAAATGAACAACATCATAGTTACCTCATTTTTCTTTACACTTGTATTGTGATAGCCTTAAAACCAACCACCAAACCAAATTCTTTATTATATCCAAAGAAGAAATATGAGGGTCAATCAATAAATAAGGGGAATTTTAATAAAAAAAAAAAAAAAAAAAAAAAAAAAAGAAAAAAAAAAGGAAATCTTCGAATAATCCAAATAATCAAGCCTCATCTCAAAAATTCCAAGAAATGTGTGATGTGTCTGGAGAAGCTTGTTTTTGTTTAAAAAAATGTTTGCAAATGGCTAAAGATGACTTTATCTATGAGCCATAGTAAAAAAAAAAAATCAGTCTATGGAGGATGGGGAACACACTAAATCTGATAAAGAAAAAATTCCGGGTGCAGCGCCCCAGTAAAGAAGGTCATGCTGACATGTCTTCTGGGACATGAAAGGACCTATCAGTATTAATAAAAAAAAAAAAAAAAGGTGCAACTTTAAACAGTGCTTCAGATTGCCAACTCCTTTGTCAAAATTCACCTTATCTATTGAATGATCCTGATATGATCGAGGAATTGAAAATCTATCAACATTTTGTCATTTCTTTATTGTTTCTTGTTTTTCCCTATTTCTTACTGTTGTAGAAATAATAATCAAAGTTTTGATAAAAATAAGATAAAACAAAAACTGTTTAAACATTGACAATGCTTTATTAAAGAAATTTTGACCCCTGTTTAACTCTTTGCCTTCTTTAAACCGCTCACAGTGGCTCTCCCAACACAATCCTAATGTAAGCAAAGTACAAAAACTTATGGTTAGTTCATTATAATTGAGCAGAAAGGCTTGTATTACAATAATAATAGGACTTTATTTGAATAGAATGAGTTTTGTGGTGAATAGATAGTGAAATTTAAAATATCTTATAATACAGGTAAAAAATGCCAACAAAATTTGGTACAGACATAGGGAAATTTGGTAGGCAAAGAATTAATGTTATGCATTCATGATATTGTACATTAGATTTTTCACTTAAAAAAAAAAAAAATCAAATTCTCTCAAACTGAAAGTTGTATGTTGATAGATGAATATTGTTAGCAAAAAACTAGATCTTTTACTTGTACCATTGTTTGAGGAAAGAGCATCAAAGATTGTCAGTTAAAAGCACTAAAAATCCTTGTTTTCACAAGATTTGGCCCCAACCCCTTTTTATCATATGGGTGCTAGAAGGCGGTGACTGAGGGTCTAATGTCCTGGAAATGACATTAAACTCTATCTGATGGTGAGGTTCCAGTTCTGGAGGTTTGGGGAATGTGGAGCACCCCATCATCACCATTGCTCCCTCTTCCACTCTGACCCGGAGTGGTAGTACCTGTTATGGTCCCATCTATGGGTTAAATAGAAAATGTATTTATAAAAAATTTGTATTATCCATTAAGAATTAATTAATTTCAAAACTTTATCGGCATTAAATGACCCACTGAGGTTGATATGCTGTAAAACAAAACCAAACCAAACCAAGATTTGACCTAGAAAATGGTTAGAAAATTTAGCAATTTCAGTATTTAAAACAGAAATTTATAAGATAAAATGAATTAGATATTATAACTAGAATTCAGATTGAAAATATCCCCACATCATCACTAACCCCTCCAATATGCTGATTTTTACTTCATTAATGATGCTGTAACAGGATAACATTTTAAAAGATTGAAATCTATTTCATCAAATGAAGGCAAAGTTTTGAAGAAAAATATTTTGTTGGGTAATTCTTTATGTTAATTTGCAACTTTCGCAACATGGGAGATGTTACAGTTCAAAAATCGACCTACCCTATTGTACATGATTCTAAATCTAAACATTTTTTTCTTTCTTCCTCAGGAGACCTACTTAGAAACACAGACAGAATTTTTGCCAACATTATTACGGAGAATGATATCTTCCTTGATTGGTTTCAGTGACAAACTCAGGAACAATGAGATTGTATGCAGTTTGAAATTGTGTGGCAAAATTCTCACTCGTGCTCAGCCGTCCATGACTGTGATTGGTGTTGATGAGCAGGGTAAGACATCAGACAGTTCCATTACTGGGGACAGCACTAACAAGGAAGCTCCAGCAGAGGACGATAATCTCTCCGATAGCTCTGGTATCCTGGACAATTCTGCCAGCAGTGACAGTGGTAGCGAATCTGACCCAAGTGCCTTAAACGATTTTGAGACTCACTCTAGTCCACAACTCTTCCGAGGGGCAAGGGATGCTGCCAGTCGGAACCAGATCATGGATATGTCCAAACGCACGCCAGCTGACACGCTTGATCACGTAGCTAACCTTAGAGCATCATTTTACAACAGAATCAAGAATTCTCCGATAAAGTCCTCGGACAAAATGGTGGGGGCTCCTCTAACTCTCATGCAGGCGTGCGTCCAGTGCTTCCAGAATTTTTTCCACATTTTTGTATCGCACAAGGTATTCAATGAAGATAATGGCGTTCGAACGTTCCTTGACTCCATCACTGTGCCATTGGATCTGATCCGATGTTCAGACAAGGATTCTGTCATCGGAAGCTCGTCTTCTGTATACAGCCAAGATGAAACCCTACGTAAACAGAGTATAGAAAATGGACCTCTTATGCGCGTTGCTATACATCAGCTCAGTTCAGATTTTTGTGAAGCCTTCACGTGGGCGTGTCGACTGCTTGTTGAATTTGCTAGTTTCCCAGTATACTGCACTGATTATCACAAAGTACTAGAGCAGTCTTTCCAGCAAGGTAAGTGTTCAAATATAGTTCACTTCTATTTCTATGAATTTTTTTTAGATGAGGCTTGATAATTTGTATTATTCGGACTATTAGTATTATTTGTATTATTCAGACTATTGTCCTCATCTTCATTGATATCTGTACAACGTTTCGACTGATGTGCCCTCCGGCCTTCTTCAGGTATTTCTTGTCTGACTCTGGAACCTTCTCGGACTCGGGGAACCTTCTTGTTGTAATTGGGGAGCCATCATGGAACTTTGAACCTAAGCCTTTATTCAGTCCACGGGGGTATCCTGTTCTCATTCCGCTAACCATAGCTGGGCTACAGGTGTTAAACTGTTAATTATTATTCTATGTTACTGCTGCCCCTGACCAGGATTGAACCTGCAGTCTAGAGATAATTCTAGACTGCAGGTTCAATCCTTTATGAATCATTTTTAATGATTTTTTTCTCCAGGCCAAAATTTGTATTGTGTATTATAGACTATAAGTTGGGATTTTTTTTTTTATACTGTCAGAGTTTAGAAAAAAAAAAAAAAAAAAATATATATATAAGTTTGAAATATGCCAGACTTACTTAGCGCAGGGTAGCATCGTCAGTTATGTTATTGACTGGCTTCATAAGGGGGTTTCGGATCTTCCAACATAATACCCCCCTCAGCCAGCCAGAACCTGTTGGAGACGATCAAACTCCAACATGCCACCCATGTGTGACACCAACAGAAAATGTTTAGAATACGCCAACGCAATCCTTGACCTCTTTATATCCGATTGGCCAATTCCACAGCCAATCTTCGATAAGGGTAGTTTTTATAATCAGGATCGCGCGACTCTGGCCAAAATTTGTATAGTGTAATTATAGACTATAAAGTTGGGAGTTTTTTTATAATGTCAGAGTTTAGAAAAATATATATATATATATATATATATATATATATATATAATGTGTAAAAGAAAGATTCTCTGTCTGTTTCTACGTTTGTTTGTACGTACATCCTTTTATAAATAAAAATTGGTGGAGACTAACAAAGACCAAAGTTAAATAAATCTGCACACTCTTTTTGTCCCGGGTGGGATTTAAAAACTTTTTATTCCTCATAATAAAAATAAATATATTAATAATATAATAAGGGTATAAATTGATTAAAAGAATAATGAAAAAATGATTAAAAAATAAAACAATTTATAAAGGATAAAACATAATAAAAAGCAAATAAAAGGAAAAATACAAACAAGAATAATAATAGAATAAACAACTTAAAAACAAGAATATATAAATAATAAAAGAGATATATATATATATAATATATATAAATAATTTTTATTAATCTATTTATAAATATAGATAAGAGATTCATTCTTAATTTAAAAAAAAATCCCAAACAACACTGGGTAGCTCTGCTCATATCTAATAAATTTAGTAAAGATCTGTAGATATCCCTTTAAATCTGGTCGATAAGAAGGTGGACCGGGAAAAAATTGTTACCAAACTAAATTTATTTTTTGAAAGCTTAGTGTATTCTCTTATGAAATTTGAAAACTCCTCTTTTTGACCCCCTGGGGAAAATTTTTTATTGGGGGAGGGAGTATGCAAACCAGATCTATATTGAAAATAAACAAACATAATCTTTTGATATGTAGTTAATTTTATTTGATTGTTTTTTTTGTTTTTCTTTAACCAGAGGAAGATTCTGTGCTGCCACCGTGGCTACAGGACCTGATCATATGCAGTTGCTTTGTGGACAACTTTCATATCCAAGTAGCCGCCATTTCTACCATGTTGGATTTGATCAGCCTGACACAGTCTGTGGAATGTGAGTCCCGCAACAAGGACGATGGTGACCGCAAGTCATCCTCTGGCAATGGTGGGGGCACAATATCAGTGGTTATCCTGCCCGCACTCTTGCCCAGACACCTGAAGTACCTCAACAACAACACCCTTTTCTATCAGGTAAAATAATTGTACAGATGTACATAAGAATGTGTGTTTCTTTTTATCTTTTTAGTTAACTTTTTATTTATTTATGTTTGTAAGTGTTATAATTCCCGATTGTAAATAACCCTGTTGGCTGGGGCTTTAGAATACACAGATTGCACCTCTGCAGAGGGGTAAACCTGTCCTCCCCAATGGGACCACCTTTTGGCTGTGGGTAGCAACCCGTGATGCTTAAGGATGGAATCCTATTGGATGAGCAGGGTTGACATGCTGTAAAATCCAACCAGTCAACCAACTCGTACCATTTAAGACCCCCTTCGATCAATCGGCTAGTCATGCCAAGTCCTAACACCTATATGATTGTTTGAATCCTATTACCCTTATGGCAAGCCCCAACCCTTTTTATTATATATGTGCTAGAAGGCAATGGTTAAACTCTATCTGATGGTGAAGTTCCAATTCTGGAGCTTTGGGGAGTGTGGAGTACCCCATCATCACCATTACTCCCAAGTCCACTCTGTGGGGGTCCCATGGGTTAAATAGATCAAAAAATGAGTTTAAAAAAAATTTGAATACCCAAAAGAATTAATAAAACAAAAGTCTTTGGTATAAAATAACCCAACAAGTGTTGACATGCTGTAAAATCCAACCAACTTAACAATTAAGAGTTGACTGCAATTCTTCATCTTTTCTTTTCTCCTTTTTTTGTCTTTTTAGATGGTAGCACAGAATCTATGGAATCAGCTGAGTGAAACAACTCCAAGCAACCATCAGAGAAGTGTGGAGTTGTTTCAGCAGTTGCATCAGGTGACTCCGAACAGCTGGGTGTGTGAGGATGTTATTGGTAGTGCTTTAATTGGTGATGGACAGGTGAGCAACAATTTATTTACATTTTAAATGATTATTATTTTCAGTTCAACATGAAAATGTCTCTATATATATATATATATATATATATATATATAATGTCTTTACTGAAAACCATTTCTTAACTTTAGTAACATTATGTTCTCACTGTCAGAATGGAGAGATGATGTGTTGGTAATAAAATGGTAGTTGTATACTTATCTCTGGATCGGTACTACATTGGAGAGGTTCGAATCTTGGTTGCTGGGCTGATGCTCTGTTGGCTGACAATTCCTGGATGTTTGGAATCTGGAAACCAACTTGGGGTTGTAGGGGACATCTTGCCTTGTGTCATTTATAGTTTTTAGTAATAACACGAGGCCGCTTCTTTTTCTAATGAGATTTTTATTTCACCCAAGTCACAACTGCCAATAGCAAAAGCCCATGTCTCACCCTCTCAACGCATTGTACCAGACTCAATTCCCATTCTGACCTCTCACTCCTCCTTCGCCATGTTTCACTTCTTGACAAATAGAAACAATGCTATGTGGCATTATGATGATTTATCCTTAAACATTCTCATCTAACACATATTTTTGCTAAAATCTTTTCCGTGTTAATTTACACATCAGTATTACACTCGTTAACCCCCACCCCACAATGTTACATTACTAACTTTTATCTGTACTAGCACTGAAGACTTCTGTTTATGATAAACATTAAAAAAAAACCAAAAAAAACACTTTCATCTACCTGGAGAAACTTTTCTCTATCTATTTTATCATCTATTAAAATCTGCTGACCTCCCTAACTTGTTTAGCTATTCTTTTAATACTACAATACACACTTATCCATGTACATACATATTCACTACCTATGCCCACACACATTCATACTGCTTGCATTCACATGCATATACATACATACATACATATATGCAATGCCTGTACACATACATGCTCATATAGACACACTTACAATTACACACATATGCATTATTGCATCTAAATATATGTATCTCAGGGCAGAAGACCTTATCGTGTCATAATATTATATATTGTTTTTTTAATACTGAGTTTATTATGTTTCAGGGAAAACGCATTGAAGCTTTCCGTAAATTCACCACCCTTTGGCATCTAACTCGAGACAAGAAAACTTCACGAGCTCCTGGGATGCCTTTGAGGACATTTGACCGGTAATTACTTGTTCTAGTATTAACAACAACAAAAAGTTATGATAGTTTTTTTTTGTTTTTTTTAATCCTATTTTTTTGGTTCTGATTTATTGGAGGCGGGTGTAATGGTTATTATTGTAGATTGTCAACCCAAGTTCAAATCCTGGATGAGGCTTTTTGCATTTCACATAACACTAATATCCAAGGCAGAATGGGGGGCTCTTTAACCTTAGTAAGGCAACCAGTCTAGGAGAAGGAAAACTCTGAATTTAAACCAGTTAAACTCCACTTAATAAATTGACCTTGTGTCACATCCTACTCATGTGGAGAAGGTTGGGTAAATATATATAATTTATTTACTAATAGAGAATTCTTAAGTGCAATAAAACATCTTTTCTTGACTTCATTTAAGATAAACAAATTCTGTTGTGGATCTAGAATTCTACAAGTTTGAAGTAAAAAGCAAGAAAATAGGTTTAGTATTTCAAAAACTTAAAGAAAAAAAAAGTGCTATTAATTGAGAATTCTCATGAAAAGATAAAAACTTGTTACTGTAATCTTGTACCCTGACAATTTTGTTGAAAAAAAAAAAAAAAAAAAAAAAAGAACACAAAATTACTTAGAAAACATATGTATAAATATGTATATATATTGTGTTGTGCTAGATATTATGTTATATTATTTGTTATTATATCATATATATTATATTATATTATAAGTTAATAGAAAGGAAATGAATCCGACGGTATGAGTATATATAAAAGGATATGAAAACAACACAATATCCTGTTAAAGTGAAAATATTTTATATCATATTCATAGATAATATTGAACAATATTTCGATTTATAAAAATCATCCTCAGAGCTTGTCTTTCTCCGGACTTAACAAGAGCGGAGACGAAAATAATATATATCATATTATTTTTCGTCTCCGCTCTTGTTAAGTCTGGAGTAAAACAAACTCTGAAGATGATTTTTATAAATCGAAATATTATTCAATATTAGCTATGAATGATATAAAATGTTTTCACTTTAACAGCATATTGTGTTGTTTTCATATCCTTTTATATATACTCATATTATGTTGTATATTTTATAAATATTATAAAGAGTTGTTGGCATTAAATAACCCACATTGAACCAAACCAATAAAAACTTTATGTAGCTTTGTTTTTGGCTGTATACTTCTCTAACCTTCCTTCAGAAACCTGAGAGAGAGTCACTGTAGTATATTGGCTAACATGCTAGATAAAAAGTATAAAAAGATTTTCTTTAAAATTGTTTGTCCTTTCTGTTTTTCAGTTCTATGTTTGCTGTATTAGACAGTCTTCGAGAAGAGACAAGTTCAGCCAAAACGTTGGCCAGCACTTGGCTTATGCACACCATTCAAAGAGGAGGAATTTACAGGATCTTGGAACCAATCCTGCTTATACTTTTACATCCAGATACGGCAAGGTAACAACAATTTGGATCAATGCTTCTCATTAATCTCATGAGCTTATTTTTTGAATTTTTCATTTTGGGTGAAGAATAATCAAAGTTCCAATTACCGTCGAATTGGGAAGACATGGCAACAAACAGTTGTTACCCAATACAAACCTGAATAGTTGCAAAGTCTACTGCAGAATGACAGGATATATTATAAAACTACCACAATATCATTCAAATCAAGCAGCCAATCAGAACTCAAGGAATGGAATCACCCAAATTCATGAATGGATCATTCTTGATTTCTATAAATACCAACTGTCTTGGACACTGCTCAGTTGTACTTAGCTAGCTGCTGTTATTCAAACCAACAGTAGACTAACTGACTTCAATAGAGGGGAACTAAAAAGTTATCCACCCGACTAACAAGAGACTTGACTTAGAGCCATGAAACATATTCATAACACCCATAATTTCTAACATTTTTACTAATCATTGTAATATAATTAAAAAAAAGTGCATAGAATGACTTTTGATCTTTGTCTTGGTTTTAAAAATCCAGTTCAACCTTGTGTATTTGTGGTTGGGTGTTGTTGGTTTTATTTTGGAGTGGGAATAACTAAGTCAAACGAGGGAGTGAAGATTCTTCTTCAATCAAGCAAAAACACATTTCTCTGATCTGCTCAGGAAAGTGGGAATGGTTTAATAGGGTAGGTCGATTTTTGGAACTGTAATGTCTCCCATGTGACATTAACATAATGAATTACTACACAAAATATTTTCCTTCAAAACTTTGCCTTTATTTTAGGAAATAGATTTCAATCTTTTTTATATTTACTAGCAAATATATGCACCCTCTGGGTGCAAGTATTTAAGTTTTAATATAATAAATATCATATTAAATTAGAAAGGCTAATGAAACTGAATAAGAATGCAGATAAAAAAAATTTGGAACAGAGGGGTATGATTGAAAAATAGAACAACTTTGAAAGTAACTCTTCCATCATTTTCCATTACTCCCCTCATTTGGTAAATTTTCCTAATTTAACTATTTAGTTAAAATAGGAAGTAAAGAATAATATTAGTTATTTTTTTTATTAATGGATTTCTTTTAAGATTTATCCCTGAGATTTTTTGCTCGTATCATTAAGATAAAACCAAACAATTAGAAATCAAATACTAAGCATATATTTATTAAAATCAAATTTTTAAGATCAATATGCAAATCAACCTGCCATTCACACTATAATCCGCTATTTTTGTTGTATATATAAATACAATTGCATGTTCTGTGTATGTAGATATGGTCAACAGTCTTAATGATGTAAAACAGTTTTATTAATAATTGAGGTTTAAATAAAAATAAAATCATGGAGAATGTGACGTAAAGAAAAAAGGGAATTGTGACTTGAGTAGTGATATAGTTTCGGTTACAGACAGACAAGCTCACAATCTCCATTATAATAAGATATAAATTGTATATAAATGTACTTTATATTTTGTACTTTAAATCAAATGTTTATTGTTTCTTCTTTCAGGATATCTATTCAGCATGTAAATATTCACCAACCGAAGAAAGTGAAGTTATCTGATGTAGATGAAGACAAATCGGATACAAAGATTTACGCCATAAGCAGTGAAGGGGGAAATATCATCTACCATGTTAGCTCCCAGGCCAAAAATATTTCCAAGAAGAATGTGGAGGAGCTTAAATCTTTTGCCCTGACTGTGATGAATGAAAAAGGCTCTGGGGTGATGACAGCACCAACCAGGGCTCAGATTGATATGCCCTTTGAAAGAGTTAATCCAGAGAATCTAAATCTCCGGATTAACCCATTTGGGGGGTCAACAAATTCTTTGGATCGTTTGATATTTGATGGATTTGAGCTACCGCCCTCTGCTCAGAATTTTGACCTGGGTAACATTCGTCGGCTGGACAAGGAGACGTGTGCTAAGGAGGGGATTTATTTTGACGAGAATGAAACTTCAGAAAGTACGGTAACTGTAGACGACCAAAGCAGCGAATCGAGCGAAGCAATTGTTAAAGAGATCCTTGATGAGATTATAGATATGGTCACAAGGGAGCCACTGCTCTCGAGCAAGGAGATTGAAATCACTGAAGATTTTTGTCTCCCTGATGGAAAGACAGAAACCAATTCCAAAGGCAGTAGCATCCTTGGTGATGAGGACCTTTTGAATGCCATAGACAAAAACGGTTTGGAAATCGACTCTCCTATGGGCAGCGAAATAGATCTATCAAAACCTTCTTCCAGTGGTCATACTGGCAGTGATAGTATTAATAACAGCGGCCAGGGAAGTCAGAACATTGAACAAGAGGAGGAGACGACCGGTATCCATACGTTACATATGCATATTCTCCTCTACGTACAAAAATATGACTGCCAACAAACATTGTATGCCTTGTCCACTTTAAAATCTATGCTGATTACCTGCCCCCGACTAATGGTCACTGCTATGGCAACAACGAGTATTAGTGCTAATCGGTCACTACAGTTACCAAAATTACAAATGCTGCTTGCTCGGCACCGTAAGTCAGTGTTTGGAAAGAATTTTTTTGGAGAGCTACCGTCGGATGTTATGTCTAACTACCGGACAAACATGTATCTGGAGATTGTGATCTCTCTCTGTCTGTATTTCATCCGCTCGTATTATCCGAACCTGATGATGAGTAAGTTGTCTCTGGACGAGCTGCACGGCAACAAAGAAGTGCACATACTGAGTGCGGAGATCCTTAAGCACCTTGTGTCCGAGTTGATCAATATCATGAAGGAGAGTGGCAAGAGCTTTGTCTCCTACATCAGCGACCTGCTGACCAAATGCAAACTGCAAAAGGCCATTCTGCACTCGGTCCTTGCCAGCGTCTACAATGCCCGGCAGACACCTAGCAGTGTGCTGCAGCCCGTCAACTTCACAGAGACAATCGTTTCATTCAACGAAGACAGTTTGGAAGCAAGTGCCAATGAGACGTTCCAGATTGAACTGTTGAATCTGTTGCTGGTCATGGTGATGCTGGAGGGTCAGATCCAGCGCATCAAAGGTGCTAGTAGCGCAACGACCGCAGCAGCAGCAGCCACAACTGGAGATGGAACCAGTACAGATAACGTGCCCTCCTCATCTGTAGATGGTGATCGGTCCAAATCGAATATCCACTCGTCTCTATTGCGTGTACGTTACAACTCTGGACTGCCAATCGTCCAGCAGACAATGTTCTTATCTGCTGTGCTGAGTGCCTTAAAACAAGTGCACAGGGCCCACATGCACCGGCACTGGATTTCCATGGTTACTGCTGCTCTACCCCACATGGGCAAGGCACTAGCCTCTGTGGTTATGATGGTAGTTTCTCAGCTTTGTCGTAATTTGGAATCTATTTCTCTTTTGTATACAGCCTCAAAGGAAGAAAGGTGAGACATTTTTTTAAATCAATAACAACTATGAGCCTTTTGATTTTTTTTTTTTGTATTTGCCCAAACCCCTCTGCCATGGGCAATATATAACACAAGGTCAGTTTTTTTTTTCTAAATGGAGTACAGTTGGTTTTAAAATTGAATCCTGTTAATGTGTGTGAGTTTATATATATATATATATATATATATAATATATATATATATAAAATCTGTTTTCAAATGCCTTTAAAGTAATATAAAAATTTCATCATTCGCATCTGATGAGTCGGGAGATTTAGACTATTTGTCCAAGCTCCCTGAAATAGACTATAATGCTAAATCTCTAAGTCTTTTGTTATTTCTTTACTCATATATTTGCTCTGTGACATTAAGAACACACATTGAGCTCTCAAACTGCGACTTGGTTTTGTTTAAATAAAACTCTTGTGTCGTAAGGAAGATTTCTTCTCTGGACTTTTGGATTATATATATATATATATATATATATATATATATATATAAATTTTTGGTACAGGCAAATTTTTATAATATATTGAGGGTTATCATAGTGATCACCTCTTCAATGGATGAAATGAAAGGAATAAAAAAAAATATTTATTTGTAAAACAAGGGCCCTTTTATTCTTTTCATTCCATCCATTGAAGTGGTGATCACTATGATAACCCTCAAATATATATATATATATATATATATATATATAATCCTGCTTTCTTGTGTGTGTGTGTGTACATATATATATATATATATATATATATATATATATATATATACAGGTTGTTATTTGCGGTCCAAAATGTGACATTGAATAAAGATCTTCAACAAACACCATGGGATCTTGCTCAACAACCTGATGATTGCCCCTTGGCATGAAACCTGGGTCGCTGTTTATAATGAACATTGATCTGTGAAAACTTTGTAAAATAAATAAATATTAGCTCTCACAATTTGTGATTGAGCACTGTATTTTCTTTGTTTCATCACAAAAAAAATTTGTTTTTACATATACCTATATATATATATATATATATATATATATATATATATATATATATATGATGTAATTATGCTTGTGTGTTTGTATGTATTGTGTGATTTGCCTTAGTGCAAAGGGAAACGTATCAGCCTTGTATGCATTAAAAAAGTTAAGCGACTTTTCTATTAGTTTAGAATTTTCTTAAATCTTTCTCTGTGCTAAACTTTTTCAGATTGAAAATTCATTCTAAAATCTTCTTTTGATATTGGATAAATTTTATATTTCAATAAAATGTTTTCAACTCATCGCCAACTCTGATCACATTCAAGTAAATGTAAATATTTTAACCCTCATCTTTTAAAAGATGAGGGTTAAAATATTTACATTTACTTGTCAAGAAAAGACTTGGGAGGGGGATTTAAAATATCGCTTTCATATTGCATTAACTTGTCGGGAAAAACACCTTCAAACAGCTAAGGAGTTCATAACTAGCATGGTTCACATTTTGAGCAGGCACCGCTTAGTATTTTTTAGGGCAGGAGGCCAGGACACATGAATCCACTATTTATCAAACTTTGTACAAACACACAGACATACAGAATCTTTTATATATAGATATGTCATAAATTTAATTCAGTTTCATGTAATAGTTTTTTTTTTTTATTACTTTTTATTTTGATATTTTAATCTTATATGACATTGGTCTCTGTAATCAGCAATTTTTCTTCTTTTTTTTCTTTCTAGAAATGGTCAGCTAAAAAGTCTTCCTCCTGACCACATGTTGACCATGCTGGAAGGCCTTACAACAATTTGCCATTATTGTCTCCTGGACAACACATCGCCGGTATCTATTAATCAACATAATACAGCTACACTGGGAACACCATCGGCTTCGGATTCTTACAGTGCAGGACAGATCATCACCAACCTCATCCATGTGTTCAATCCAGTCAGTACTAGTCGGGTATGCATGGTGCACCTCATTGTTCCAAAGGAGATACACAGCTCCACAGCTTGTTGATGCAAGCAGGTTGCATAATTGGTCAGATAATAATAATAATAATAATGATGATGAATAGCTTAAATGCTTTTTCGTAGGGAAGCAGTTCTGTAATTGAGTTTAGTAGTGTAGTTGGAGGTGCATGGTCTAATGGTTAGAGTCGTAGGAAATGGACTTGTTAACCAGAGTTCAAATCCAGGACGAAGCTACAGTTCCTATAGCGCTAATACCATTGGGAAAGGTATGAATCCAACTACTCTCCCTCCAGCTATGGGTAAATAGTAGGGCAGACTGGGCTCTTTAACCTTGATTAGGCAACCAGTCTAGGAGAAGGAAAACTTTGAATTCAAACCTGTTAAACTCCACTTGGGTTGGTCACTACTAGAATAGGCTCAGTCCTAATTAGTGATCTATTTCAGTATTTTCTTTTTACTAAACTAACTAGTCATACAATATTGCTAAACATGAGCACAGATGGGTGGAGTTTTGTTGATTAACAGCTCCAATGTAAAGTAGTGTGGACATGAAGTCAGTCATGAAACTGTCAGTTACCCAGCATTGTTGACTTCATGTCCACTCTAACCTGATTTAGATATACATGCTCTATCAATGATATTGAGCACTGTTAACTAAATATAGCATACTATATTATCTATATTAATTCATATATATATATATATATATATATATATATTATATATCTGTGTGTGTGTGTGTGTGTGTGTGTGTGTGTTATGAAGAAATGGAAATGAATCTGACAGTATGTGGAAAAATAATAAATAAATGTGAAAAATAAGTTTTGAAGATGATTTATTAAAATTTGAAAATTTTTTTAATCAATGTTGAAAACGTTTCAATTATTAAATATACATCTGTTATCTTCATCAGGACATTAAAATATTGCCTGGTGGTGTGGGTATATTTATTTATCAAATGATACGAGAAAAAAAAAGGGGGGGTGGAGAAAATTCTTTTACTCGAATTGTGTTATTTATTCAAAGTAGTTATCAATAACACAATTTACAACGTAAGAATTTAGTTTAAAAAAAAGTGTAAATTTGTAATAAAGAACTAATTATGAAGGAAGATGATTATTAATTAGCAATTATTAAATGATGGGAATAAATGAAAATATTTTATGGGGTTGTTAATTCTTGGATGTTATTGTACAAATTAGGACAATTTTCTATTTGAAAAATTAGTAAGTAGAATTTTTGTTGAATTATGAATTTGGAAATATTAATTTTCATGCCTTTAAAGAGGCATTTATAGTCAATGGAATGTGTTCCAATATTCCAAAATGTTAAACTGCATATGAAAGTGAATATGGCTTTTTCTTATTTTTAAGGAAGTCATTCATAAATTCACTTGCTGGCTTTTTAAATGAAAAGTGCCAGGATGTATTAGCTAACTCTAAAAATAAACAAGAAAAAACTTTTTTGGAATAAAGATGATTCTTTTTGTAAAGTTTTGCTTACCGTCATAAATTGTAAAATGATACATATTTCCTGGCGTATAGAGTATTGGATAAAAAAAAAACTGAACCATTTTTTATTATTGCCACAAATTCTAATGAAATTTCAATGGCTTTAGACACACATAGGAAGTGATTATTTTCCTTTAATATTATTTTAAATTTCCCCTAGTTGTAGCAAAAAGTCATAATTTTTTAAAAAGAAAATTCTTAGAAATACCAAAAAAAAAAAAAATAGGAAATTTCTTAGAATTTTCTTTTCCTTGATTTAAGATTAATCTTTTGCTAATGACAAATAAGTTTAATTTAACAATGATAATCAAGGAAAATAATTACTTCCTATGTGTGTCTAAACCATTGATTTGAAATATCATTAAAATTTGTGGCAATAATAAAAAAAAAAAAAAAAATGGTTCAGTTTTTCACTTGAAAAAAAATTTTGTTCAATACTTTAAATAATCTAATTTCACTATTGGATAATATTGTTTAAAAATCTTATTGAAAAATTTCTTCTGACTGAAAATTCTGATGATAACTTAAAACTGATCGAGAACCAAACAAATAATCACATGTCAATGTGAAAACGACTTTGATATTATTTGCTGTGTGTCTCCTTGGAGGGGCCTGTGTTGCTGAATGTGTTTGCTGATGATCCTTCCTGTTCTGTCCAGGGGACACCCCCCTGGACATACCACTCTCTCGTCTATCTCTGTCGCTTAACTGTGGCAGCTTCCTCTCACCAACTTAACATCTTTTCTGACTGCTTTTTTCATTTCTTACAAATTAGTCCAGGTTAAAAGGGCAGTAAGGGTAACCCAAAGTCAAACCTTTTTAGGCTTTATTTTTTTTCTTGATGCAGGTATCATTGGGGATTGAGAAAAATTTTGCTAAATGGGCTAGGCTATATGTCCACATCTGTATCAAGCATATCTTGAAGATGTTGAGGTAAATTTGGAATATTGGTAAATTTCTTCAAATAGTTATATAATAAGAATTAAAAAAAAAAATTATTTATCGATCCTGTTTACCACAGGTAGGATTTAACACAAGGTCGCAAGTATGGGGCATCCAGTGATGATTAAACTTGCTTTATATTATATATGTACTACAATTTTCTGTCCATCCTATCTGATGATGACACCATGCGAATCTGCTTTCTCCATTTGATTCGATCTCTGGTTGCGTCTTGCTAACTGCCTATGGAGATGTTCAAGTTCTCCAGGTTTCTCTTGATATTGTCTTTGTACGTGAGCTTTGGTCTACCGATTCCACGTGATCCCTCTCTCAGCTGAGAGTACAGAATCTACTTTGGCAGTCTGTCATCCCCAAGTCTGTTTAAGTGGCCACCCCATCTCAGGTTGCGTTGGACAAGTATTTCATGCATGCCAGGGAGTCCAGTTCTCTTCAGGATGGTCCTAGACATGTAGTCTTTGGGCATCCACTTTGTATACTGTCTAGGCTTCCGCACCATACAGGAGGGTCGAGAGAACTATGGCACGGTTTATGTAAGCCCCCCAAAAAACATTATTCAAATTGTACTCTCTAATTTTGTAGTCTCTAATGTTTTGATTATAATTAAATGGTTTTCAATCCAAAAGTTTTTTTCCTTCCCCAATGATACTTGCATCTGAAAAATAAAGTCTAAAAATGTTTAGCTTTGAGTTACCCTCATTGTTCTTTTAACCTGGACTAAATGTATTGACTTGTTTTGCCTCTTTAATTGGCCAGCATCCCCCCCTCGCCCCCTTTTTATTTGTATTTATACTTTTTTTTTTGTTTTTGTATGACACCAAATTACACCAAATTAACATACAACAGCCTCGTTAAATTCTGTTTGATGTGAGGTTTTTTACCTGATTTTATTTCATTATTTAGAATCTTCTATAGAACTAATCTTTATAAATCAGGAAAATTAGGGTGACCCCTCATGGTGTAATGGTCAGCAAGCTAGTCTCACAGACCCATTACTACTAGAGCGAGTTTGATCTTCACTGGATTCCCCATTACATCCTTGTGACCTTTTGTATTTCCCTGCTTAGGGGTGAAAGTAGTGCGGAGAAATACAAAAATTAAGCCCACACAAGTACACACATTTACCCACCTGTTTGCCATGGGAAACGGGTTGGGTAAATGTGTGTACTTGTGTGGGCCTAATTTTTGTATTTCTCCGCACTACTTTCACCCTAAGCGGAGAAATACAAAAATTTGTCCCACACAAGGAAACATATATTAAAAAAATAACATTCCCTGCATTTCTTAATGGCCACATTGTCTTGATGATAAGTGGCTAACATGCTGCTTTGAAACCAATGGTAATAATTGCACTCTAAATGTATTGTACACACAATGAATATATATATATATATATATATATATATATATATATATACTATTGATAGTCTTTTGAGCATCTGTAACCTGGATGTAAGTGTAAGGCATTACTTACTTCTAGGCAGTTTCCCTTGGTTCTTTATGTTGGCTATACTAGCAACATAGCATATCAATTAAAGCCATTACTTGATGTCATACTGACTGGTCAATGCAAATTAGGAATAGGTAGATATATTGAGAGGTGGCATGACAGAGAGAGTGAGAGAAGGATTACAAGAAGGTACATTTTTACTTATATTCTTAGGCCTAACCAAATGGGAAAATATTTCTATTCCATATCAACTATTTCTTAATTTTTTTTTTTTTTTGCTAAAATTTAAAAATGGATTATTTAAACATTTCTTAAAATTATCATTTATAAAATCAAAGTACAATTTGAAAAATATAATATTTTATTTTATCTTAGATAATAATTGCTCAAGAGTTTAAGTAGTCTCTCAACTTATTAGTTCTGTAAAGTCCACAAGTGCTGTAGACTTGGTAAGCTTACTAAATGTTCTAAGTAAATCAATACAGCAGTTGATTATATAACCTCTATAAATTGGCTTAGTACAGAGACTAAGAGAGACTACATATCTATATATGAAGAAAATATTTTCAAAAAATATAACAAACACAGGATGTTACGATCAGAGGAAACAATTTTATGTGTCAATACTTAAGTATTTCAGTATTAAACCATCATCAGGACACTGTTACAGAAATTTTTGTGAGGGAAAAAAATGAAAAATGTTAAGTGTATAGTGAATGCGTCATCCTATGATCTTCATTTTCCAATTTTTTCACATGCAATGATCACGTCATCAGCTTTCGTAAACAAATGCACACATAAAAATTAATGGTTAATAACATTATATTCACACATTCACTATACACTTAACATTTTTCATTTTTCTCCCTCACAAAAATTTCTGTAACAGTGTCCTGATGATGGTTTAATACTGAAATACTTAAGTATTGACACATAAAATTGTTTCCTCTGATTGTAACATCCTGTGTTTGTTATATTTTTTGAAAATATTTTCTTCACATATTGTCGGATTAATTTCCTCATCGTATTTCCATATATATATATATATATATATAAACATTATTACTTTGAGAATTTCTTTAATGGATGATTCTGAAATGATAGTGAGAATCATTCCCTCCTTCCTAAATAGAAGCATCAGTATCATCATGGACCCCTGTTAGCTATAAAATGCTAATTAGGACCCTTCACTCCTTTCTAATTAGAAGCATCAGTAGTATCATCATAGATTGCTGTTACAATACGAGCCTAACAAAGGGTCTTCTAATTAATAATATAAATATTAATAATAACAGATATTCAACTAGTATCTTTTAATTGCCTTTACTAAATCTAAATTAAATAATCCAAGAATAATAAATTGATTGTTAACCTTAAACCAAATAGAAAATTCAGCTTTTAAGATTAATTATTTTAAAACATTTAAATTGCTTCTTAAGAAAGATTTTTTTTTTCTGAAGAAAATTGAGTACCCAACAAAAATGAATAAAACAAAATGTCTTTGGCATAAAATGACCCAACAAGGGTTGACATGCCGTAAAATCCAAACAAACAACTAACTCAATCATTAAACACACCTTTTGATACAAATATGGAGTAGAAGTTGTTGGTTGGTTGGATACGGCATGTTAATCTATTGAATCTTTTTATGCTGAAGACATTTTGTTTTATTCGTTCTTTTTTCAATGGGAGCAGTTAATGACTGACCATTTTTTTAAAAACCCTAAAACCAAATTAGATTTTCACAAAGTCAAAACATTAAATACTGATGGAAAATAAAATTATAACACCTAGAATATTCATTTCAAGGTAATTTTCACTTTTAGTTGTCAAAATTCCTAGCAAATAAGGCAATTAGAGTAACCTCCCTTGACTTTCACTTTGAACTAAGCTGGTAGCTATTTTGAAAGTCTCTGTGCGAAATAAACAAATCTTAGAAACTTTTTCGAAATCAATACAACTGCATGCTTTAACACAAAAATATCATAGAATGTGTTCTTAATAACAATTAAGTTCATTTCAGATAATGCGCACGCACAATTTTATGCTAGGAATTTTAATAACTAAAGGTGAAAATTACCCATTTCAATTTACTAAAGGTCAAATATACAGGTAATATAGTTGGAGGGTTTATCTCAATTGGTAGAGTATCCACTTGGGAACCACAAGGTTTCCAGGTTCAATACCAGTGAGTAGTCTTAGTTTATCTTGTTTTATCTTATAACTGAAATATAGTATTGTTTTGCATAATTGTGCATTCATCACTATATTTTACTGAGGGGTTTGGTTTAGCTCAGTCATTAGAGCATCCACCTAGGAATCACATGGTTTCAAGTTCAATACCAGCCCTTGCCAACTCAGTACATGAGTAGCACAGCTTGGATCTGTGCAGTAAAGTGGGTAGCTGATGGTAGGTATGTTTCTCCACCTCAGATGCATAAACAATCTCCCTGGTCTAACACTAGTGAAAAGTAGATAGACTCTCTTACTGTCCAGCTGATATTGACAGTAAACCACTCTGCTGAGGTGCAGTGGTTAGTCATTGGAAATAGACTTGTCAATCCGAGTTCAAATCCTGGACGAGGTTGTTTGCATTTTACATAGTACTAATACCCTTGGGAAAGGTATGCATTCAACTACTCTCCCTCCAGCTATGGGTAAATAGTAGGGTAAACTGGGCTCTTTAACTTTGGCTAGGTAACCAGTCTAAGAGAAAGAAAACTCTGAATTCAAACCTGTTAAACCCTTCTTAAGAAATTGAACTTGTCACATCCTACTTAGCGTGTAGGGGTTGGTAAATATATATAAATCACTCAGCCGACTTTACTTACAGATATACACATCAATAAATAAGTTCCAAAATAAGTGAATGTATCAATACTCAGACCTCAGAATTGTCCTTCAGGGGATTGCAACTTTATTTTCCATCAGTGTATTTACTTCCTTAAACCTTTTTTGCTTTTTATCTGGCTAAAAACTCTCAGTTGTCGTGGATTTTAAGTGTTCAGTGGGATTTCTGATGTTTTCTCTATTCAGCATGGTTTTTATCTTTTCTTAGCCATTTACTCTTTTTTGTGGATCAATTTTTCCTTTTTTTTCTTTTTTTCTAGCTTAGCCTAAACATTCAGAAACTCTTCTTTGTCTTTGTGCTCCTATTATTTATTACCTCATTGTTGTTTTCCTCCTCTTTTTTGTTTCCATATTTCTTGCTTCTTTTGCTGTTTTTTTTTATTTAAATCCTATTTTTATTATCTCCTCAAAATGGCAGTGGGCAAAAATCATTGCTGTATATTCTTGTTTATGCATTTTGTGATTTTTGGATTATCACTTTTTTTGTATTGTTTTCAAAATATTTAACATTAAAACATTTTTGTTTAATTAACAGACTTTGAACACAATCCAGAAAAAAAAAGAGATTTTAAAGAAATTAAAAAAAAAATTGTTATTAAAATCATAACTTTTTTTTTTATTAATAATTACATACAATTTTGACCACTGAATTGAGTTTTATAGTACATGTGCCAGGATCTTTTTTTTTTTTTTTTTTTTTTGTGCTCTGGAGGGGAAAAAATCTTCCTTCAGGTTGGGGGAGTCCCTATGGCATAGTATTTAATATACTGGTCTGTGACATCATAGTAAGTGAATTTGAACTCCAATTGTGCTATAATTGTCACTTGGGAAATGCATGAACCCACTCTTCCCTGTAGCTATGGGTTAAATAGTATCACTACCATTCTAAAAAGATGGATGTAACATTAAATAACCCATGAGGGTTGGTATGAGAATTGGTAATACATGTGTAAAATATTCTGATTCATTTAACCTCTTACTGATAATGAATATTACTCACTTGTCAACAGGGCTTAGAATACACTGTATCCCCTGGCAGAGGGGTACCCCTCCCCTCAATATCCATTGTCCTAGGTACGAAAAAAAAAACATAAAATGGTGAAACTCCAATTTCTGAGGTCTGGGGAGTGTGGAGTACCCCTTCATCACCATTACTACCAAGTCCACTCTGATCTGGAGTGGTAGTACCTGTTAGGGTCCCATCTATGGGTTAGATAGAAAAAATGAGTTAAAAAAATGGAATACCCATCAAGAATGAATAAAACACTGTTTTTGGCATAAAATAACCCAACAAGGGTTGACATACCATAAAATCCCCCCCCAGAAAATGGGGTGTTTTGAGTATGACACTATACCCTGATGATAAGGCTCCAATTTTTGGATATCTGGAATTGTGGTGTACCCCTTCATTATCATTACTCTCAGGTCCCCTTTAATCAGAATTTGTAGTACTTGTTAAGGTTCCATCTATGGGTCAAATAGATCTGTATAAAAATCATTTGTATTCAATATGAACACCTAATACCATATAACTGTACATTATTTGTATTAAGAATTGTTACTTGAAGCTATAATTGCTTACTAAATATTATTATTAGTTACTTGAAACCATATAACTGTGCAAGCCAATGACTATTATTAAATAGAAATAATTGCTTGAAATATCCAAGCTCAAATCCCAAACAACAGTTTGCATTTCACATAATAAGGCAAACAGGGGTTGGTTTATATTGCCTGTATATCCTTGTTTTATAAGATTTAATTCTAATATTGATAATAATAAATGATGATTAAACACCTCATCAGCCACAACATCCAGTATGTGTATTCATTTGATAGACTATATATATATATATATATATATATATATATATATATATATATCCAAAAAGAAATGTTTTAAAAATATTCAATTGAATATATAAAATTTTACGACTCAAATTGAGATATTCTCTTTCATTTTATGGATTGTTCTGTATTCATTTTCTTATTTTCAGTGGAGGTTATATATATATATATATATATATATATATATATATATATATATATATAAATCTTTTTTTATTTTGAACTTAAAAAAAAAAACTTTGAGTATTTTGTGGTTTCTTTAAAATTATTATATGCATGATTTATTTATTTATCTTTTTTTTTTGTTACTCTTTTTTTTTTTTTTTTGTTACTTTTTTTAATCTATTTATTTAAAAAAAAATTAGTTTTGTTATGAAAATTCTATGTTGATAATATTTGTTAACATGTTAAAATGTAAACCATTTTATTGGTTTATATATATATATATATATATATATATATATATATATATATACAATAATATCAATCATACTGACAAAATATTGAGAAGAGTCTTTATCATTCTAAGCAATGTTTAGACCAGTGGTTCTCAACTGGGGTCCATGTAATATTTTTGGGATCCAGGCAAGCAAAAAATATTTAATTATAAAAATACAATATCAGTTTTAAACATTGAATGACTATGAGTGGGTTCACCAAATAAAAATGAGAATCAAAGGGGGCCATGAGTAAAAAAAAAAAAAAAAGGGGGGGGCAGGGTTGAGAACTGCTAGTTTAGACTATTGAAATCATTTTTTTGTTTTGCTGCTAGTACAATGTTTCTACAGTTTAATTAAAACTTGTTAACAACAACAACAACAAAAAAAAAAGAATGTGATTGGTAGGATAAACAACTGTGGAATTGATAATGAGTAAAAATTATGAAAGGCATCTTCAATATGGATTTATATCTCCAAGGAAGGCTGTAGAATGTATTGGCTGAAATGATTTTATAATAAAAATAACACAAAAAAAAAAAGAAGCTTCTCAATAGTTTGAATAACTCCTAATATTTCTATACGAAATGATTGTTTTGTCACTAGTAGTCCAGGTTAGAAGCATGGTAAGGGTAACTTGAAGCTAAATTTTCTTTTAGACATTATTTTTTTTTTATGCAGGTATCATTGGGGAACAAGAAAAGTTTTAGTAATTGGAGAGCTGCTCTGATGTTTGTTGGCTTCTGTCATGATTGTCAATGGATATGTCACATTTCCTGTTACTGGTTGTAGGAGAGAGAGAGAGAGAGAGAGAGAGAGAGAGAGCTCTTCTTTTTTCTCCATCTTTCCATTGTGGCCTGTGATTATGGACATGTTCAAAATGATAGGCAAAGGGTTAAATCATAGGGAGTATTAGGTTCATGCCTTTATTAACTTCCAAAGTGATACGGTCTCAGCTAGGGTTCTGGTGGAGGAGCAGTCCATAACATGTAACACTCCACCTGTAGCCTTTCCTTAGGCTAGATGGGTGGTTGAAGAGGCCCCTCCGATTAATCAGTTGGTCACGTCATCAAATCCTAGCACCTATATGATTGCCCCTGACCCTATTGCCCTTATGGCAAGCCCCAACCCTTTTTACCATATATGTGCTAAAGGCGGTAGCTGAGGGTCTTTGTGTCTGGGAATGACATTAAACTCTATCTGATGGTGCGTTTCAGTTCTGGAGAATGTGGAACACTCCCAGGTCCACTGGAATGGTAGTCCCATCTATAGGTTAAATAGAAAAATGTATTTATGAAAAAAAATTGAGTATCCATTAAGAATGAAATTAATTCAAAACTTTGTCGGCATTAAATGACCCACAGAGGTTGATATGCTGTAAAACAAACTTAGCTAGGGTTCAAACTTTTTAAGAGTTGATGTCTATTCTGCCATCTTGGAGTAAAACTAGTTTTATATTTTCTCAACTGCAACATGGGGGGGGGGGGGTCAGAGTTGATCCTGTGGTGTAGTGGTTAACCTGCTGGACTGCAAGATTGTAGTGAGTGAGTTCAAACTCCAGTTATTATGTTCACTTTCAGACTAATACACTTGGGAAAGGTATGAGCCCCTCATCCTCCAACTATGGGTTAAATAGTACCTCTACTGTTCTTCTACAGAGATGACTTTCACATTAAATAACCCATGAAGATTGATATGCCATTAAACAAAGAAACCAAATCAAACCATAAACAATTGTAATACAGATTTTGTTTATAATATTCTGGTAAAAAAAAACAAAAAAACAATCTTCTGATAGCAACTTTGAATATAATATGAATAAATTTTGAATATATTTTGAACATGAATTAAATTTTCATCTTTGATAGAAAAAAAATGTAAAGTCAAGTTTGGAATTTTCCTTATATCTTATATATATTTTCCTTTTATCACGCAACTACAAATTTATTTATAAATATATTTATTTGTTTATAAACTAAATAATTTATTTATTAAATTAATTAATATTTAAAAGTTTTTAATGCAATCCTTCTAGACATTTCAATTGTTAATATTTAATATAATAAAACTGATTATTAATATTCATAGATAGTAAATAACTGATAAGTAATTGTAGTTACTAAAACAAATATTTTCACTTTATGTTTATTTGATATCTATTATTCTTAATGTCATTTTGAATTTGGGAATATTAAGTTTTCTTGATTTTAATTTTAAGTTTTCCTCAAAATGCTTACTATATAGACATATAAATAATAAATAAACATGAATAAATTTGAGAATAAAAAAAGAACAATGGAGTTGTTTATACATATTGGTCTATAGTTATAATTTTTTAAAGAATACCTTACAAAAAAAGTTAGTGTTTTTTTTCTTTTTCTTATTTTCATATCTTTTTTCAATTTTAATTTATACTGAATTTATAACTAAAAATATTTGTTTTTTTCTTTAGATTCACATTATTGAAATTTTTTGTTTGACATTAGTTAATTGTAAATTTGATAGTAATTTATATTTCTTATGATAGATATCATGTAAATAATCTATTTTGTACAACACTTATGTAACCCCTGCCCCCAAAAAAAGTTTGGTGAATTTGTGAATCATTAAGTGATCAAGAGATGAAAATCTTTTTGAATGAAGTTAAAAAAAACAAAAACTTAATCCATAGTCAATTGTTCTGGGTATGACACAAAACTCCATCTAATGGTGAGGTTCCAGTTCTGGGAGCCCTGTCAGCTAGGGATATAGAATACACTGACTGCACCACTTCTGCAGAGGGGTAAGACCCCCATTCCAATAGGACCACCTAAGGACGAAATCTTAGTAGATGAACAGTCCATTCATGTGTAACACTCTACTTTGGCCCTTACTTAGGCTAGACGGGCAGTTGGGGAGGCCGCCTCCAATCAATTGGCTGGCCATGTCAAACCCTAGCACCTATAAGATTGTCCCAACCGTATTGTCCTCACGGCAATCCTCCAACCCTTTTTATCATATATGTGCTAAAAAGCGATGGCTGAGGATCTTAATGTCCTGGGTATGACATTGAACTCTCTTGATGGTGAGGTTCCAATTCTGGAGCTTTGGGGAATGTAGTGTACTCCTTGATCACCATTACTCCCAGGTCCACTCTGACCCGGAGTGGTAGTACCTGTTAGAGTCCTATCTATGGGTTAAATAGAAAAAAAGGAGTTTAAAAAATTTGTATATATTAACTATTTGTTGCTTCTTAATGTTGGGATTTATTTATACCAGTTCAGCGCACACTGCACTTCACCTTAAAATTTCACTCTGCACTCTTAAAGGACACTCAGCTCTTAATAATAATAATAATAAAAGCCATACGAAAAGAAAATATTTTAATATCTCATTCATTACACATTAGAACTTTTGTTTTAATTTTAGATCTATCACAAAAAAACTAAATACTTTTTAGTCACCTTAGAATTAGTTATTTTATAAGGTTTCTTACTGTACTTGTCTTTCACATAAAACCACACCCTACAGGGATATTTAAAAAAAGATGATAATCCCATTTTCAAATTAGAGCAAAACTTAATTAAAGCAAAGACGAACAAAAAGAAAAAAAAAAGTCAAGACCTGAAAAAGTATTAACTCTCAGGTTAAATCTTAGTAGATGTTTGATGTTTATCATTGTATTTTTTCTTATTTCAATATACTTCCAGGAAACTAGTCCTCAGAGGGATGCTGCGTCTTTGGCTCCACTTTTGGAAGCGCGCAGGGGGTTGCTCAGTATCCTCCCTCGTATTATTGCTTGTATGTTAACATTGTGGAAAGCAATCACTAAATCTGAAGAAGATCCAATTGGGATCCATCACAATTGGATTATTGGTGCCCCTAAGGTAATTATAATAATCTCTATTATTTGAACTATTGTCCTCATCTTTATTATTTGTACAATGTTTTGGCCGATATACCCTCCAGCATTCTTCAGGTATTTCTTGTCAGACTCGGGAGCCTACTCAAACTTGGGAACATTCTTGTCGCAATTGGGAACCTACTTGTCATAATTTAGAACTGTCTTAACCTAACTCCTTTATCCACTAGGCTATGTGTCCAATTGAATAAATAAAATTGACAATACAGTTATATGAATTGGATATGATATTTGGATTATTCTGACTATTGTCCTCATCTTCATTGTTATCTGTACAATGTTTAGGCTGATATGCCCTCCGGCCTTCTTCATGTATTTCTTGTCAGACTCGGGAACCTTCTCTAATCTGGGAACCTTCTTGTTGTAATCGGGAGCCATCATGGAACTTTGATTATGACAAGAAGGTTCCAGAGTTCAAGAAGGCTCCCGAGTCCAACCAGAAATACCTGAAGAAGGCCAGAGGGCATATATGCCGAAACGTTGTACAATAAAGATGAGGACAATAGTCCGAATAATCCAAATAATATTAATTATCAAGCCTCATCTAAAAAAAATTCATAGAAATAGTAATAATACATCCACTTTTTTTCTTCTCGTCTCATTTTTTTTTCTATCTTTTTTTCTGGTTGCAGCTTCATCCTAATTTTTTATTATTTACTTAAAAAAAAAAAAAATATTTAAGTTCATTTTTCAATTTTTTGTTTGTTTCATATATGAAGTTTGTTTTGAATTTCATTTCAGCAATATATAAAATTTCATCTGAACATTTGTGAGTTATTTTTATTCAAGAAACTCTTAGTCAAGTCTTGTGGCATTTCAGTCTGCATCAGTTCTTAATACATAGAATAGTCATATGAAAAAAAGAATCAAATTTCCAAATCTGTTCTCATATTGTTGCTGCTAGAAGCTAGTTTACCATTTTTTATGCCACTTGCTTTTGTATTGGAACAATATCAAAATTATGATAACTTTTTTGTCATCTGTGGCAGCAGTTGTGTGATAATGTTGCTTTAAAAACTTTAGATTCCATTCACTGCAAAATCTCCTTATATTTTTGTTATCCATTTAAAAGAAAAAAAATGCTCTTATTTTTATTTTAAATATAAATCTTTGATCAAGTGATTTTTTTTCTCTTTTTTAACCCTTTATCTTCCACTGCCATCTGCAATAACATGGTGAAATGGTTGACAAACTAGCATCATATCGCTGATTCTTTTGAAAATAAATTTCAGGATTGCGGCTCCAGATTTCGCCTGGAATATTTTTGATTTGCTCACAGAGTTGGTATGATTCCAAAATAATATGATATATTACAGTTTCTCAGAATAAAGTTAACAAAAAGAAAAAAAAAGAAGTATCACACTGACATTTGCATTTATTATTAGAGATTAATTTGAGCTTTAACTCCTCAAATAATTCAGGGGTGGGGTGGGGGTGTGATTATGTGTAAGTTTGCAATTTTCAGATTTTGTATTCACTTTGTGAATTTAAGTAAATTGATAAAGAAATTACATTTCTTTCTCGGCAATAAATTCTAAATGAGATGAAAGTATATTTCCTTGTCTAATTTGTAAGCTAGAATGAAATGACAAGGCAGTCACAATTTTCTGGAAATAAAAGCTCATATCTCAGCCTGGCTCACAAGTTACAAAAAAATTTAGCAAAATAAAGCCAGTTTTGTTATCTATATTAATTAAAATAAACAGATAAAATCAATTTTTTTTTTTTTTTTTTTTTGATAGCTTCCAATTGTGATATTGTAAGATTTGCAATTTTAAAAATTTATTTTTTCATTGTTCGCTATTTCAAATTATATTAATTCACTTTAATATCACTTCACTGATCTCTCATCTATAAAGTCATAAGTATTTGTAGTTTTTACAACGGATTGGAATTATAGATTTGTACCGTCAGATTGGTTCATTATAAACAAAATGGCTGTCATTTAAAAAAAATAAAAAATAAAAAAAAAAATAAATTGCAAGAATCAACTGCTAAAAATTCAAAAGTGGATTTGTGGTGGTGTAAATAAATATTTTGTGACAATGTTTATAGAAATGGATATTTTAATACTTATTTGATAAATATTTTTGATATAGATTTTATATCTTGAATCTTTTTTGTATTGCAGGTGGTACGTTCATATATCTTAGAGTTTCTGAGTCCCATTGCAGTTCCTCATGGAGTCAATCTTTTAGGATCAGTTGCTGTAGCTTGGAATGATCGAAGAAAGAAAATTCCTGGTTACCATAAAAAGGTAAATTGTTTCTTTGATTATTCTGTAAAAGAGTTTGGTTCTTGCCAACAATATCTTAAATTTAAACTTTTGATAAAGACATTAAATTTTTAAGTTCAAAATTCTTTTGTGTATTACCATAACTCTTTGAATCTTGTGCTGCTAACTAAAATTGACAGAGTGGCCTGTTGTTGGTACCAGCCAGACAGCGAGGGGGTCTATCCCCTTTTTGCTAGTGCTAGACCTGGGAGAGATTCTTTTTTCTTTTTACGGAGGTGGAATGTCACACCTACCGTCATCTCCCCACTTTACCGCACGAATCAGATTACTCAATCTGTGCTACTCATTCTTTGGATTGGCAGGGACTGGTATTGAACCAGGATCCTTGCGATGTTAGGTGGGTACTCTACTGACTGAGCTAAACCAAAAGTACATAAACATGGGTAGTCAGGTATTCCAACCTTTCATCACTATTGAATTTTGTAGTTTTAATTTTCAAAATAAATCTCTAAAATGTAGTTTAATGCATCATCAGTGATGTTCTTTAGTTCATTGGTTTTTTTTTAAGTGTTTTTCAACAAATATGACAAATTTTGAAGACCATTTTTAGGCAAAATAGGGAATCAGCAGAAACATGAATAATTTTTTGTGATCAATATGTCTATTGTTACTTTTGTCCACCATTGGGGGATCAAGTGACAACCATTTGATACACCCCAAAATATTATTCCTAGTCCTGTTTAAATTTCAACCTTACAAAATTATTATTAATACTAATGTCACATTTTGCCTAAAAATCATACCCCTTAGCTAAAATAACCCAGAATCCCCACCTAAATGTTCATGTGGAAACCGATACACAATAAAACATATTCTGATTGAATGCACACACCTCTCCCACACTCGAAGAAAGTTCTACAATGTTGACAGCATGGACAAACTATTTGGAAAAATAGATCCCAAGAGGATATTAAACTTTTTGAAAAGAACCGGCCTCTTATCAGGGATGTAAGTTCACAGACTTACAAAAATCACCCACTCACTCTCTTGATGTTCAAATTCTCAACAGAAAACTTGATTACAGCAAATAAACCCCTATACATTTTTGAATACCTAATTACCAATAGAAGTATTCGGCATAAAATAACCCAAGGGGTTGACATGCCGTAAAACCAAACCAAGATTAATCAAATCTCAGCCTGCATTCAATTTAGTTGTTTGTCAGCACTTTCTGGTGTTACCCTCAACTAACAAATGGATTTGGGTGTCATCTTTTATACATGGGGTCAGAATATAGTTTGACCAATGAGCAATTATTTCCAGTCTTCCAAATTGGTAACTTTCCCTATAAATATGTTGTTCGTTAGTGTATCAGTTTCTGTCTATTTTGCATAGGTGAATGCTTGACTAATTTCCTTGAAAAAGGTGTAACTGTAAACAGTGCTTCTTATTGCCAACTCTTTAGGAAAAATTCACATTATTTATTGAATGACACTCAGAGAAAAAAAAACTATATTTTCTTTCTTTATTATATAATCTAATGACAATAATGTTATATTCTTTATTTTTAAACATTTTGATATTAAATTTCTATTTGTGTTTTAGGTGATTCCAACTCCATGTGAAGATCAACTGCTACTCGTACAGTTAGTCGATGCCATTAGAGTATTACCCACAGATACTCTTGTACAAACAGTAAAACAAGTCCTCAAGCAACCTCCTCCTAATGATCTTGGGCGGGGCAAGGTAAGCCTACTGATCTTAACTAAATTTTATATTTCTATACCAGAGATGCGTCCTGTGTCACTGACACAAAAAATCTAAAAAGACACAGAAAAATCGTATCCCAGCTAACTGTAAATACATTTCACTATTTTTTTAGAAATGATTACACTGTATGGGGTACAAAGTTAGGTTGTTCATAAATAAAACCTCTGCAATTTATTAAGAAACTTTAGTTAGGACCCGTCATTACGTTTTTATTATAAAGAAAGAAAGTGTCTATTTAGAGAATGGTATAGACCACATTATCTATTAGATATGAATTAAACATTAACAATAAACAATAAATATTTTGGAGACCTTACCTTTGGGATTACTCTTATAATAGCTGTAAGAATTTCTATTTAACTATGTTTTTTTGTTTTTGTTTTTTTACCACTTTATTATTCTTTTTCTTTTTCCTTTTTCTTTTTCAGAAGTCTGTTCCTCTTGAAGTGAATATGTTGCAATTCTTCTATGCATATGTGCAGCAGACGTCTATGCAACAATTGTTAGATTCAAAGCAATCTCTGCTCGCTTTGCTAAAAGAGGGACTTACTCTGAATTTCACGCCACCAGGACTTTTCTTGCTCCTTGAGTAAGTTCAAAACTTTTTTTATTCTCCCTCTCCTCTGAAGTTTGAGATTTTAATATTTTTGGTACTAGCTGTGCAGTCAGAAACAATTTAAGGGGTCACTGGAGTCTGAGTCAGTACTGTCTGATGGTGAAGTTATAATTCTAGAGCTCTGGGTAAAGTGGAGTACCCCTTCATCACCATTACTCTCAGGTCCATCAGGGTCCCATCTATGGGTTAAATAGAAACAAAATGAGTTTGAAAAAATGTGTTTAAAAAAAATTGAGTTTCCAACAAGAATGAATAAAACAAAATGTCTTTGGCATAAAATAACTCAATAAGGGTTGACATGCTGTAAAACCCAACCAACCGAATCAGTAAAAGTATACTGACTCCAATTCTAGTTGAATTTAAACTTTATATGGCCCTAGCTTAGTTTGTAAAGTTATACAGTAATACTCTTTATAAATAGATTATATAAAATCATGGTCTTCCTAGTAAAAGATAGAAAAAGATCTTTTTTTTTTTTTAAAGAAAGATTCTTTGTCTGTTTATATAACAACCGAGTGCACATCCTTTTATAAAGGAAAGTTGATGGAGACCAACAAAGACCAAAGTTCAATAAAACACATATCTTATTTTTGTCTGAGAGGGGGTTAAAAACATTTTTTTACTCTTCATTTTCCATCAGAAAAGCTAAATAAAAATATAATAAAATCATAGATGAATGATATCTTTAAAAAAAATGATTAAAAAATGAAACAAATTAATAAAAGATAATATAAAGCAAATAAAAGAAAAAAAATACCAACAAGAATAATAATAAAAATAAACAACTTCAAAACAACAATATATAAAGAATAAAAAATGATAAAACAAATATATAGAACATTTTTTTTATTAATCTATATATAAATATAGATAAGACATTTATTTTTAGATTTTAATATTTATGTAAAATCTTTTTTTTCTCTCCCAACTGATGCTATATTTATTTTAAATTTTTGTGTTTATTTAAAAGAAAAAAAAAAAAAAAAAGGAAGCTTATTGAAAAAAGCTAGAGGTAATATGTTGCAGTTTATTTATTTATTTAAGAATGCTTAACATAACTTATTAAAACTCCATAAAAACTTATCATTCAATTATAATTTTCAGAATTTTAAATGAATTTGTTCAGAGAACACCAAGTATGGAAGACCGAAAAAGCCAGAAAGATATCCAGGTAAAGCAATTCTATTAATGTTTTTTTCTTTCTTTTTTTTATTTAAAAATTTTTTGTTTGCTTGTCTTGTAGCTTTAAAAAAGCAATTTATATAACTTTTTATTATTAATTAACTTTAACTTGAAATTTATTTGAAAAATTATTATTTTTACAATAAATGTAAAATAGTATAATTAAGTCTGAAGGATATAGAATAGATCTTGTATCTATTTCTATTGGATAATGGTAAAAGTTATTCCAGATGTATAAACAAAATTTTATTTGAATTTCTTAAGCCGACTACAGAAGTGAACTAGTGAAATCTCCAACCAAAACTAAAATGTGTTGCTCTGAAATGTTTTGAAATAAACCTCCAGTTCTTTCCCCATAGCTGACACAAGTTTTCTTTTATATTTTAATATTTTTTTTTTATTATCTTCCATTTCTATTAATCTAACAATCTTAACCCTTTATCTACCAGAGAAATCGCCCAATGATAAAAATGTAATTAAAGAATATTCAATATCCATTTTTCAGTCTTCTGCAAAATTTACTTGTTTACAGGCTTATAAAAGGTAACAAAAGAACAGTCTTTTTTGCAACACTGCTGTTGCCTTCAAATTCTGATATATATATATATATATATATATATATATATATACATGGCATATATACATACATACATATACAGAGAGAAAGAAATAATTCTTAATGAAACATTGTAACATTATGTATAATGTTAAAAAAAAAAATCGCTGTTCATATTTGTCATTTAAGATAATCACTGGACCATTATTTACTGTATGTAGAAAATGAGATTTTAATGAATTAAAGAATATCTTCATCTTCCCATTCAATCAATGTTTATTTTTATATTCTTTTGAGATCAACTTGCTGAATTTACTTATGATTTATAGTCCCATCTTTTTCTCTTTCTGTGCCTATTTAATATTTGCATTTGTTAATTCCTAGTGTTTTTTCTATTTAATTAAAAACCAAACTAAACAAAATATGTTTACAGGATATTGCTCAAAAGCTTCTAGAAGCTGTAAGTACTGTAGCTGGTTTGTGTCTGGAACAAACCACATGGCTACGAAGAAATTTGGCTGTTA
Organism: Doryteuthis pealeii; assembly: GCA_023376005.1. Taxonomy (NCBI): domain Eukaryota; kingdom Metazoa; phylum Mollusca; class Cephalopoda; order Myopsida; family Loliginidae; genus Doryteuthis; species Doryteuthis pealeii. The sequence continues at coordinate 79,522,741 of CM042152.1, read as the reverse complement.
AACCAGGACCTCAAACTGATATTACTGAGACAGAAGAAGGTGAAATTACTGAGGACAGTGGTGAGTTATTCCCCCTTTTTCTTATTTCAAATGCTCTCCTTAAATAAAATATAAAACCTCTTTTAGAACCATATGAAATTTACAAAAGACTGTAATGTGTATGGAAAAGCATGCCAAAATAATGTTTAGAAATGGGCTAAATATGGATTTGCCACTCAGTTGAAAAAGAATTTATTGAGGAGAAACTGCAGTAAAGAAAAAATTCTGAGTACAGTAGTCAGTAAAGAAGGTCAGGCCGACAGTCTTCTGGGACATAAAAGAAACCATCATTGATTTCTTTGAAAAAAGTGCAACTGTAAACAGCACTTCCTATTGCCAACTCCTTAAGCAAAATTCACCTTATTTATTGAATGACTCTCAAATATGGCTTGTTCACCAATAAAGGATAATGTTGTGTATTTTGGCAGCAAGTTATTGTTTAAGCAGATATTGTTGAAGACCACAGAATATATTTCTTCTTTATGATCTTTATCTGTGTTCTTTCAAGTCTTCTTGTGATTTTTCACAAATTGGGATCCAGATAATGGAGAAATTGTCCCATACTTTCTACCCAAGCGCTTTCGATCATTTCTTCAGTCATCGTCAGGCGATTGTAGGTTGTAGTGTGTTCATTTTTTTTTTTCATTTGAATTTATTCATTCATTTATTTAATGTTCATTCAAATTAGGAGAGTCCATCATTATATTTTTTTTTAGGTTTGCTAAGATTAGTGTGTTAGTTATTAAAAATGTTTAGTATATTATTGATGGTGTTAAATACTATTTTATTAATGTTAGGTTTTTTGTTTTTGATACAAGAGAATTTGTAGGTGTTTTTCATTGTTATTTTTATAAAGGATTTTGGTATTTTCAGTGAGAATTTTCCTTATGTCAGAGGATGTGAATTTGTCTGTTTTGTAATTAGATGTTGTTTTATGGCACTAGTATCAGAGAGGTGGTATGTAAGATGACTGGAGAGTGTTGTTGTAGTGTGACCAATGTAGTTATTAATTTTCTCCCCCATCTGGATTCTGATTGATGAAAAACCACAAGAAGACTAGAAAGAATACAAATAAAGACCATAAAGAAGAAATATTTCATAGTCTTCAACAATACCTGCTTAAACAGGATAAGTAGACATTTAATAAAAATGATTATTGCTAATTATCATATTCTATTTTGAAAATCACAATTACAGTTGTAAGTGAAAACAATTGTATCATGTTTTCTTTTCTTTTTCTTTTTTTTTAAAACCAGATGTTGAACACACAACTTTGGCTGAGAGGAAAGTACTGGAGCCTCAACTTCATACAAATGCTGATGTCAAATATTGTGTTCAAGCTCTGACTATGTTAGCTGAGGTAAGTGGTCACGATTATTTTCTGACTGGTCACATGATTCTTTTCTAGAGTTTGTTTACAAAATTATATTCTTTAAAATATGTTAAATATTTATATTATCAGATTATTATGAGAATTTGTTAATGATTTTTTTTTAAGAGAGCTCGAACTCTGATCCCACTATTACATTCACTTTTGGACTAATACCCTTGGGAAAGGTATAAATCTCCTTATTCTCACCAGCTATTGGTTAATTAGTACTGCTACTGTTCTTCTACAAGGATGGATTTGGCATTGAATAACCCACAAAGGTTGATATGCCATTAAGCAAAGAAACCAATGTAGATTTCATTCTTCATTTTGCTTGAATGTCTGATTTGTTGCCATATTTGAGTTTTATATATTTACGTACATGAGTAGTCAGGGCCGTGTTATGGATGGTGGTGTGTAGGCCATCCCAGTATTGATGGGCAGAGCAACACTGTGGTAGGCGGTGAAGGGACTCCTCTAAGCCACAAGAGGGAGTCCATTTGATTTGACTCTGTGAATATTTTTCATCTGGAGTTTGATTCTACAGTACACCATGAAGCCAAGAAGAAAGTTATGGCAACAAAGCACCGGCATATCAACATCTGCAGGGACAGCCTTCACATGCAACATCTGTGATTGTGGCTGTTTTTCGAACATTGGATTTCACAGTCACAGGAGGTGCTGTAACTTTAGGGGCACAAAAATTATATACATATACATATTTACCAACCCCTCTGCACAAGCAGGATGCGACACAAGGTCAATTTGTTAAGCAGAGTTTAACAGGTTTGAATTCAGAGTTTTCCTTCTCTTAGACTGGTTACCTAGCCATGGTTAAAGAGTCCAGTCTGCCCTGCTATTTACCCATAGCTGGAGGGAGAATTGGATTCATACCTTTCCCAAGGCTATTAGCAATATGTGAAATGCAAACAGCTTCCTCCAGGAATTGAACTCAGGTCAACGAGTCCACTTCCTACGACTCTAACCATTAGACCACACGCCTCAAAAAATTATATAGTCTTCTGAGACTTCAATGCTGATATAGATAAAGATACTCTAGTAGTATTTGAATATTTATTATTATTAATTGAAATATTGTCTATTATTATTAGATCAGTTGTGTTTTTGTATAATTAATTTATTTTGAAAAGGTGATTAATGGTAGGTGTGGCGCTCCACCTCATATGTAAAGAACAATCTCCTTGGTCTAGCGCTATTGAAAAGGGGATAGTCTCCCTTGCTGTCTGGCTGATACCGACTTTAGGCCACCCTTGAAAAGATGATTAATTTTAAAAGTTGTATATATTTAATGCTGTTCTGGTTTAGCTCAGTCAGTAGAGTGTCAGATTAGGAACCACAAGGTTCAGGGTTGATACTGGCCCTTGCCAACTCAGCGTATATGAGTAGCACAGGGATATGTGTGAGGAGTTGATGGTAGGCATGATGCTCCACCTCAGACGCAAAGAACCATCACCTTGGTCTAGCACTTGTGAAAAGGGGATAGACTCCCTCGCTGTCTGGATGATACCGACTTTAGGCCACCCTGACGAATTTACCTTTTTTTTACTTATTTTTAAATAAATTTAACTTAGTTAATTATGCATGAAATAATTTAAGAATTAATTTTCTGTTCTATTCATTCTTGTGGATTTTATTAGAATTTCTGAAAAGTTTATTTTGAAAATGCTTTTGTATTCAATGTCCCCATATGAAGTGATTATTGTTTTCTTCTTGTTGTTCATTTCAGTTAACTGCACCATTGTTGGATGTTGTATATGGCAGTGATGAAAAAGAAAGAATTGCTTCATTCCTCACATCGATCATGTACAATGTATTTCCGTACTTGAGAAACCACAGGTTGGTTACCAAAATTTTAAAAACTATTTCATCACATCTACTTCAGACATGATTTAAAAAAAAAGATTTCTTTAAAACTAATAATTAGATTTATACAATTATAATCCTGCAATAATTGACTTTATATGATGTTCAACTTTTAGTTTCAATTGAAAAAATTGCATTTATAAAAGGATTTAAAAATGTTTTGAACAGGGCTGTGGAGTCAGTCAGAAATGAAAGCAATTAAGAGAACACTGGAGTAGTTAGTTGGTAAAACTATACGTACTCTGATTCCAGTTTGAATTTACTCTTTATATGGCCCTAGTTTAGTCTGTAAAGTTATACAGTGCACACTCCTTATGAATGGATTATAAAAAAATATCATAGTTTTATTTATTTATTATGAATTAATTGCATAAAGAGGAGTCGGAGTCTGAGGTGTCAGAAATAGAGGAATTGGAATCAAAGATTTTGTGATTCCACAGCCCTGTTTTTGAAATAAAATATATTTTTTGTCAGAATTTGGTTGGTCTCCCTCTTGAAGAATTAAAAAAGTTGATCTCCCTCTTGAGGAATAAAAATATTCAAGTAGCTTTTCTCATGACCAATTTATATCAATAGATAAATAAAATTAAATAGTTAAAATTAAATAGTCTTCTTCTGCACAACCTGATTACCCCTCTCTCACTCTCTCTCACTCACACTCACTCTCTCTCTTTCTCACTCTCTCACTATCTCTATCTCCATATATATATATATATATATATATATATATATATATATATATATATATATATATATATATATATAAATAAATAAATGTTTTCCTAAATTTTTACTCCTGTATATATCTATGTGTATTTCCAGTTCTCACAATCTCCCGAGTTTCCGAGCGGCTTCTCAAATCCTCTCCAGTATCAGTGGTTACCAGTATACTCGAAAAGCTTGGCGTAAGGAAGCGTTTGACATGTTGCTAGATCCGAGCTTCTTTCAAATGGACATCAAATGTTTGACACACTGGATCACCGTTATTGACAATCTCATGACTCATGACAAAACAACTTTTAAGGATCTCATGTGTAAGTTGTTGTTTTTTTTTTTTTTGCTTGATAATGTATTTATTTACAAAGGTAATAACAAAGGTAAGGCCTCCAAAATATTTAAAACCCTATTTCTCTGAATTTTTGAATTGGACACATGGTGTAGTGGATATAGGCATTGAGTTAAGTCAGTTCTAAGTGACAGTTATCTCTAGGCTGCCGGTACAATCCTGGTCAAGGGCGACAGTAACATTGAATAATAATTAACACAGTTTAACACTTGTATCCAGTCATAGTTAGTGGAACAAGAACAGGATACCCCCCGTGGATTGAATAAAGGTTAGGTTCAAAGTTCTGTGAAGGCTCCCAATTACGACAAGAAGATTCCCAAGTTCAAAAAGAAAGTTCCAGAGTTTGAGAAGAAATACCTGAAGAAGGCCGAAGGGCATCGGCCGAAACGTTGTACAGAAAACAATAAAGATGAGGACAATAGTCCGAATAATCCAAATAATACAAATTTAAAGCCTTGTCGGCTGGGAATTTAGAATATGCCAACTGCACCTCTGTAGAGAGGTAAGACTTCCCCAATGGGGTCACCTATTGGCCATTGGTGGTGACCTGTGATTCTTAAGGACGGAATCCTGGTGACTGAGCAGTCCATAACATGCAATATTCCACTTTGGCCCTTACTTAGGCTTGACGGGTGGTTGGAAAAGCCCCTCTGATCAATCGGCTAGACATGTCAAGCCTTAGCACCTATATGATTGTCCCAACATTATTGCTGTTATGGCAATATCCAACCCTTTTTATATGGCTGAGGGTCTTGTTGTCCTGAGTATGACATTAAACTTTATCTGATGGTGAAATTCCAGTTCTGGAGCTCTGGGGAATGTGGAGTACCCCTTCATCACCATTTCTCCCAGGTTCACTCTTTTTGACAATGAATATTTTTTGAAGACCTTAAATCAACTTTCTGTGACTTCCTCTGGAGGATTTCTAATTGAATATAAAAGATTGAAGCATCTGAGGAAGCTAAAGACCCTTGCAAAGGAAAGGACAGATTGGCTTCAAATGAACAAGGACTGAATGCTGCTGTAGGATGTTCCAAACTACTACAGTGGCTGAATACTTTAAATCATCATTATAAAAGACCTGTGGCATCTAAATATTATTCTACATCCATATTCTAAAATATAAAATTTCTTGTTTTACAGGAAGCCAAGCTTCAGAAAGTCCAGAAAGGAATAAATCAACTATATTCTGACTATATATCGGTCACACAAGACTAATACACTTCTTTTTACTTAAACTATAAAACCAATCAGAATGCATAGAATATCAAACACATGATACTGTTTAAACACATTCTAATAGAATGTGGTGATTTTGCTGTTAATAGACAATGTTTTTATAACACAGACAACATGAAAGGTATGTTTAAAAAATGTCAGTATAGATGATATTTTGTCCTTCTTGAAAGAAATAAAATTATACCAAAAAAATATAACAATAAATTTTAACTTTATCCTATAAACTTATCCCTCGAAGTGATTCCCAATTTATTTAGTAATTAACAACTGTAGACAACTTAATGTCAAAATCAAGAAAAATCCTTGGAAAAAACATATCAATAAATCTGATCATGCGTCATAATTTATGGCTTGGAATAAAATAATCCTAGACAGATTGATGTGCCATTAAAATCAGTCAATATTTTCTCTTCATTAAATTTTTTTTTTCCATTTGTAGCGAGAGTAGCTATCACACAGGCTGGATCTTTAAATTTATTCAGCAGTAAAGAGCAAGAATTTGAATTGAGGGCTCAGATGCTGAAACGATTGTCCTTCACCATTTTCTGCAGTGAACCAGACCAGTACCAAAGAAATATGCCTGACATTCAGGGTAAGTATTGCATAAACAACCCCTGTAAATACTCTTGTATCCATCACCCTCTAATATAGATTTTTTCACTTGGTATAAACTTCATTAGAAAAAAAAAACTAAACCTTAAAACATTATAGCACATAATTCATTAGATTCTTTTTTATCATGTTTTTACAAAGCACAGTGCTATTTTTCTTATCTAAAAAAACTTTAAAAAATCTAAAGTGATAGAACTGATTAATTGCATTTTAGTTTATTTCAATGGTGAAAATTGATTTGATATAAGAGGAAATTGAATTACGAGCGATATAAACTTGTAAGTCAAGGTACCACTGTAGTATGATCTTACTGATGATGTATCTCCCAAAGTGTTTCATGGGTATTTGATGAAAAAAATTAATAAAGAAATGAAGCTTTATAATTGAAGTTATAATCATAAAATAACAATCCTGTTGGTGGGGCTTATAATATGCTATTTTCTAGGAGAAATAGCTCTCAGGAAAGACGCCATTGGTATCCATTTCCCTTGGTCACCCAGCTAACTCTGAAATCTCTAACCCATTCTCACAATTGAACCGACCAATCAGAGAATTCTAAAATGGTCAATTAAAGGGTCATATCTTGTCTATCATACTGACATGAACCCCCACACCAGTTAACTTTTGAATTCTACACTTACCATCCATAATTAGTAGGCCACCTATTATGTAACATGTTCTTCTATTTCTATGAAGGGGGGGGGTAATAAAAGAAAGTAATAAGATGCCTAAAATGTAAATTGTATATGTTCACTTTTCTCAGCATTTTCATATCATCTATTAATAATGGAGATTCGGTCTCTATTTGTCTGTAACTGAAACCATGTCACTGCTTACGTCACATTATCCAGAATCGTTATAACAGAATAAATACACTCAAAATTTGAGCATGCAAACTTAGACGATCCTCATTGTTTTGTAAAACAAGTTTTGATAAATACATGCCAGTAATATATATTTATATATATATATATTTGTTTTATTTAATATATAAATTTATCAGAACTAAGTTTCTATTTAAAATTGTTTTATTTTTTACTCCTTTAATAAATTTGATCTTACTTATGGTACAAACTCTCTGACATTGAATTTTGAACTCCCACCCCCTCAAGCAATACCTTTCAAAAATTAAATTTTACACTGCCCAGAGGGTGTTTTTTTTTTTTTTTTTTTTTTTTTTTTGGCTAGTTTAATTAATTTTTTTAAATTTTCAGAACGCCTGGCTGAAAGTTTACGTACACCGCAAGTGCCATCAGTGATGTCCCAAGTATTCCTTTGTTTCCGTGTCCTTATTTTACGGATGTCACCCTACCAGCTGACTTCTCTTTGGCCAACCATTATTACGGAAATGGTGATTTTTATTTTTATTTCTTTATATTTTTCTTGAAGTGATTTGATTTTCTAATAGTCTAATAACCATGCATTCTATATTAGATCCCTTGGGTTGGTCGTAGGGTAGGTCGATTTTAGAACCGTAACATCTCCCATGAGGCAAAAGTTGCAAATTAACATAAAGAATTACCACACAAAATATTTTCTTCAAAACTTTGCCTTCATTTAAGGAAATAGATTTCAATCTTTTAAAATGTTATCACTTTTACAGCTTAATTATTAGGTAAAAAGCAGAGGTGTTGGTGGTGATGGGGGAGGGGCTATATTTTCAATTTGAATACTAGTTATATTTTATTCGCTTCGTTTAAAATGACAACCTTTTCTGTTTTAAATATTGGAATTGCTAGATTTCCTTTTATTTCTAAGCTAAATGTTGCAAAAACAAGGATTTTTTGGTGCATTTTAATAGACGATCTTTGATGCTATTTCCTCAAACAATGGTGCAAGTAAGGGATCTAGTTTTTGGTATCGGTATTCATTATACTAACATACAACTTTTGCTGTTTGAGAGAATTTGATATTTTTTAAAAAGTGAAAAATCAACCTACCCTAGTGGGTAGCTTCCATGCTCTGTTCAAATAGAGTAAATTGGTGTTTTTTTCCCCCTAAGCTTGTCAGATGTATTGAATTTTAAGGAACTATTTAACTCAGTCTGTCTAAGAACCTTGTGTGATTCCTAGTTCGATACCTTTTCTCGCCAACTCAGCACATGTGTAGTGCTGCTTGGATCTGTGTGGTAAAGTGGTGAGCTGATGGTAGGTCATGCACTCCACTTCAGACACAAAAACAATCTTCCTGGTTTAGCACAAGTGAAAAGGAGATAGACTCCCTTGCTGTTTGGACGATACTGACAATAGGTCACTCTGCCGACTTAACTTTTTACTACCTTATTGTTAGATATTTTGTAATGTTTTTTTAAAGAATGATAAAGCAAAGCCCCAAACCTTTTTATCATATATGTGTTAGAAGGCAGTAGCTGAGGGCCTTCATGTACTGGGTATGACGTTAAAATCTATCCGATGGTGAAGTTCCAATTCTGGAGCTCTGGGGATTGTGGAGTACCCCTACATCACCATTACTCCTAGGTTCACTCTGACCTGGAGTGGTAGTACCTGTTAGAGTCCTATTTATGGGTTAAATAGAAAAACAGGAGTTTAGTATAAATGTGTTTAAATAGAAAAATTAAGTTTAAAAGAAAAAAAATTGAATACTGATCAAGAATGAATAAAACAAAAATGTCTTTTGCATAAAATGACCCAACAAGGGTTGACATGCTGTAAAACCCAACCAACCAACTTTTTTTCAGTAAATGGCATTTCTATACCTGGAAAGACAAACATATAAAACATCAATCATAGAATTTTGAATTGTTTCCTGACCGGCTGATAAAATTTGAGATCATTTAAACAAGAATTGGTCAAGTTTTTTCTGAAAGCGTATTTATATATTAATACGTTAGTACCTACCTATGTGTGTCACACCCTGTTATCACCTCAGATAAATAATGGAACCTTCAGTTTTGATTTAAAAAAGAATAAAAGAATGCATGAGTTGAAATATTCTGCCTTGTTATCACCTTAGATAAATAATGAACCTTATTGTTGTAATTGTGGAGAAAGAAAGGGAAGAAAAAGAATATGCTACATATCAGGGAAAAAAGAAAACAAATATAGAAAGTAAGAAAGGTGGGAAATAGGAAGGGATAGAACTTATTGTCTGTTTCAATAAAAAATGAAAGAAAAAATAAGGGAAGAGAAACAGAAAGAAATAATTTCACCAGAGATTATTATACTTTTTACTTATTGAACTATTTTGCAATAGCTCTTAAGTGAACATATCAAATGTAATAGTTAAATTATCATATTGTGTTATATCTATGGAGGCATGTGATGTAATGGTTACCATCATTGGGAATAGACATGGCAAGATGAGTTCAAATCCTGGATGAGGTTGTTTGCATTTCACATAGTGCTAATACCCTTGGGAAAGGTATGAATCCAATTATTTACCTCCAGTTATGGGTAAATAGTATTGAATTCCAACCTGTTAAACTCCACTTAAGAAATTGACCTTGTGTCGCACCCTGCTTGTGTGGAGGGGTTGGTGTGTGTGTGTGTGTGTGTGTGTGTGTGTGTGTGTGTGTGTGTGTATCCATAGTTCAAAATATTTTTTGTTGTTGGTATAATAAATAGATTGCTTATGGTCTAATCACGTTAAAAGCACCAGTTCCTGCTAGATCATTGAAGTTAAGCAGCAATAAGCCTGTTCAATACTTAGATGATTGACCATTTAAGCAAGAGCAGGTACTGTAAGTAAACCGAATATCAAAATGACTTGATTTGGCATTAAATGACCTGAAAATGACCTTAATATGCTGTAAACCATTATATAGATTATTTCATTTCATTTTTTAAAATTCTAAATTTTCTTTTTCTTTTTTTCTTTTCAGGTGAATGTGTTTCTACAAATCCAGCAGGAATTATCCACAGATACAGATGAATTCAGGTGACTAACATAGTTCTGATTTTATTATTTTATTATCAGATTAACTGGCGTTGAAAACATATAACTGTGTACAAACTAATGATTATCATTAAATTGAAATGATTACTAGAAATAGTATAATTGTGTATAGATTATTAGTATTAGATAGGAATACTTGATATCATTTTACTGTGTGCAAAAAAAACCCACAAAACAACTACACAAAAAATGTAAATATTAAAGTACAATGAACATGATTCCCTAACCTCTAGGCATAAAATAGCTCTTGATGGGTTGTGATATACTGTTAAAATCAATCAATCAAATATAAAAAAAAAAGTACTTTTTTTTATTTCTTTAATTTTAGATTAAATGTCCTAAATGGTTGATAAGATAATATTGTATAGCTGATCCTTTATTACTGAATAGAAATGTATTCATTTAATTCATTTCTCTTTCTTTTTTTTTTTTCTTTTTTAAACTCTAAACCATTTTCTAAGAGGTGATAATCTCAAGCGTTTTCGGATAGTCCAGCATTTTGATCGTAGGGCAGTTTGGGGCACTCTGGAAGATAAAGGGTTAAAAATAAACAAAACAACAAAACCAAATTTGAAGAACAATTTAAAACGGCTAAAAATAATCAGATTTTATGAATTTCAAATTTACCTGATGAGATAAATTTGATGATTGTTTTAAACTTTAATATAAAAAGATTCTTTTTATGATATAAAAATTATTTGAATCTCTTTACATAAATACTCATATATGAGTTGTAAATTAAATGTGTATTTTTATTTTTACCTTTTTTTTTTTTTTTTGTTTTTAGGTAATTATCAATTGATATTTTTTCTGGACAATAACATCTAACAAGTGTCTTTCCTTAACTGCAAGTTAAATTTATTTTATTTATATCTTTATTTTTAAATTCATTTTGCTGTTGTTTGTTTTTATTGTACACATTCCAGTTTTTTCCTCTCCCATGCACTTATTCAATATGAATGCTATCTAAAATGAACTATAAATTAAAAAAAGAAAACAATCTACCGAAACACTGTCAATATTAACCAGTTTGATGTGTTTTTCCCTAATAGTCCTTTTTTTTTTTTTTTATAGTAAAAATTTTGATAAGACCACAAATATAATTATAAGGATATTATTTTAGTTTTGTGATAGTTTTTAGTTTTAAAAATAAATTCTTTGTTTTGTTAATAATTTTAGGCTATTTCCTTATTTGGCATTTAAGCAATGTAAGATGTGATTAGTTAAAGTGATTTTTTTTATTGTACTCCATCCTACATATTTAAAAAAAAATTTACTCTAATATGTAATTATTGAAATATTAGTAAACTTAAACTAATTAAAACCAGAGAAATCAAAATTAATTTGATAACTTTAGATTTGTCCTAGCTATAAATACTAAGATCTTCTGACAGTCTTTTAACCGTGTGTTGGTCTGGTGGGGGTGGGGTGTTTATACACCTTAATACAAAAATGCATATAGTGTTACTATTATGTAAAATATACTTATACAGCTACTTCAGTGATTTATCTCTGCAGTTACTGATGAACAGATTGAATGCTTTGTAGCTGGTTGTAATCCATCTGATATAATACAATAAAATGAATTATATAATATATATATATATAAGTTAAGAGAAAAGAAATGAGTCCGATGGTATAAGTATAGATAAAAGTATATGAAAACAACACAATATGCTGTTAAAGTGAAAACATTTTATATATCATATAGCTAATATTGAACAAGCTCTGAAGATGATTTTTATTAGCTATAAATATGATATAAAATGTTTTCACTTTAACAGCATATTATGTTGTTTTCATATACTTTTATCTTTATTTAGGTCTGGTTTAGCTCAGTCAGCAGAGCCTAGGAATCGAAATGTTCCTTGTTCAATACTGGCTGTTGCCAACTCAGTTTATGAGTAACATAGGGATCTGTGTGGTAAAGTGAAGAGCTGATGGTAGGTGTGGCACTCCATCTCAGATGCAAAAAAAACTAACAAAAACAATCTCCTTGGTCTAGCGTTTGTGAAAAGGGGATAGACTCCGTCAGTATCTGGCTGATACCGATATTAGGCCACCCCTTCGACTTTACTTTATTGAAATATCTCAAAATCTGAGTGGGTTAAATGCAAGGTTACTGTTGGCTGTTAAAGTGATTGATGGAAGTTAACCTTTCACTGACCTATATGCCAAATTATGATTGGCTGAAGGAAAGAGCTGTGAAAAGAAATTAAGTTGGTTAAGCAGATTTCGGCCATTAGCTGACCGGAGCAGACATTAGGATTATCACTCCCAAGATGCCGGCTTCTCACTGCGGTAGATAAACCTTTTAGGCTTGGGATTTTTGTAATAAAGAATAGACATCTAAAATACAACAAAGTTTTGTTTATTCATTACAAACAAGAAATGAGCACAGATGACCCAGCCCAGAGAAGGACTCAGCCCAAAGGAAGATGACGGTGATGAAGTAAGAACAAGTGGAAAAGTAAGAGCCCATCTCCTCACCTTCACTCTACTCTCTCCCTATTATATACCCAATATGCAAAGGGGTATATAACGCTATCACTGAATTGTTATATGATTCATTGCCAGACTAAGAAGACTCAATATACCACTTAGACTTTAATGAAATGCTTGTTGTTCTTGTTTTAATCAAACCCTGGAAGCAGCACCCAACAACAACAACAGTTATATGCCCCCCCCCCCCCATCTAGCAAGACATGCTGGGCACTGCTGGAGAAGTAAGAACAAACTCATAAGTGATATTCTTAAATAGACTTCTTCTACACATAAACCCACCAATGTTGGTTGACCAGCAAAAACTTATGTTCATTAGCACTGTGTGGACACTGGATGCCATCTAGAGGTCTTGCCAAAAGTGATGACTGATAGGGACAGATGGTGAAAGATAGCCAAAGGGATCTGTGCTCTTAGCACTCCTTGCTGATGATGATAGTATCACCATTTATATATTATTATGTCCTAAATCATTCATTGCTATAATGATAGGACCTCAAGAAAAAATAACTTTGTTTTTTATCTGCTTCTAAAGTGGTTAAGAAACACTTGAATAAACATCTTTACAAGAAAGTTTCAAATTATATCTCTAAATTGACTTTTTCAAATCATTATATCACTTTTATTCAGATAGACAAAAGAAATATATTATGTATTGTTTTATCACAGGTAGAATATGATAATGTGTGTAATGAGATATTTTCAGTAAGAACTAAGCATTGCAAAATATTGGAGTTAGTATCTTAGATTCTTAATAGTAAAAAATAAAATAAAATAATTCTATAAAACATTCTTTAAATTAAAACTGATCTGAAGTAACTTTTTGTATTTTTAAAAGATTAATCATATTTAAAAAAAGATTAAATTAATCTATTCACTTTTTTTCATTATAGATAGGTTATTTTTATTATTTTTCATTTTTAGAAATATTTATAATATTCTCATCTTAGTGAGGTATTTGAACTTGGGGTGGGGGAGACAATGGCCTCCCCAAAAAACAAAACAAAACCAAACACTTTTTCTATAGTACTAAGTAGTTTGTTTAAAATTTTTAAACCTTGTTTTTTATGCCAAATATTTTAAATGTGTAAAATTTTGTTCAGATACTTAAGGAAAAAAAAAAAAGAGAACGATTAAGTTTAAGAACTAATTAGGAGTATTAATATATTTTGTAAAAAAAATAATTTAAATTTGTGAAATTAAATGATATTTGTAAATTAATATTTTACTATGCATTCAGTCAGTGTTTTAAAAATAACTTGAAATCCTTATTATACCAAATTTTTAATCTTAGTTTTTATTTTTTTAGTGTGAAATGATTGTTGCATGGTGATAGTCTTTCCAACATAAATCTTTCTCTATTTACATTTCTTACATAGTTATTTTCTAATATGGGCTTTGGAAAATATTTTTTCCATATATCTGTAAATTTATTTAGGTTGTAAGGAATTGTAACTTTCTTAAATTGATTTTTTCATGAATGCATTTGGGAAAAGATGTGACACCCTCTCGTTATGATCAGTATGTTTTTATCTTTAAAAAAAATTTTTTTTTTTTTTTTTTTTTTTTGACCAACCTCCACAGAATTTTGCCCATTTTCTTTTTTGCTTGACCTTTGCAGCAGCTTTTGTGCTTGTTCCCCCCAATTCCACTTGACCCCAAACCCCCCAAAATGTACATTGGATGTATAGATATACAATATTGTAGTGTTGTAAAGCAAAATTGGGTTACAACCCCATGCATGTATCCAACTGACATTATATTCTTAGTTTCATATAAATTTGGTAACAAAGGGTTAAAAACAAACATATCTGTTATCCGAGGATAAAAGCAAGGTAAGAGTAACCTGAAGCAAAGCTTTTTTTAGACCTTATTTTTTCGATGCAGGTATCATAGGGGAACATGAAAAGTTTTGTTAAATGAGCCAAAGCTTGGCTGTTTAACAAAAACCTTTCTTGTTCCCCAATGATACCTGCATTGAAAAAATAAGGTCTAAAAAATGTTTGGATTCAGGTTAGCCTTACCATGCTATGAGTTATAAAACAAAAATAGCTACAAGCATCTTGTCTGAATTTTGTTAAATGGGTTTTTTTTATTCATTTTTATGTGGTACCCTCAGGCTTTTTTAAAAATTGACAACTTGCTTATTTCTTTCACATTTTAGTTGAGACATTGCGAAGAAAATGAATAGGAAAATAGTTTGACCATACCACATAAAATGAATGGTTACAAGTATTTTTTGTAAATAATATAAAATGGTTTTTAGAGTTTGTTTTAGTGGAATACATTTTTGTATAGTTGAGTGACACAATATCTTATCCATAAATATGCGTGTGTGTGTGTATATATATATATATATATATATATATATATATATATATATATATATAAAGTTAGGGTCGTGTGAACCTGAGGTCAATGGCACTTGGTTATCGACAGTTTCATGCCTATGTGATTATCAAACGACTTAGGTGAGAAATTGTCTGTAACCAAGTGTTGTTGACTTAATCTCCACACAACTCTAACTTCAATATACATGCTCTATCCAAGATGTTGGGCACTATTTACTTTTGAATATAGTACACCATATTATCAATATATATATATATATATATATATATACACACACACACACACACACACACACACACATTTTATAAAGTTATTCAATAAATGTTTTAAATGAATATTTCTAGATAATGTCTGTATTAGGTTCAAGTAATTGTTTATTTATCTTCAGAAAGTATTTTAATCAGATATTCAGAAAAACAAAGTAATGAGCATGCGTGTAAATCTTTAAAAAAAAATGTAGGTAATAAATATTTACATGCAAAGCAAGTGTGATAAATTTCTGTCAATATCCCTATGGTTTAAGGGGAAGTAACTCTTTTGAGGTTTAAGGGGAAGTAACTCTTTTGAGGTTTTTCATCAAGATATTGTACACATAGATGGAGTAGTGTGGAACGAAAGGAAAAATATTAGTTGGTAATAATAATTGAATATGGAGTTTTTTCTTTTCTATTATAGAATTATCTCTATTTTTTCTTTCTTCTATTCATCTTTATTAATATAACAATTTTTTAAGGAATAATTTGTGATTTTAATGTTTATGTTTTATTCTACATAAGTACAAAGGAGATATTTTCAGAATCTTAATCTCATCACACACCTACACCTACAATATATTCTAAAGATAATTAAAAAAAAAAAAGGAATTAACTCTTATGATCTACTGATTC
The DNA here is from genome assembly GCA_023376005.1 of Doryteuthis pealeii. Lineage (NCBI taxonomy): Eukaryota > Metazoa > Mollusca > Cephalopoda > Myopsida > Loliginidae > Doryteuthis > Doryteuthis pealeii. The sequence goes on along the minus strand of CM042152.1, from coordinate 79,506,876 downwards.
TCGTTATTAATAACTAGATGTCTTTTTGTATTTATTTATTTGAAATTTTATTCTTATTTCTTTCCCCCCAAAATAAAAGGATTTGTTCCAGCCTGTTTCTAAATATGTGGCCACTTGTTGTTCTATTAAGTGGTACAAAACAGACATCAATCATTTGTTGAGCTTTTCTGCCACTTTATGCATGAGTATGCGGGTCTAATAAACCAAATTGGCCGCCCAGTCCAACAGCTTAGATGCCTTGCTGGATATATGGCTTCCTTTTATTGTATGGTTATCTTGTTGCATACCCCAGGTTTTAACATTATTTCTCTCCCCTTCTTTTTTTTGAAAAAAAATGAATTTTTATTGCAGTTTGTAACTTAAACTGATATTTTCCTGGAAAAGAAGTTTCTTTTTAAAATTATTTAATTTTATTTTTTTTAAGATGAAAACACCCATTACTAGCAACTTAATGATTCTTTTTCTCCTCTTTTTTTCTTTTAGATTTCTTTTGTTTTCTTTTTAAATGCCCAGCTATGGGTTAAATAGTACCACTAATGTTTTTCTACAAGGATTGCTTGAAGTAATATTCATTTATAGGAATACAGTTGTGAATGTATCCTCTCTTTGCGGGGAGGAGGAGGAGTCTCTGTGACTTCGTGATACGTTTGAAAATGGTTTTACTATAGGAATGTGTTGGAAATGGTTTTACTATAGGAACGCGTTGGAAATGGATTTACTATAGGAACGCGTTGGAAATGGATTTACTATAGGAACGCGTTGGAAATGGTTTTACTATAGGAACGCGTTGTAAATGGTTTTACTATAGGAATGTGTTTAAGAGGGTCATTAAATAAATTGAATTTTGCTTAAGAAGTTGGCAATAGAAAGCACTGTTTACACTTGCATATTTTCAATTACTAATCAATAATAATGTGTCCTTTCATGTCCCAGAAGACTGTCAGCATAAACTTCTTTACTGACTGCTGTGCCTGGAACTTTTTCTTTACCTGAGGGTTTGTGCATTTCCACTTTATATGGACTTTATTTTTTTGACACAGCCATGTTGTGGCAAACCCATGTTTAGCCCATTGGTAAACATTTCTTAAACATGCTTTTCCGTACATATTCTAATGTAAATTTCATATTGTTTGTACTTCTCAGACACCAAACATTTAATGACAGACATCTGTTCAAATCTATAGAACACTCTTAGATTTGCCACTATTTTTAATAACCTCAAAAAAAAAAAAAAATTCTTACTATAAAACAATTCTAAAACATACAGTGTTTACATTTATGGAAAAAATTATTGCGGGGGGGGGGGGAGGGTATTTGCTTTATCTTTTTTTAATTTAAAAAAAAAATTTTTAATCAAAAAATTCCCCCTATTTATTAAATGACCTTTATATTTGTTAAACTTTAAATAAAATTAAAAAATAATGGATGCCTCCTTTAAGTGAAAGGGTTTTCAAACTATTGGTCCTGAACCTTCATGGGTCATGAAATAAATGGGCCACAAAATATAGAATTATGAACTGTGTTTGTCTTTGATATATTCATTTCATATGATTACACTTAGGTTTAATGGGTTGCAAATTGTTGTTCTGGCTGTGGTACACAGTAAAAAAAAAAAAAAGAAGTTTGAAAAACACTCATCTAAATAAATGAAATAACAAAAAAAAAAAGAAGGAAAATTAGTTTCAATATTTACCATCTAATAAAAAAAATCCAGCTTGAAACTTGTAGCTTTGTTTCTGACATTTTAAAGCAAGCCCTTTTTTGATCTTGAGTCCATTTCGGTTTAGATATTGCAATTTTTATCATTCAGGTGGTTTCAACAACGTTTTTATTCGACTTTAATGATTGAGACATTTTGACTGATGAATTAACATTTGTGAAATGTTTTATACATCTAACTTATCTAATCATAATAACTGTATGAAATGTTGTGTCCCTGCTTTGGTTTTTTCATCTCAAATTTATTGTGCATGTAAGGAAGTCTTAGAAATTTACTAAAATGCTAACCATAGTTTTATTAGTTTTAGTAATGTCTGATGAATAGATTAGTATTTCCTCTGAGTAACAAACTGTTTTTGGATATAATAATGCAATTTAAATATCAAATCTTTAATGGTAACTTAATTATTCATTTAGTTAAACTTAGTTTGGCATAAGGTCAACACAGATTGAAACATTTTTATTTTTTTAAAGCATATTCCAGTGGTTCTTAAACTGATATTGCAGCAATCTCCTAAAAGGTGTATGTAATTTTGAAAAAAAAAAACAAAAAAAACACTTGACATTTTTTAGCTTTGAATATGTTATATATTAAGGTACAGAGTGAGCACCATCTTGGATTTCACTACCCTCTAGTGGTGAGATGTGTGCATAGAGATTCTGCTGATGAGAAAAGAAGTATATTGACTTAATGTACGTGATGTCACCTTATTTATAAACACTTGTAAAAAAAAAATAAAAAAAAAATATATATATTGCCTGAGGTGGGGGGAATTAAATAAATGAAATGAAATGTTTAATATAAAAAAAAACAAAAAAAATGAATTACTTAAAAAGCATCATATTCCCTCCACTCTACTGAGATATTTGTTTTGTTTTATGACAGCAAAAAGCAAAAAGTTTCTGATTTAATTATTCAGACCCTTATGTTTAGAGAAAAAATGATAAAATCATATGAGTAAAATATATTTTGTTTGGCTTTCATAAAATCAAATAAGGGGAAGAGTTTCCCCATATATATTTTAGGAAAAAACTATTCTAAATATAAATTCATCTAAAGGTGAATAAGTATCAAAATTTTCGTAAAAATTTGACTTAATTGATTTTTCATAGAATTTTAATATTTTTATGTAGTAATGATACTGACTATAAATTAAATACTCTTTGATAAACTTACTTAATTCCTGAAATGACTGTGATGTAAGCAGTGACATAGTTTCGGTTACAGACAAATAGACCAAATCTCTATTATGAATAGATATTCCAATAAGTTTTGATGTGATGTCTACTTGAAATCAAGGAATGTTTTTGTGCTCCTCACTTTGTATTTTCATATTTTAATGAAGTAAAGAGTTAATGTGCTTCATATAACAAATTCATTTTGGGAATCACTGGTTTCCAATTGTCATTTCTCTCTCTCTTTAAAATAAAAATGTTTTTGATAACTGATTTGATTTTAACATCTTGTTTCTATATAAAAGTATTTACAATGCCTGGCTTAATCTGATTATATCCACAATGGTGAATTATTTTGTGAGGATTGAACTCACTTGCAATATCCTGTGAGATCTGCTTGCTAACCATTGCTTTATAGCTGACACATCAACCGTTTGTGATATGTGATGCATTTTAGCAGGAAAATCTTGTATTGTCTTTGGGGTGGGGGGAGAGTGGTGTAAGAGGAGATGGTCAGATATTTTCATAACATTTTTTGTTTTCTCATTTTCATCTTATAAAATGTTCATAAGTGAATGTTAGTTAACATTCAGATCATGTTGTGAATAAAATGGAATATTAATGGAATTATTAATGGAATTCTGGGAATTTCTAGAATTCAAATTTAATGATTAACTCTTTACCTGATCAATTTAATGTTTCATTTGGGAGGATTACAATTTTGTTTTATAATTTAAGAATATTCCAATATAGAAATCATGAAATGTTTTTTTTTCTTTACTCAGTATTTTTGTTTAAAGAAATTTACTTCCTGAGATTAAAGGGAGATAACTTAGACACCAAGACTATATATAAGTAAAGTTGGCAGAGTGGCTTATTGTCGGAATCATCCGGACAGTGATCGTCTGTGTCATGGATTTTATTTTATTTTTATTTCAAAATGTTTTTCATCAGCCTGAAATAACTAGCCATATTATTATTATTATTATTATTATTTTTTTTTTTTTGTAACATTATTATAAACCTCAAATTTGTCTTAATCAACATTTTTATAGTATAAAAATAAAACAAAGCTCTAAAAGTTAGTGAGTTAAAATAATCAATTATGATGGTTTGAATCAGGATGTTGAGTCCAAACAAAGTTAAGAACAAATAACTTGATCTAAGAGAATTTTTTTCTTATTTTGAAATAATTTGAGAGAATAGCTCTTTTGGCTGAGAAAAGCCCTAACCCAGAATCTACACCGATATATATAATTTTCCTTTAATTCATTTATTTGATAAGGTTTAAGCATATGGATCTGATGTCTATAGAAGAAGGAAAAAAAAAAAGCAATGTTTGCCTAAAAACAAAATATGTAGAATATGGTGCATTTGTTTTGAGTGATTTCTTATATTTATTTAAAAATAATAAATATGATTCTGATAAATTCAATTAAAGATAATATTAAGAATAGATTCTTTCTTTATCACAACTGAGACATTCATGACAAACTATTTCTCTGTTGATCATAAAAACAAAGTTCTTTTAAAATTTAAAATACTACACTTTTTAGTTTATTTTTATTATACATTACTTTAATTAATTACATTAATTATTTTTTAAACATGACTTTTTTCAAAAATACATTACATCATATACTTATTTAACTTACCTTTATTCATTTATTTTTATTATACATTACATCATATAATTTTTATTTAAACATTATCTTTATTTATTTTATAATACATTATATAATTCTTTTTAATCATTAATTTCATTTATCTATTTATTTTATTATACATTACATCATATAATTCTTATTTAAACATTACTTTTATTTATTTATAATACATTACATTATATAATTCTTTTTTAATCATTAATTTATTTATTATTTTATAACATTACATTATATAATTCTTATTTAACCCTTTATTTATTTATTTATAATACATTACATTATATATTTTATTTAATTTATTTATTTATTTTATAATACATTACATTATATAATTCTTATTTAACCTTTTATTTATTATTTTTAATACATTACATTATATAATTCTTTTTTATCATTTTATTTATCTATTTAATTTAATCCTACATTACATCATATAATTCTTATTTAACCATAACTTTTTCCTCTAGGTTGTATACTAATCTGTTGTATTTTTAGGGAGCCTTTTTTAATGGTATTTAATAAATGATTGTTTGTCTTGCACTTTGTATATGTATACAATTTATTTCCTGCTTGTATTGGCAGACTTTTTTTTTTCTCTCTCTCTCTTTAGATTAGATTCTTATTCCATTAAAAAAACTGTCATTGCTATTTAGAGAGTAGAAGACTTTTTTGCATGATGCAGTCCCTTCCCTGAATATTTAGTTTTTATCTATTTCCACAAATTGTCAATATTTATTTCAGTGAGTTTTAAGTTTTATCAGTGGAATCTACTGTCTTTTTTTTTTTTTTTTTTTGTATATTCTATTTCAGTATTGGATTGTCTTATTGTTGAAAAAGAACAAAAAGGAGTTAAAGTTTTTTTGTTTTTTTTAATTGATTTCATGGGTTTTCTTTATTTTATGTATTGACGATTTTTGGTATTGTGACGTAGTTTCGGTTACAGACAAATAGAGACTGCATCTCTATTATTAATAGGTTTGAGATATTAACAGATTTGAGTTTTTACTGGTTGAGATATTAATGGATTTGAGTTCTCTTGCTGAACCCTTTTACTACCAAAGTAAGATTGAAATTCTTTAGCAATAATTTATTTAAAACAAAAAAAAAAAAATCTGTGTTTTTAGCCTTTTACAGATAAGTTCAACTTTAACCCTTTCACACCCAATTAAAAAAAACAAAAAAAAAACCAGAAACATTTTTGGATTTGCAAAATTATCCTTTGACTACAATGTTTTAAGGGTTGAAATGAAATTTGACTGGGACACAGGTGTACCAGTGGGAGTGAATGGGTTAAAGTAACCAATGTACAGAATTCTTTTATTTTAGTGTTTATTACATTTTAGTATTTTGTATTGATTATATGAGAATTTTTCAAATTTGTAAAGAATATTGAAGAAGAATTCAGTGAGCACATTTTGAGAACAACTTTTAGATTTTGTAATTTGTGTTGTGAAACTCTGGCAAATTTTAATCCCAATTTTGAGCCGACAAAATTTAAGAGATTGACATATTTCTGTGTCAATTGGGCTTTTTTATTTTTTTATCAAAATATCTATTTAAAAAGTTGGTAATATTTGTGTAATTTTTTTTGTTTTTTAAAATTTTTTTTTTATGAGTGATTTTTTTCTGATTTTCCTATTAATTTTTGTTGGATTAAATCTTCACATTCTTCAAAAATGAATTGGTTATGTTATTGAGAAAAATTGGTGTTCATTAGATTAATAATAGAACTCAGAGGAAGAATTAAGAGCATCCAAAAATCATTAAGATCAATTAGAATTCTCAGAAGATACTTGTTGTCATTCAGTCTCTAGTGAACGACCCCCAGCTGATGCCAGTGTGAAAAACGCTCAAAGAGTGAAATAATAATAATAGCAGCAGGAATGAATGATTCAAACTCTCTCCTATGCCCTAATTCTTCAACTCTTTTAATTATTATAAGTAATTCCAATTTATCTCCCTTACGATTATTTTCTTTCTTAGTCTTTTTTTCTTTCTTTGTTCCAAATAAAATATCTACAGATGTGTTTATTCTGTTATGAAACTTTCAGTTTCACACTGTTAAACATTTACAAGAAAGAATCAAAATTTCACTCCAAATCATTTTGGATGAAGAAAGTTTGGATTATTTGGATTATTCGGACTATTGTCCTCATCTTTATTGTTATATACACAACATTTAGGCCGATATGCTTTCCAGCCTTCTTCAGGTGATCCTTGTCGAACTTGGGAACCTTCTTGGACTCGGAAATCTTCTTGTTGAAATCGGGAAACATGTAGATAACAATAAAGATGAGAACAATGGACTGAAATTATCAAGTCTCATCTCAAAAATTCAGAGAAATAAAGAAAATCTGTTTAAAATTCTTTAACTGTATCTATTAGAATTTTGTTGAAGTCTGAAGCAGTTCAATAAGGATTTTTGAATTCAAATGAAGTACTAAAATTAATTCATAAACAAAATATCAATTTTGTTATAAGTTTCCTATTTTTTATCCCCTCTCCAAGATATCTTTGAAAAAGATATTTTGATTTTAAAATAATGAAATCAAAATGTAAAATGTTTTGCTTGAATTAGGAACACTTTGTTTTTGGTCAAATTTAAGGCATTTTTTTTTTCCAACTTTTCCTATATTGGGTTGGTCATTTAGATCAGCATTATCCAAAATGGTGGTACATGTACCATCGTCAATTAGTACATAGCAAGTTTCCAGTATTCCAATGTTTGTATTGTTTAAGGGGAAACATGGTCAACTAATTCAATCATACTGGTGCAAATAAGTTGAAATAGTGGAAGAAAGAAGGACTTTTTTGATACACTTGTATTCTATTATAATTTAATATGTATTGACAGTCTGTGGCAATTTGAAAAAAATATCCTGCCAATATGCCATATCAGTTTGGGAAGCTCTAATATAGATAATTTAGATTATCATAAAAGAAATTTGATTATTTAAAAAAAATCTATAAAACTTCTAAAAAAAATCTATAAAACAAAATATTGATTTAATCAACTTGGCAGTGAGCTAATTAGAAAATTTAAAAAATTTACTTAAACTGAAACTATTAGTTTAATCTCTGACAATCTCATTAAGTTAATTTAGTTGAATAAAGTTATTTTTTCAATTTGTTAATTTTTAGTGATACTAAAATATCACTCAACACATTTTGAAATAATCAAAGTCCGTATTTTTATTTTTTTTTAATAGTTTCTAAAACTGACTCGAACATTAAGTTATTCATTTAGAATAAAAAAGAAGGAAGAACTATTGGTTTGCTTTTCTCCTCCCACTTCTCCCCAAATTGTTGTTTATGTACTTTAAATAAGTTTTTTTGTTTTTAATGTCATATCTTCTTCTACTCTTCTCCCCCCCCCCAATATCTTCTGCTTTTGGTTATTCAATTATCTAAATAAGTTAGCATGTTTGTCTTTCCTATTTTCCTTGTGTTTGTTTGTTGGTTGTGCATCTTTCTTTTTGCTAGAAAATAAATCGTGTTGATATTGTGTTGTGTGATTATGGTCTCTACTCTCTCTCATACATTTACTTTAATAATCTTTTTGGTAAATTTTTTGGTGCATATCACATTTGTGCGTCCTGGCATCCTACCCTAAAAAATGCTAAGTGGTGCCTGCTCAAAATGTGAAGGCGTTTTTCATGAAAATGAAATATGAAAGTGATATTTTACCCAAACCCCCAAGTCTTTTCTTGACAAGTAATGTAAATATTTAACCCCCCTCTTTAAGATATTTTTTTAGCAGTTTGAAGGTGTTTTTATCGACAAATAACTTTTTTTTAGTGGTTTGAAGGCATTAAAATCAACAAGTTAATGCGATAAGAAAGCGATATTTTATAGCCACCTAGGTTTTTTTTATCGGCAAGTAAATGTAAATATTTTAACCTCCCCCTAATTTTTTTTGTTGTATTTTCATTTTATTTTAATTCAAAACAACTCTCTTAACTTTTTGGGAAAAATGTCTTCAAACAGCTAAGGAGTTCATAACTAGCATGGTTCACATTTTGAGCAGGCACCGCTTAGCGTTTTTTTTTAGGGCAGAAAGTCAGGACACACTAATCTGCTATTTACCAATTTTTTCTTTTTTAGAATTTTTTTTGTGGGTGCTTTAAATAATATTGAGTTATGATCGTTTTTTTTCTTTCTTCCCCCCTAAAACGTTTATTTTTATATCCATCAAAATATTTTTATGGAAAAATTAAGGCAAAAAGTTAATTTTCCTTTTTTTTTTGACAAAAGAATAGATTGTCTCCCCTTGGAAATAATTACTTTTTAATGGCATTGTATGACTTTAGAAGTTTAATACAATTATTAAGGTATGCATATTTAATGTTAAAAGTAATTTATCAGTGAACATAAGGGTAGCAGCAAAACCTATGGTAGTTGGTGCATTTGGAGGAATTGGAAATCAGAAGAAGAATCAAAAACATCCAGACATTATTAATCCATCCAGGATTTGAACTCTGGTTACCGATTCATTTCTTATGGCGATTGCTGTTATGCTAAGGGAGCTTGGCTGCAATGTAGTCATAGAAATTGTTGGAATGGTGTTTAAATCAATGTTAGAGTGCATTAGGGACACCAATTCTAGTTTTTAATTTGGTCATATTTCTCCTAGACTGGTTATCCACCAAACAGATTTAAATTAAAATTTTATTAAAATAATTAATTAAAAAAAAAATTCAAGCACAGAAAGGAGTTGTCTGGTTAGAAATTTGAATAGATTAACAGTGAACCCTCAACCTTAACAGACAACGGACGATCAGTTGGTTAAGAATTTAATTTATGCCTGGCTGTTAAATTACCTTTAGGAGGGGCCAGAAGGATCTGCACATAAAAAAAAGAATACAAAAAAAAATATAAAATCCGTTTTCAACCGACTTAAGAATAATAAAGGAATATTCATTTTGCATCTGATGATAGGAAATAAAAGATAATTCCTCTAGGTTCCCTGAAGTAGTCGATAATGCTTCAACCTAAATCTTCTTTATTTTTTTCCTAATATATATATATATATATATATATATATATATATATGTTGTGTGTGTGAGGAGGGATGTCAGATATAGAGTTAGCAACTTTCAGGAAGCATTGGAGGTTTTGAAGGATGCTGTGTTTGGCAGCTAACAACTGATGCAGGTAGATTATTCTATGCTACAGCAATTCTGAGCATGAAAAAATGTTTCTGAAAGTCATGGGAGTTGTGCTGTTTTCTGACTTTGTAGGCATACCCACATGTGTTAGACACATAGAAATCAAAGAGAGGCTCAGGGTTGATAATTTTGTGTGTGTTTACCAAGTCAGTTGCCAGACATCGGAACTTCAATGTATCCATGCCCAGGACAGCAAGACGTTCAGATTATGACATCATCACATTAACTTTTCAGCCTACCCTTGCATATATATATATATATATATATATATATATATATCATTTGTAAGATAATTAGAAATTCTTGTCACTCTTGGACATTTATAGATAATTTGTTTACTTACCGTATATACTTGTAGATTGGTTGCACTTTTTTTACCCAAAAATTCCTTGAAAATCAGTTGTGCAACTTATCCATTTGAGATTTAAAACAATAATACTTTAACTTTTATTCATCATTAGGTTCCAACGGTCAACGATTAAACATTTTTTTCTAAAGTCTTCTATACTGTTTGTAACTGAATAGTTAATTTTTTTTTTTGATTATTGAGTTGACTGTTTTTTTTACCCAGGCTCATTTACGATTATAGAACTAAGAAATGCAACCCTTATTTCTATATGTTTGCATTATACATCATAGTCTATGGAAAAGTGTTATAGATCTAATATTTGTAAGCAAAGTCTTGAAACAAAAAGTGAATATTTGATAAATTTTCTATGTTAGAATAGGGCGTGTAATTAGCCAGATTATAATGCGACCTATGTGTGGGTCAACCACAAATACCTACTTTGACAATCACAAATTAGGGGTGTGACCTATCTACGAGTCTAATTTTTCAATTAAATAATAGAATTCAAATGAATGTATTTTCCCTCCACTGCTGTCATGCTTTACTTGTTGTTTTGTAAATATTCATTGGATTTGTTATTTATATGATGAAGTCTTTTGTATTTTGTGTGTTTCATTATTATCATATAGTCAATTTTCTGTTATAAAGTTTCACCTCATTATCACTTTTGCATTTGACACATTTACACTCATTCAAAAATGAAGGCAATCTTTACAAATGAAAATTATGCATTGCAATTAATAGATATTTATAAAAAAAAAAAAGAGAACAACTTGCAATATGATAATCATTAACGAATATATTGTTATTTTAAAAAATGTGTTTAAACAAATTACCTTGGTTTGTGTGTATGTGTGTGTGTGTATGTATATGTATGTATATATGTGTGTGTGTGTGTGTGTATATGTATGTATATATATGTGTGTGTGTGTGTGTGTGTGTAAAATGGAAGTGAATCCGCGTATGTTGAAAAAGAAAAAGTATAGAATGGATAAAATAAGATATTTTAATCAATTTTACTTACACGTGTTTCGATCAGGAGTTTATCCATGTGTATATTAGTCAAACTATTATTATTTTTAAATAACAAATTATTATTTCATTTCATTTTCGTGTAAGTAAAATTGATTAAAATATCCTATTTTATCCATTCTGTACTTTCTTTCCTTTATTTTTTTTTCAACATATATATATATGAGGGTGAGTCAAAAAGTAATGTCATTTTGTTTAGGACAGGTATAATTACCAACACTGGAACATGTATCATACATCAAAATGAAGCTGGTTCTTGTGGATCACATCCCTGCTTCTCCACATAGTTTTTCTCAATAGCAATGTTCCACCTTCGAATGAGAGCATGTATCCCTGCCCAGTAAAATTCTGTTGACTGTTCTTTGAGCCACTCCTTCACTACAGATTTCAATTCCTCATCACTGAAATAATGTTTGCCTCAGACTATCATCTGTTTGGCAACATGAAAGAGGGTTGGAGAAGTAGGGATTGATCCACAGAGGACCAGCTCCATATTGATGTATGATACATGTACTTATGTTGGTAATTATACCTGTCCTAAACAAAATGGCATTACTTTTTGACTCACCCTCATATAATGTGTGTGTGTGTGTGTGTGTGTGCATGCAAAATATATTTATATTTCCTTTGGCAAATGTTAAGTTGGTCAATTTAAGGATATTTCCCGGATTAATTATAAAAAAAAATGTACCTTAAGTTATTGCCATTTTATTTGAATACACAATTTAATTAAGTTAAATTATAAACTAGCTATATTTTCTGCAGGGGTGTATATATATGTATTTATTTTTGTGCAGGTATATATATATATACATGTGTGTGTGTGTGTGTGTATGCATGTAAGTTTGTTTTGGTATATAAATGTGTGTGTATGTGTGCACATCTAAGTTTGCTTTGGTGCATATGTATGTGTGGATGTAAGTTTGTGAGGTTGTGTGTGTGTGCACATGTTAGTTTGAGTGGATGTATATGTGTGTATGTAAGTTTGTGTGTGTATATATATATATATATTGTGGTTTCCCAAATTTTGTGGTACTTAAACTTTTAACTGATTATACAAATTGTTATGACTAATGTTCCTCATGTCTGGTGGTGATTATATTAAAAAAATTCTTCTTTTCTCTGCAAAAAATAAAATGTTGGACGTAAATTCTCAAATCACTTTTGTCCACATTTTTCATCTTGGTAACATTTCATTTTTTGCTTTCATGCAAATAATTTCACCAATTGTTAATTTAGTTTCACCTCTCAGATCTTTTATAGTAAATCATTTGTCATTCATTCATTGGAGTTGACATTAAAATTTCATTCTTTAAATTTCTTTTTTTTTGGTTCATTGAAATTAATTTATAATGAAATATTGCTGATTTATATTAAATAATAGTGAAATTTGTGTACAGTGCTCAGGTGCACCACAACTCCTCAAAGTCTCATGTCAAGTACATAGAATAATGCATTAGTGTCAGGAATATGAACAGTTTACAGTAGTAATATGCATGTATGTGTGTGTGCATATGTGTGTGGAGAGGGGCATCAGGCACAGTGTTGGCAGACTATAGGAGGCATGGAGGCTTTGAAAGATGCAGTGTTTCAGCAGCCTATAACAGATGCAGGCAGTTTATTCTTGGCTGACAAGTTTTTGTTTTGTGATAAAGAAACCTCAGTTGTGATTCAGTCGGCTGAAGTTATAATAATGAAATTTATTGCTCAGCTGCGTCACAATTCATCAAAGGCTCATGTATAGTACATAGAATAATGTACTAATGTCAGGAACAGGAATAGCATATAGTAATAATATATATGTATGTGTGCGTGTGCATGGAGGGGGGGATATCAGGTATAGTGTTGTCGAATTACAGGAAGCATAGATGTCTTGAAAGATGTAGTGTTTCGGCAGCCAAAACGGATGCAGATAGTTTATTCCATGCCTCAGAAACTCTGAATGTGAAAAAATGTTTCCAAAAGTCCTATTCTTCTTCTTCTTCATAGAAGGAAAGAGAGTCCATTTTTGATTAAATTCTTTATCATACCTTTTTACACTTTCATTTTAACTTGAAAACCAATATAAGTAATGAAATGACACTTATAGAGAAATTCTTTGTTTCTTTTTGTTTTCTTAATCAATTTCTATTTTGATGAAGAACTTTTGGAATTGCAATAATTTTTTGCATTAAAAATTTCTCACAGAATCTTGGATGAGATATCTTGGAATGCATGTTTTATTTTGTTTTGGCCATTAAATATTTTAATTCTTAAAATTTTTAATATTTTAAAAAATATTTTTGCATGGGTGTTTTGCGTTCTTGGAATAAAGAATTAGTCCCTAATTGAAATAATTATGAAAAACAAAAACAAATAAAAAAACCCATAAAGCTACAAGGAGTAAAATGGTTTTCATTATGAAAGTAAAAAAATGGTGAATTTTGAAAGATATGTGAACAGATTCATTTAGCTGTGTAATTTGTGGCCAGTTTGTATTTGTATATATGTTTGTGGATATACATATGTACATACATTTGTGTGTGTGTGCGTGTGTGTGTGTGTGTATGTGTATATATATATATATATATATAATGTGGGGGGGATATACATACATTTTTGTGTGTGTGGAAATACATAGATGTTATATATATATATATATATATATATATATAAAATATATGTATTTCCACAGATTATATATATATATACCTGTGTGAAAATACATAAATTTTATATATATGTATATATATTGAACTGAATGTGAATTAAGGTCTTATTCAAAAGATACCTTCGAGTTGAAAAAAATGTTTTTTTCTTTTAAAGTAATGATTTTTCTTTCTCTCTCTCCACACACACACACACACACACACTTTTTAAATGGGCTGTTATTTTAAAGCTAGAAACTGAAAGTATATATTTTCTTTAAAATAGCTGCTCTGACCGTAGCATGTTTTAAAGAAAACCTGTAAATATTATTCAAAACCGAAGGTTGTATGAGTGTGTGAGTATATTTAACAATTTTATGAAAAGTTGATAAATCAGAAATAAAATGTGGCTATACAACTTAAGGTACATAAAAACAAAAACAAAAATTAAAATTACTCAAAACTTGACAATCACATTCTCTTGGATTAAAAAAAAAAAGAAAGAAAAAAGGTCTGAGTTTGTAAAGCAGTAATTCACACATCTTTTAAGGAATTTTATAAAACAAAAGTGTTGTATCTGTTCTTTTGAATAAAACAGATACCTAAGAAAAATAAAGAAGAATTTGAGAAATGAAAATTGGCATTTTTGGAGCACTAATAATAAAAGTACCATTGCTTTTGGAGGTGCTGTTTAAGCATGCACAAAGGAGTTTTCTTTTTTTTTTTTCTTTTTCAAAAGTTTTGTGTTGTAAATTTTTTAAAACTCTTTGACTGGCAAGCCCTTTTCACTCTTTGGGCATGACTGAAAAATACTTTGAAATTTTCTCCTCTTTTTTTTAAAAGAGACATTTTCACACGCATTCTTTCATTCACACACACACACACACACACACACACATTTCATCTCTCGTCTTATACTTTCGGAACATCTGTATCAATTTAGATTCCCTTTAGATAAGTTGATATTTTTTATATCTACGTATTTGTGTTTTTTGGTTTAATCCATTAGCATATATATTTTTTTTTTTCAAGAAAGTGTCTGTTGGTGCATTGCTGGGTAAAAAAAAAAAAACAACCTATTATAAATGTACTGTTTAAACTAAGTACATAATAATACATGCCCTGTGTTAAAGGGAGATAACTGCTCCAGGCATCCCCATAATTTTAGCTCCAGAGCTGCTGCAAAGGTCTGTTTGCCATGTTTAATGACTTTAATTGGTTAAAAGAATTATTCCTTTCTATTGTGAATTGTATGCTTTCTCTCTTTCCATGCAGTGTGTACATCAAGACTCGTTCCAGGTATAAAACAAAAAAAATATATATATATATATAACCTTACATTGCCCAATTTTTTTTTTCTTTATTTTTTTTTTTCATATTTATCTTGCATTAGCATGTAACTATTAGTTTTGCGGTCTTGAAGATATGCAGAGACATTTTGGACTTTGTTGTATGCCCTATCTATCAGTTAGCCAGCCAGCCTACTGAGCTAGCCAGCCTGTCTGTCTATTCATGTCTGTCTGTCTCACTTCAATGCATTTCTGCTTTATCTGTTTATTCTCCCTAATTGTTTTCTCACCTGTAATATTTTATCTCACCTGTAATCTTTCTAATGAGCCCCAATAATTGTTCCCGCAATTTTCCTTTTGTTTTCTTCTTCCCAAAGTGAAAATTGGAATTTCTTAATTTTATATATATATATATATATATATATATATATATATATTTTGGGAGAGTATGTGCTTAAATGAAGTCGAACCTATTTTTTGAAATTTAATTCATTAATAATTAATTAGGCGGGATTAAACTATTTAAATGTAAGGCTAAACAAATCGAGAAAAATCAATCTCTGTATGTACATTTCGGCCTAGAGATTGATTTTTCTCGATTTGTTTAGCCTTACATTTAAATAGTTTAATCCCGCCTAATGAATTATTAATGAATTAAATTTCAAAAAATAGGTTCGACTTCATTTAAGCACATACTCTCCCAAATATTGTCGGCTGTAAATAGCCATATCACAAACATCGTCTGTTTGTTTACGTCTCATATATATATATATATATATATATATATATATATATATGAATTAATATATAAAAGTTGTTGTTCTCTTCCTTGCCTCTTTTCTGTGTTTCAGTAATGCATATCTTACTGGCCTTTGCCAATAATAGATGCCTACTTATTTACTTGTTCACAACTTGTGGTTTGTTTTCACTTTAGAATTTAGTCATTGCCTCTAGTGCTGCTACCAACAACATGCCAATTGCTAATGTAGTTTATTTGAATGTGTGCAAATTACTGTTTCAGTTGTACATCTTTGTCAAGAATCTAGTCACTGGCTTCCCTGTTTTATATTAAAAAAAAAAAAAAAAACATCTTTAAATTTTGGAACTTCTAACAAGTTAAGATTACAGCTAGACGTAATACAACTATTCAGAGATGCTGATAGATACGCTTAAAAAATCTAAAAGGACGCAGAAAAATCGTATCCATTTGTCCCATTGTTTTTTTTTCCTTCCTCCACTATTTCCTGCTAACTATAAATACTTTTCAATATTTTCTTGTAAACAAATTACACTGTATGGTGTACAAGGTAGGAGTTATACTGCTTTAGTTGTTCATGGATAAAAACTCTACAATTTATTAAGAAACTTTAGTTGGGTCCCATCAAATTTCCATGGGACTCTTTCATATCAAATACCTGCATCCCAGGATGTACTAAATTAAAAAGCTGTCAGCATCACTGCTATTTATTTCTGTAAAATCTATTTACATATAAATATATTCAAAATGACAACATGAGATTTAAAAAAAAATATTTAAAAAAAAAACTGCTGCTGCTCTCCTTTTATTGAAATCCAAACTACAGGACTCATTATCCTAAATTATTAAAAGAAATTGAAATAATAAGAGACTGTATATTAAACCGCAATAATATTCTAATAGAATATATTATATAATGACCATAAATTCAATTATAATAAGACATAAAAATGAAAGCTTATTACTAGATTAGCTCTGTCTTCAAAATGATGAAGAGCCTCCAATTTTGGAGATCTAGTGAAGTGTGGAGTAGCAGTTCATTGCCATTACTCCCAGGTCCACTCTGACATAGAATGGTAGTACATGTTAGAGTCAAATAGATCTGTTTAAAAATTATTTGTATCAGATATGAATACTGGACATCATATAACTATGTGAACAAAAAAATGTAAATATAGATGTACAATGTATGCAACTTCCTAAGCTGTAAGCATAAAATAACTCTCGATGGGTTGACATGCCATTAAATCAATCTTACTACTAGATAGAAATCTGCTTAAAAAAATGGAGATTATAGGTAAACTTGTTGAAATTGCCTTCAGTAAAAGAAACTTAGTGGTACAAGATTTTTTTGTCTTCTCTTTTGTCTGAGTTAATAAAACTTTCAATATTTATTTCTTGATTTATTTAGAAAAGATTTTGTAAAATAAACAAATAAGATGAATAAACAAATAGTAAAAGTTTTTTTTATTTCATTTTTTTTTCACTTATTTATTTTTCTAATGTAAGAACCGACTTTAAGGTGTGTTCATTAGAATTTTAAACACTTTTGGTTCTCATTCTACACTGAATTAAACTATATTTATATAATTACCAACCCCTCCACACAAGCAGGATGTGACACAATGTCAATTTCTTAAGCAGAGTTTGAATTCAGTTTTCCTTCTCCTAGACTGGTTACCTAGCCAAGATTAAAGAGCCCAGTCTGCGCTACTATTTATCCATAGCTAAAGGGAGAATAGCTGAATGCATATCTTTCCCAAGGGTATTAGCACTATGTGAAATGCAAACAGTCTCATCCAGGATCCATTACAGCATGCACCTCCAACTATATAAAGTATCTATCAAAATATCGTAGACCTTTCTTCTTCAATGTTTAAAAATCTCTTCACAGTTTAAGTAAAATATTTCATTTTCTTTCCAAACTTTATTATCAACTCCAAGCATATATACGGTAATAGTGACATTTTTTACAAGTATTATTCAGTTTACTATATTTGCTTGCAGATAAAATGTTTATTTAGATAAATTAAAAAAAAATCTGTTGATAAAACACTGATATTATGATTAGGTGGTTGTCTACCAAACTTTGAAAGGAATAACCATGGTGAATGAATAAGTTACTTAATTTGTCACCTATATATATTTTAGTAAAATAAGGAATTGTCTTAAGGGCTGGCTTAGCTCAGTCAATAGAGCGTCTGTCTGGGAACCACAAGGTTCTTGGTTTGATATTGGTCCTCACCAATTCAGTGTATGAGTAGCACAGGAAATCTGTGTGGTAAAGTAAGGAACTGATGGTAGGTGTAGTGCTCCACCTCAGATGCTAAAAACAATTTCCTTGGTCTAGCGCTAGTAAAAAGGGGATAGACACTCTTGCTGTCTGGCTGATACCGACTTTAGGCCACTCAACGACTTACTTACAAAAAATAAATAAAAATAAAAAAATAAAGAAGGAATTGACCAATTTGAATTATTAGGCAACTTGACAAGTATTCTATGTTTGGTATAATTGAAAGTATCATTTTGGGATTACGTTAAGGTTTTGGGGGTGGGTGACGGTCAAGTCATGTTGAAAGATCCACTTCTTGCTAGATCACCAAGGTTAAGCAGTGATGAGCCTGTATAATACTTAGATGAGGGACCATTTAAGCAACTGCAGGTGCTGTAACAATTGAATATCACAATGACTTGATTCGGCATTAAATGACTCTGAAAGGGTTTATATGCCATAAAACAACCAAAATAACCATCCTTAAATTGATAAGTCTTTCTCATTGCCGTACTGTCACGAGTTTTCAACCCTTTCACCCCCCCCCCAAAAAAAGTCAATTGTCTTTGTTTTCATATTGAAAGATTAAATGACGAGTGGACCAAAGAATATTTGATTTTAAAGATTCCTTTTTAATATTTTCATGACCTGATAATTATGCTATTTAATAAAATTTACAAATGACAAAACCAAATCAGATTGGAGGAAAATGACTTTAAAAAAAAAAAATATGAAGGCATATAGAGCAGTGGTGCCCTAAGTTGTTTTTCTTCAAAGTACCCCCCCCCCCTGCAGAACGTCACCCAGTTATCCCCAGCATCCCTTCCACTTTTTCAAAATTGTCTGCCAAATCCTCCTCATCAGCTGCCATTTCACATTCTACTTAATCTCATCCAGGGTATTTCAATAGTGACTTTAGCTTGGGGGGAATAGAAATTTCAGAGAGCTAAATCTAGACTATGTATACTGGGGTGGGACTGATATATCTAGGGGATGCAGCATGTTGCTTAAACCCACCACCCTGAAAAAAAAACAAACCCTGTATGGGTTGTGATGAATTTACTCACTTGGTCATTTTATTTGTAACAGTTGTTATACAGTATACAAGGTTCACTTAGTGGTGTCTCACTGCCGATTGAGTAACCTCATGAAAGAGTCTCTTCTTGATGCATGTGCAATAAGTTCTTCTCTGATTAGGACATGTTTCATATCAATACAAATTTCAATGAAATGAAAACAAAAAAATCTTATATTTTGCAAACAGTTATTTTTTTCTGATTCAAAATAGAAATTTGATACACCTGTTGTTTTTGTTTGTTTACAAAATAATAATAATAATAATTTTTGTTCAATGATAGTTTCTTCATCTGCAGATTTGAATAATTTCTCAAATCTTCAGCTGCCTTGTGCCATTCTTTTTGGTATGAAAACTTCAACTCTTGAAAATAAGATAATGCTAATCTATTTTAATGGAATGAAAAGATAGATAGATAGATAGAAAGAGATAGAGAGATAGATAGAGAGAGAGATATAGAGATAAAGAGAGAGTTATATATAGATAGAGATAGAGAGATATATAGATAGATAGATAGATCCAGATTATTATACTTTTTTTTTTACATATTATACTATTTTTCAATAGTGAAAGCGTATGTGGTAGGTGGGTTTGGGGATGTTAAGTTTTTCTTACTTAAGTCTGTTTATCTTCCACCCCTTAGCGTGACCCATACCAAATCCTGAGGATGAAGATAGGTAGGTAGTTACAACAGTATTGACGTATAGCTTATATTTAATTAAATAAAATCAGTTATTTTTTGTTTTGGTGTTTTAATTTTTGAAAATTTAATTATTTTTTATGATTTCATTTTTAAACATTTTTTTTTTCATTATTGTTGAAGTTTATCAAATCACTGCTATTTTTCAAGTGACTTGATCAGAAAAATTTTAACTATTTTATTTAAAAAAAAAAAAAAGTTTGTGAGTTAGGCTAGCAGATCATTTTAAGTTTGATTCTCTCTGGTTGCTCCATACTTCTGGCCTTGTGCCACACTAAAACAGACCACTTTATCTGTAAAGCCTTTTAAAAATGTTTTACGAATATTAATGACTTGTATGTCCTATTTATGATTTTTTTTCTGTTCATATTTCAGTAACTTTTAATATTTTTCTTTGTTCCTTCTGGACTTCACATCCTGGATACATTAATTTTTTATGTTATTATCATGATGATAAAAAGTGCCAGTTTAGCTCAGTCGGTAGAACATCCACCTAGAATCGCAAGATTTCTGGTTTGTTACTGGTCCCTGCCAACTCAGTGTATAAGTAGCATAGATTGGGTAATCTGATCTATCCAGTAAAGTGGGGAGCTGACGGTAGGTGTAGTGCTAAACTTCAGCAAAAAAACAATCTCCCCGGCACAAGTGCTAGTGAAAAGGGGATAGACTCTCTTGTCTGGTTGATACCAACAATAGGCCACTCTGCAAACTTTACTTACTTTACTTATTATCATGATTATAATGATAGTACTATTTGTGAGTTTTTCACATCAGTAGTAATTGAAGTGACAGCAAGTTTTCTCAGCTATTCAGGACTCTCCTCAGTATTTTAGCTATTCTCAGCATTACTATTATTATTAGACATTTGTTGTATTTTGTGTTTCTGTAAACTCTAGAGTTTCTATTTTATTTTATTTTATCATTTTGTCTCTTGTATCAACTCAGTTACAATTACATCACTGACGACAACCACCAGCGCCCCAAATGTAGGAGCGTATATTTAAAGTTAAATGTTAACAATTTTAGGTAGAAATGGATATATTAATATTATTTTGACCATTCTGTTGTGTTACGGCATTCACCCTGGGTCATTTGAGCCGGCTTGAATCGATGAATTCATGGAAGGAGTAACAAGGGAATATGAAATTCACAAACCCTGCATGCATATCCTGGTTAGGGAAAGGAGATGCCCTTGTTTGCCGCAGATTTTCCACAGTATGCCAAAAGCCGTTGGTTCCTGACTATGATAGAAAACCCTTTGGATTTTTACCAAGGCTCCTTTGGACGGGTTGTGGCCTTAATATCACTGGGTAATGAGACCTGTCTGCCTTGGGTGACCCTACCAGGAACTCAAGTTCTTGATGCCATGGCTCTGACATTAACAAGTTTACACAACCCTGCCGCGATGAGGAGAGGGGAGGATGGAATTTAGAAAATGTGCTAGATGGCCATTGAGCAAAGAGCTTCATCTGCTCTTTTACAGGGTTTTTTTTTTTTTTTGAAGGGTGCCTCACCAGACAAAATCTGTGGGGTTACCAGTTTAGTCACCGATGATCTGACTATGAAACAGATAGTACTGGGTTACATAGTACCAGTATTTTAACCATATTTGTTTGTTGTTTAAACAGTAGCACCTATTGATTGTTAAGTATTGCTTATGCCCCCCCCCCCCCCAACCCTTTTTATATATGTGCTAGAAGAATGGTTTGTTGTGTTTGTTCCCCCTTCTTAAAACAGTTTGCAAAATCTTCTTTAGGGATCACCATCAGCTGCTTCACTATGTTCTTGTTTATCTTGTATAGGAGTGTTTTAATTGTGATTTTAACATTCAGAAATGCTGGGGTGTCAAATTTGGACTGTAGTGGATGGAATGACAGGATGATTGGGGGATGCAATATTTTGACCCCCCCCCCCCCCAATTTTTCACGAGACATGATCATTACAGTACACAAACTAACTGATTGGCATTTGAGTGACTCTCATAGGAAATTGTCTATTCACATGTACTCAGTAAAGTCTACTTCTGGCTGATGGCCAAGTTAAACCTCCCCCCCCCACCAAAACAATCATTTCTTGATATATAATTGTGGTACAGGCAAGAAATAAGACGGCATACAAAAATAAGTATCTACCAAGCTCTTTCTCTGAATTTTTGAGATGAGGGTTGATAATTTGTATTAGTTGGATTATTTGGACTATTGTCCTCATCTTTATTGTTTTCTGTACACATTTCGGACGATGGGCCCTCTGGCCTTCTTCAGGTATTTCTTGTCGGACTCAGAAACCTTCTGTTCGAACTTGGGAACCTTCTTGTCATAATCAGGAGCCATTTTGAATTCATTCCACAGGGGAATATACTGCTCTCCTTCCACTAACTATACAAGTTCTATAAATATAAATATGAACTGCAGCTAGGCATAAAATAACCCTAAATGGGTTGACATGCTATTGAAATCAATCAATCTATGTAAATCTTTTTTTATTATGTCTTTAAGCCTAGAAATATTTATAGACTGTTTATAGCCAAGTCCTGTTGAAAGCACCGGTTTTTACAAGATCACCAAAGTTAAGCAGTGATAAGCCTGTTCAATACTTAGATGAGTGACCATTTTAGCAACAGCAGGTATTGTAAGCATCCTGATCACAAAAATGACTATTCAGTATTAAATAACCTGAAAGGAGTTTTCACAAATATTGAAAAATTGCAATAATATTGGAATTTATTATTGTATTGTACATTTATATTAGAATGGGACTTTATTTAAAAAAAAAAACAATGTCTTGCTTACTTTCTCTGCGTTTTAGTAAAAAACCTCTCCGGTATATATCAGACAAAGCTACTACTATAGCTAGTAGGTAAGTAATTTTATTTCTACAAGAGGAAATATGGTGTTTTATGACAATATGTACACATATCAGCTTTTTGCAGATAGATATATATATCCACATAAATATATACATATATATATATGCATACACACATACACTTTTATATTATATACATTTTATATTGTAATTAGTGAGTATACCTGTAATTACCTGGTTTTGTGAAATTGTCCTAATCTTTAATTATAATTTGTAAAACACATTTAATGTGAATAATTATAAAGATGATTTAAGTGTTGATTTAATAATTGACTTTTTAGGACAAGTGAAAATGTAAACATTGAAAACAAAGAAGATTTAAACTTTGTATTATTTGGTTTATTCGGACTATTGTCCTCATCTTTATTGTTATCTGTACAATGTTGGGAACCCGAGTCTGACAAGAAATACCTGAAGAAGGCTGGAGAGCACATCAACCGAAACATTGTACAGATAACAATAAAGATGAGGACAATACAAATTATCAATCCTCATCTCAAAAATTTAGAGAAATGTAAACTTTGATTTAAAAAAACAAAAAAAAAAATTTAAAAGGGAATAAGTCTATTTCTGATATATTGTTTTAATAAATTTATTTGTAACATTTAATGAAATCTTATCCAACATTTGATCTTTCTAAAATTTAAATTAATTTTGAATCATTAAAAAGAATGACTTATGATTTATATTAATATATATGGACACACATATTTATATGGATATATAGATATACTCACGATTATATTTTTCATTTGCGTAAATTTATATATACATTTTCTTTATTTTCTTTATTTGGGATGGAAACTCTTTTATCACATTTCAATCTCTCTTTACATCTAAAACATTTTTAGTTTATAGAATTATCTCCCCTTGAACTGGTAATTATCATTGGGATTTTTTTTTTTTTTGTTCTCTCACAATGCTTATTTAATTAATGTTATTTTATATACAGATTTTTTTTATTAGATAGAATTGTTAAACGATGTTAACCTATTTCAGCAATGTTCAAATATTATTTAAATCAATTTTGCAGACATTTAGTATTAGAGTGAAAAATAAGGAAGTGAATCTGACAGTATATCAGAGAAAAAAATTTGGCTCTGATGAAGGTCAAAAATTGTTGGATCATTTAGTCTAGTTGTACAGAATGTCTGATTGAATGTGATGGCCACTCGTGATAATGTCATTTATATATGACATGTTTAGAACATACAGATCATTTAAATGATTTTAAAAATCTGACTTTGATATCAATAAACCCTATTCAACATTACAAACCTGCAACCTAATCTTTGTGCCCACCACACCCTTCCCCCCAAAAATCATCTAAGAATTAAAGGTGGATTTACATCATTTACACCCCCCCCCCTCCTGTAGACGCATAAAAATCTGTCATTTTCCCTTATCTATTGATTGAAACTTTACTGTTAAAAATTTTGGTAAGAACATGTTTCAAATTCCAATGTGTCTAAAAAGATAGTATTAAAATGGTTGCTTAAAATAAATGTATCTCTTGGGTAAAATGATTAAGAATGTTTGTTTTAATTTGAGAATTTCTCTAAGAATTGATGAAATGAGAGAAAGTAAAAAAAGGCAATTTCTTCTTTGGTGAGTTGAAAGCTTTGATTAAGACCAAACATAAAAAGCTTTTTTTCTTTCTTTCTTTTAAGCTTTTCTCCATGATCTTTTCTTTCATTAAAAAAACTTTTTATTTGCTTAAATTTCCTCATCTGGACTTTGAAAAAAAAAAAAATCAATTTTCATTCTTTCCTTTTATTTTGCACTGTTGAATTTGTTTTATTTATTTTTTTTCCTTTTGATTTTTTTTTCTCTACAGCATTTTTTAATTTTTAAAATAAATTAGAAAAAAAAAAAAAAAAAAACAAAAAAACAACTTTCGCCCTTGTTCACTTCTGAAATGACTTTGAATGTAAATAATAATTGAGAAACTAAAAGAAACCATTTTTTAAACTTTGCATAAATAATGTAAAAACAAACAATCTAAGGTGAGTTGTCAATCTGTTGTGATTAAAAAGGATCAGAATATTAATCTAAATAACTTGTGGATATATATATATATATATAATGTGTCATCCCCAGTCACAGTGTTTCAATATATCATGTCTCTTCAGTGTGGCTAGACTTTGCAGGCTACCACCAGCCGGGATTAAAATCTGATCGATTTATCATCAAAGTTCTTAACCACTCGGCCATCATCAACACCTAGAAGTACGAATGAGAATTTAACTGATAAATACATACATAGGTATATATATCAAGGTCACCAAAGAGCTCATATTCGTTTAATAGGAGAGTCTTGCTATTTTTTTTTTTAATATAAAGTACCTTGAATTACGAGTTTAATTTGTTCCACTTGTAACTTGATTTCCTCGTATTTCAAACCAATTGAAATAAACTGAAATATTATTCACCCTTTCCAGCCCCCCCCCCTCAAACCACCCTCATTTTTTTGTTACGTTTTTTATAAGATATGAAAGATAGCACTCTATTGTATTAAAACATAAATTAATAGAATGTAATGATTTATATGCTGTAATATGTTTTAATGTTTGTTTTTTAATAAATAATATTTTATGAGGCATAACACAGATTTCAAAGATACGTGGTTCAAAGTTAACTGACCTGATAAAATGTAAAAGTTTTTAAATAAAATAACTGGTGCATTATATATTTTATTCATTGATATGTCAACACTGAAAATCAGTTAAATCCCTGATTTTAACATTTTTGGGGGCAGGGTGACATACGATGGTTGAATTTAGGCCTGTTAAGTTCGATTTAACCCTTAGATGTATATATTGATAGTGAATATTCTTTATTTATAAATATAGGAAACTATAATATTAATATTGGCAAAAAAAAAAAGATGCCCTCCGGGTGGTGAAAAAATGAATTTTTAAAAGATATTGCCAGAGAGAGTGGGAATTAAAAATTCAATGTAAATTTGTACCATAATTAAGTAAAATCATCAAATTTATTAAAGGAGCAAAACAAAAAAAAAAAACAATTTGAAATGGAAACTTTGTTCTGATAATTTAAATATATATCAAAATGAAACAAACTATATATAAATATATAATACCGGGCATGTATTTATTAAAACTTGTTTTAAAAAAACCCAATGAGGATTGTCTAAGTTTGCATGCTCAAATTTTGAGTATTTATTCTATGTTATGACGATTTGGATAATGTGACGTAAGCAGTGATGTATTTTCGCTTACAGACAAATTGAGACCTAATCTCCATTTTCAATATATATATATATATATATACTCGCATGCTCCTGCAGAAAACAACAGCTGTGTAGGCAACTAAGATTTGAATCTGGGGTTAGGCATGGTTTGGGGGTCAAAGTATCATATATATATATATATATATATATATATATATATATATATGCACACTAATGAAAAATAAATTACAACACCTTGAAAGAGTACTTTCAACACTACAAAGTGCCGTCTTCAGTATAACTGTTCTCTTTAAACAAAGAAATGTGGTGCACTCATTAACAAATTAGTGTCTGCATTAAAGAAAAAATCTTTCCCAAATCCAAAGGTGTAAATAGAAAAAAATTATTATGGATTGTGAAGTCAATGTTAAAACAATTTTCCATCATTTATTAGGTAACACTTTTTTCATCCTAATATCCTGGTGAAAGTTTAAAAAAAAAAGAAATATTTTAACATCGACTTCACCATTTATAATAAATTTATCTTGTTGGAATATTTCTTTTTGTTTTATTTTCTACACACACACACACACACACATATATATATATATATGATGGATGTTGGGAAACTTTTTGAGTTGTATTAAAAGCACGGAAGAAAATATAAAATAAGCAATAAATACCAAAATTCAAAGTGATGAATAGTGTTGTTTTCAATCTTATTTATTTAACCTAATATTTCAGCTGGCCTCCACCCTTTGTCAAAGGCTTCTTTTTATTTCTTATCTTATATTTTTCCATGCTTCCAATACAACACAAAAGTTTCCCAACATTCATCACATATATCTATAAAGAAGCATACATAGACTTCCTAACATGGTGTGTGTGTGTGTATGTATATATATATATATATATATATATACACACACACATACACACACACACACACACAAGGTGTGTCAAAAAAGCATCAAGATTTTTGTACTTTTTGACACACCTTGTATTCTGAAGAGAAAAAACAACGTTCCATTCATTCTTCATTTCTATCTTGGTAAATACAGCTTTAAACTTGATCCTTTTTTCACACACCTTGTATTCTGAAAAAAAAATTAATGAATGGAACGTTATATTTTTTTCCCCAGAAGGTATGTAAAAAAGTACAAAACTTCTCAATACTTTTTGGACACACCTTGTATATATAATTATTGTTGTCTTTAGTATTCAATTGTTTGTGATCAAAGTCCTTGACAAAACTCTGCATATGTTCAAAGCCATTTAAAAAAATTTATTTAATTATTTGACTGACTAATCTAATCATTTTTTTAATGTTCTTATTTATATTCTATAATGCATTTACCTTCTGTCAGTCAGTAGGTGATGTTGTTGTTGTTGTATTAATGCCACTACTCCTCCTCCACCCCCCAAAAAAAACCCTATCCTCTGTTTTTCTGTCTATTGAAACTTTCTTCTTTGTTTAAATCACTCCCCCATGTTCAATATTATTTTCTATAGAGAGGAGACAAGTGTATGAGTAGAAATCAAGAAATAACATTGCAGACACTGAATTTATTCATTTCAAAACAATTTTTTTATTTCTTCTAAATTTTGTTGCTTCTTATTACAATGCTCAGGTCATTGTATATTTTATAATCATTAATCTTAGCAGAGTCCCATCAAGGGGTAAATAGAAAAACATGAGTTTATAAACAAAATTGAGTATCCATTAAGAATTACTTTATTTAAAATCTTTATCGGCATTAAATGACCCACTGAGGTTGATATGCCGTAAAACAACAAACCAAACCAAACCAAACCAATCTTAGCAGAATGGATGCCCCCTTCCAACTTCACCTATATGATTGTCACAACCTTATTGTCCTTATGGCAAGCCCCAACCCTTTTTATCATATGGGTGCTAGAGGCAGTGGCCGTGAGGGTCTTATTATCCTGGGTATGATGTTAAACTCTATCTAATGGTGAGGTTCCAGTTCTGGAGCCCAGGGGAATGTGGAGCACACCTTTATCACCATTGCTCCCAGGTCTACTCTGACCTGGAGTGGTAGTAACTATTAGGGTCCCTTCTATGGGTTAAATAGAACAAATTTTTCCAAAAAAAATTGAGTACCCATCAAGAATGAATAAAACAAATCATCTTCGGCATAAAATGACCCAACAAGGGTTGACATATCATAAAATCCAATCAACCTGGCAAGATTTGAATGCTTTTCTTGTGTCCAGTGCATCCTGTCATGGTGTAATGGTTCGCAAGCTAGTCTTGCAGATTGATTACTACTAGATAATAAGTTTGATCCTCACTGGATGCCCCATATTAGGCAGCATTTCTTCTTTAAGACATATTTTGTTGAACTGTGCAGCCATTTTCTGTCTGGAAATCTTGTTCCAATTCTTTTCCAGTTGCCGGATTGATGTAATTATATCAGGCGAAAATTGGCTGATGTATTGGCCATAACTTATTTTCCCGAGTACTTTCCGCCCGGTAATGGGCCATCTTCAGGGATAGTGCAAGAACAATACAACAATGGGTTGTTCCATTACGCTTGCATTATATATATATATATATATATATATATATATATATATATATATATATAACCTGTCTGCAATAGGCATCGATGTGACCAAGGTTAATTTTTTAAAGTGAAGTATAGCTGGTTTAAAATTAAAATGTTCCTTTGAAGATCTATATTTGGGTGGAGAAGAGATGTATTTATGCTTTTCTCAAGGGCATTACCATGAATTCAAATGCAGTCTTGTCAGAATTTGAACTCTGGTTTCAGTGTCCATTTCCTATGATGATAACCATTACACTAATTGTGCCTTCATACTACTATTAGTAATTGTAGATGTAATAATCTTAAATTGTTTGAATATTTTAAAGTAATTATCATTTTTGACTTTGTTTTTTCATCTCATATTTTGCTTTTTATTGTCCTGTTTAGTTCAGCTGTTAAGCAATATAGATTAGAAATAAGTATAAGATGTAAAGTTCTTATATTAAAGTTGGAAGAGTAACTTTCCAACGAGGGTACATAAGTGTGCATAAAATATTCTGACAAAGTTATAAAATAACAGACTTTATTCTGTGAGTGACGGAGAAAATACATTCAGAACAAATATATGAAGATGCATAAAGAAAATAGGTGTAGGACTTACGTCATAACGAATGTCACTTACTGATAACTAGTTGGGGGCAAAGCCCCACACTCAATGGATGTAAACAACATGCGTTTATGCCATGTGCAGTTGTTGCCAACCTGAAAGAAAAAAAAGGAAGAATTCAGAATTCCCGGCTGTTGCCTAAATACTCTAGCCACCTATCAGCGAACAACTGCAGCAAGGAAAGATAACCCTATTAGACTTATGTCCACCCAGAATTACCATTTTACTCACCCAACATAAGGAAGTGGTAGTCTGTCGCAAATGAGGAATAGATGAGATTAGAATTTTCTCAAACTTTTGTCCTCATCTTTATTGTTATATTCATAACATTTCAGCCAATGTAATCTCCAAACTTCTTCAGGTGTTTCTTATCAAACTCTAGAACCTTACTATTTAGAATATTTAGCATAGCTTAACATTTGTACCGGTCATTTTTAATGGAATGAAAAATCTATTCCAATTGATTATTTAAAGGATTCTGTTTGAACGTTCTGTGAAGGTTTCCTAATTGATGACATGAAGGTTTCACAAGAAAAGCTGGTGGGCTCCTTGACCGAAACAATAAAGATGAGGCCAACATTCAGAAAAATCTAAATACAAATTATCAAGCCACATCTCAAAAATTCAGGCAAATAATACATTTTTTTAATTATTTCCTTATAAGGAAAATATTTATAAAATAAAATAAGCCAGTTTAACCTGAAAGTGAAACAGAAAGTATCGTTGGGGAAAATGAATTTTTTTTTTTTTTTTTAGATTCTTTATTCATTCACTTATTTTCATCTGACCTTTTAATAATATTAAAACAAATCCTTTCATACCTACCATGTTATATGATGTACTTTTATCCCCTCCCAGAAAGAAAAAAAAAATCCCCCTACATCTTAATGTCAAAAGTCAGTTTTAAGTTACTGATTAGTGAATGTCTAGTGTTGCAGTTGTCATTTAATTAAACAGTAATAAAACATTCACTTTTAATTATATTTTGAAAAACAACCTTTACATAATCCTACACCACAGTGAGGCCTCCTAACGATGTTTCTATACATTAACATTGAATTGCTCAATGACCAGCCAATAGGAAAATACCTTACATTGAGCTACTGCAAAATATAAAAATGTCACTATGCCTGTTGTCCATTAGTGAAATTTTTGTTGTCTCTGTTTGTAATCTAAAATGATTAAGATCGTTGGTAGAAGAAAAGAAAAAAGATTGCCAATGAAAAAACTAGGCATTTGTAATGCTTTTGTTTTCATAAGAAACAAGCATTTTTTTCCTACTTCATCAAGATAGGTGTCTTTAAAACATTGATTAGATATTTTTTTTTTTTTTTGAAACCCGGTATAAAATTTAAAAAAAAAACAGTTACATGTTTCTATTATAAGAGCAAAATAATATTTTATCTCTAAATTGGAGAAAGAAGTATGAAACCCTTTTGTAGGGACAAAACAGGAATTTGTCTTGTCCAGTAGTTTCCAAAGATTTTAGTGCTGCCCCCCCCCCCCC
Organism: Doryteuthis pealeii; assembly: GCA_023376005.1. NCBI lineage: Eukaryota > Metazoa > Mollusca > Cephalopoda > Myopsida > Loliginidae > Doryteuthis > Doryteuthis pealeii. Next base: position 79,476,300 of record CM042152.1, on the reverse strand, counting down.
CCCAATTGTCTTTCAAGCCACACCCTAATGCCTGCTCCCACCCATATATAATAAACACATCTTTCTTGATATTAAATCTATTACAAATTTAAAACTACCACTCATCTAACAGTAAGTCTGGTATCATACTAACCTTGGCCGTTATGGTCATGAAAATACGCGGGTAATTTTAAAAGTAAGGTCTTTAAAGTGCTGGGCGTGCAGGGAAATTGTGTAGCTATTGGCAATACAGTTGTTTGTTGTGCATGTACCTGCCCCTATGGATGCCTCGCTCAGTTTTGGCTTGGCAATCGTTTTTGATGGAGCTCCCTATTGATACTATCAATAAGTGTGAAGTTTATGCAGTTATTCGGTTTTTGAAAGCAAAAGGCATTAAACTGATCGAAATTTATCAGCAATTAATGGAGATGTGTGGTGAGTTGTGCATGGATGTCAAAAACGTCCACAAGAGGTGTAAGGCATTTATAATGATGATGAGGTTCAACGCTTCTTCAACAACATGGTGGCAAGCTGGTATGACATAGCCACATAGAAACTGCCATAGCACCTACAGAAATGCATTGACTGAAATGGTGATTATGTATAAAAATAGATACATGTTGAAACTTTAAAATGATGTAAACATCATTGATAAGAAACAAACATTTTTGTGATTTCTAAATATTTTGTAGACCTTATATTTGGGATTACCCTCATACAGTGATCATAGCATCTGGCTGTTTGGTTTCCTGTGCAGACAATAAGACAAAGATACAAAAAAAGATTTGTTATTTTAAACCAGAAAATGAATAAAATAATACCATAATCTTATGCAAAGCATGTATATTCATCACTTAAAAAAAGAAATTTTTTCAACTCTTGATTCTCTTTACTCCTCCCTTGGAAAGGCAGTACTACCCAATTTGGAAATGACTGGTCTAGATAATCCTTTAAAAAAAAAGAAGATATTAACCTCTTCTTTTTCACTTTTTAATTACCTGTCCAAAAACTGCAGGTTTTTTTATTTGCTTAATTATTCCTTTTATTAAAAATTTTGATTAAGTGAATTTGAGAATATCTCTTATAAAATCATCAATATTTTTGAAATTATATGGGTTTGAAATTTATCCTGTTATTATCCCAAGTATTCTCACTATAGGCATTACACACACACACTCACACATATATGTATACAGAATTGAAGGAAAAAATAAAATAAAAAATCTAAGTTTGTTTCATTTGTAATTCTGCCAAAAACTGTTTCATTTCCATTTCTCACAGCATTAGTTTTGTAAAGTGAAATTTTACTTTCAAATAAAATCATTTATATTCATTAGAAAAAAAAAGTTCTCAGTATCTGTTTCAATTTGGAAATTTTAACAAAATACAGAAATAAACTAGTGAAAAAATATTTTTTTATATTTTGAAAATAGTAACTTAAACGCCCCACAATTGCTAAAAAACAAAACAAAACACTCACAGAGTACTCGAGACTCATAGAAAACAGGAAATTATCAGCGAATGAAGCATTTTGGGTTAGTAAATTTAGTTTCAGTGATAGAATGCAAATACTCGGGATTGTAAAAAAAAAAAAAAAAAAAAAAAATGTTCAGAATGTCTATCCTGTGAATATTCGGGATAATCAGGGAAGAGGTTAATAATCTTAAAATATAAAAAACCTATAAAAATTTTGCTTTTCATATTAAAAAAATAATTTCTATTTCATTCTCATAATTGTTTTAAATTACTTAAAAAAAAAAAAAAAATAGACTGCATATAGTAAAAGTAAATAAAGTCGGCAGAGTGGACTATTGTCGGTACCTGCCAGACAGTGAGGGAGTCTATCTCCTTTTCACTAGCGTTAGACCAGGGAGATTGTTTTTCCATTGGAGGTCAAGTGTCACACCTATCATCAGCTTCCTACTTTTCTGCACAGATCCAACCTGTGCTACTCATGCCCTGAGTTGGTGAGGGCTGGTATTGAACCAAGAACCTTGTGATACCCAGGTAGATGCTCTACTGACAGAGCTAAACCATAAGGTTCTGGGCTTGATACCAACCCTTACCAACTCCGCGCTTGATTAGTACAGCTTGGATCTTTGCGGTAAAGTGGAGAGCTGATTGTAGGTGTGTGATGCACTACCTCAGATTCAAAACAATCTCCCTGGTCTAGTGCTAGTGAAAAGGAAATAGACTCCCTTACTGTCCAGCTGATATTGACAATAGGTCACTCCACCTACTTTACTTAGACTACATATACTCTTCTAAATTCCAAAGTGACCAGATTTTTGGTTAAATGTTGTTTAGAAATTTAACTCTACTAACACAGATTTAGTTGATTTTTATGTATTTTGTATTTTATGCTAAACAATATCTCATCATCAAATATCTCAGTTAATTGCATGCCATTATAATTTTTCTTTTATAATAATGATCATAAACTTGATTTATTAAAAAGAAAAATATTTAATTTTAACATTTAAAAAAATAAATATCTTTGTAATGATTGCATATAATCTAGGTTAAAAACATGATACAGGTAACAAACTTTTTAAGACTTTATTTATCCAATGTAGATTGATCGTTTGAGAGAAGTTTTGCATCAGAAAAGTAAGGTCTTAAAGCAAAAAAAACTTCTTTGGTTTTGGGTTACTGTTTCCGCACTTTTAACCTGGATTAATATGAATTAATATCATCATTATAAAACTATCATCATCATTATAATTGTATATTTAAAAAAAATTTATCTAATATGAAACTATTGATGAAAAATAAAACATGGAAACTGTAAAAACCTTGCTATGCAAAACACTGGGGGGGGGGGGAAGTTTTGTGAATGACGAAGGCTTTTTTTCTTTCTTTTTAGATGCTCATCTTCAAGATATGCACTCCTAAATTTTTCAGCCCCCCCCCTTTAATATAAGGACTGCGGCCTTCATATTAGCAGCAGAAGCCAGCCTTGTACACTCTTTTGATCTGCCCCTCCCCTTTTAATAAACTTGTTTTTCATCTGAATTCTTAAATAATTTTTGATTTGATTTCAATTCATTGTTTTAAAAATAGTTTTAAAATTTTCTTAAAAAAAAAAAAAAAAAAAAAAAAAAGAGAAAAGAAAAAGTTAATTGAGACATAATTATTGAAAAATGACCCAAATGATTTTATTGTAAAAGAAATATTATTTTAGAATTCAGATGGAAAACAAGTTTATTTTCCTGAAATAAGAAAGAAAAAGAAAAAGATCTAAAGAGTGTATGAGTTGGCTCCTGCTGCTAATTTAATAGGAGCATTCCTTAAGAAATTGGGAGTGCGTATCTTGAAGAAAATCATTTTTTAAAAAAAATTAATTCAATCAAATAAGATGTTGTTTTAAATTTTATAATTCTTAAAAATTAATTTGTAATCAACCTGTTCTTCGGCCATATTGTTTATTTTAATTTTAATTTAATTTAATTTAATTTGTGTGTGTGTGTGTGTGTGTGTGTGAAGGATACCATCTGTCTTTGAAGAAAATTCCCCCATCATAAAAAAAACCCCAAGAAAAATTCTATAGAAATTTGATTGATCTAAATTCAGCTTTGAAAGAGTTATTCCCCTCGGTATTAATGAAGTCGTAGTAGCCTTAGATTTTATTTTGAGTATTTCATTGTTAAAGTATGAGGGGGGGATACCCCCCCCCCCGATTTGATCTGCTATAAAACAAACTAAACCAAACCTGAAGTCTAAAAGTCTATTGGTATAATATATTTTTCTTTCAATTTTCTTCAAAGATATTTTATGTTTGTTTAATGAATAAATCTGATTGCTTCTTCCATTTTTTTTTATGTCAGCAAATCTTAATTGTCATTAAATAACTGACTACCCCCAACTGCTGCTTCTATGAAATATTTGTAAATATTGCAACATTTTTAAATGATAGATGATAGATAGATAGGCAGCAATTTTTTCATGATGAGAATGTGTAAAACATGGAGAAGATATCAAATAATCTTTATCTGAGATAATATCATCTTTTTTTTTTTTTTTTTTTTTTTTTTAAATGAATGATATATCTTGATATTTTATTCAGTTTAATTTCAGATGCTTTTAGATGTTAGAAATTTCAAATGCTTTTTTTTTCTTCTCTAAATTTGTTTATCCATTTTTCAACTTGTTTTATTCCAGCTTAAAACTGACTAATTATGCATTCCATAGATTTTTTCAGCCTTAAATATTTTCCCAGCCCCTCCTTCTTCAGCCACTGAATATTTTTAATGTCACCTTTTTTCTTCCATCATTTTGCTTCAGTGTTTAAACCTTTTATTTAAAAAAAAATTTAATTGTTGATATTGACTTGCTCATCCAAGCTCTGATTCTCCTGCATGCTTCTTCTTCTTCTTATACCCCCTTTTGTTGTAAGCTATTGCTTGCTTTTTTATTCTCTTATGTGATATGTTCATTTAAGATTTGTCTGTTCAAATGCATGTCATATATATATATATATATATATATATATATATCTCTTTCTTGTATCTTTTGTGTAGAATTAAATGCTTGTTTAATAATTACATTTCAGTTAACTATTTCATTAATCTTTTTATTATTATTATTAATATTATTCAACAAAATATTTTCTATTTGTGATATTTCTACAAATGATTTTTACTTAGGAGATTCAACACTTAGGATTTAATGAATAACTTTCTATAATCCCTTATTATTAATTTTTATTTGTTGATGGATTTTTTAAAATTATATTTTTTTTTCTTATTTTTTGTTGAAGAATGAAAAAAAAAAAGCAATACAGTTGTTTATTAATGTTTATTTAATAAAAACTAAAAAAAAGTTAAATAAATATAAGTATAATTATTTTGCAACAACTGATTCAAATTATATTTTTAAAATTTTCTAATCAACAACAAACCAAAAATTCTAACCGACTGTCAATCAAGTAACTAACGATGTAATTCTGCATTCATTGTTTTATCCATAAAAGGCAAGAAACTTTGAAAATTATTAATAAACCTTAGATTGTAGTTCCAGATTTAAAAAAATATGTTTCAATAAAAAAAATCATTTAAATAGTTTTATTAAATTTTAAGAAAGTTAAAAAAAAAATATACAAGTTAAAAGATAAAATTCAATTTTGAGACAAAACTGGAATTAATTCTCTAAGAAAATCTTATCAAGTTATCAATATTTAATAACAAATAAGAAGTGAATTTTAATTATCAAATGATATGATTATTAGTAATAATGATAATAATATACAAAGATTGATTGATAAATAAGGTCTCTAATCCTAAAATTCTAAAATCCTATAAAATAATTCTGAAATAAAATGATAAAGCTGCTATCAAAATTGTTGTAATTTGGTTGTTGAGTTTTAAGAAACCGGAAATACTCTGTCATTGTTATTTGTCAATAAAAAGGTGGTAGGAGTCTCTCTCTCTCTCTCTCAGGATCTAATGGAATGTTGTCATCATCTTTATTGTGAAATATGCATACACAATGTTTTGGCTGATGTATCCTCCGACCTTCTTCAGATGTTCCATGTAATCCATTAGGGTAGATTGTTTCAAAGTAAATTACTTTAAAAATTACAATTTCAAAGAATAAAAGATGCCATTGGGTTTTATGCTTTGAATTCTATAAAAAACGCCAATAAACAATATAATTTTCTTTCTTTTTTTTATTTTTAAAATGCTTTTTAAATGAATAGGAGCGCAAAAAGCAATGACATGATCTTAAATTCTTCAATGCTTTGTTTGCACAACAGTCAAATTATTCAAAATGATTTCCCAAGTTGAATAATTGCTCAGATAGACAAAGTCTTGTTACTTGTAACGGAGTGAGAGCAGTCTAATCCTAATGGATTCTAAGGAACACTTGAAGAAGGCCAAAGGGTACATCGGCTGAAATGTTGTGTATGTATATTTCACAATAAAGATGAGGACAACAGTCTGAAAAATCAAAATAATACATATTATCAATAATAATAATAATAATAATTGAATTTATTGCATACAGTGCTCAGGTGCACCACAACTCATCAAAGGCTCATGTCTTGTACATAGAATAATGTACTAATGTCAGGAACATGAATAGCATACAGTAATAATATACATGTGTATGCACATGTGTATGAGGGGGGGATATCAAGTATAGATTTTTTTTCGAATTACAGGAAGCATGGTGGTTATCAAGGCTCATCTAAAAAAAAATTAAGGCAAATAATAATTATTTTATTTGACGTTTTCTGGTTTTATTTATAATGTGCAGGTTTCCTTGACCCTGGCAATCAATGCGGTGGAATTCTATGACTGCATCATTTGTCAACTGAAAAACAGAATTGCATTTTGATTTTTTAAAAACAACCCCAAAAAACCCAAAAAACTTTTCTTTTATGTTTTTATTCTGTGGATGCATTATTCTCACTTTCACATCATCATAAATTTTCTCTCTCATACGCCTGTGAATTTTTGATTGATACGCAAATGTTCTAATGCTACAAACTCTTCATCACTGATCACTGCTTTATATGTAACTCCTGTGTAGTACTCATGACTAACAAAATACCATTACCAAGTGAAAAGTGCATGATTGAACAGAACTTTATTTACCATCAAATATTTGTGTTCAAACATGTTTTATTATTTTTTGATCTCTACTATTAAGTGACATTGCAAGGTAAGAGACCTTATTTATCAATCAAACATTAAGTTATTAACAAAACTGATTCTAATTGTTGTAGCCTCATCACTTGCACGTCAAGGCTGACAATCAGTGAAACAGCTTTACTGTTATTGCAGTAGTTAGGGGAGAGTTGATTGATTAAGCACTTGCTTAGATCTGCTGTAGACAAAACATTTTTTGTCTGATGATGGGACAGATTATAAGGAGAAGTGGATTCATGCCTCTCCTAAGTTTATTACTCCTAAGGGAACTTTAAGGAGCCCTAACTAAAATGTGAAACTGGTTTGCCAATTCTGATTCTTATTCTTATTCTGATAACCATGAGGCTATTTAATTATTTATAATTATATAATGACCTTAGAACTATGAGAAGTCATTTTGATTTAATTTTGGTATTTACATGTAAAATCTCTTCTATTCAGATTGGTAATCTGTAGAGTTAATAGAAACACCATTCACAATTGGTATGTATTTACCCAACCCCTCTACCATCAGAAGGGTGGGACTCAAGAGTAAAGATAAAGAAACCAGACTTCCCTACTATTTACCCATAGCTAGGGGGAGAACAGATATATTCATGTGTATATATACACATCACTCATGAATGAAACTTGTGTTTTTTCATTTTTTATAAAATTATATATATATATATATATATATATATATATAAATAATAAAATTACTTAGCTAGTTTGGTAGGTTTTAAAAACAAATTATTTTTATGATTTAAAAAAAATCTGTATTATTTTTTGTTGTATATGACATGAATAATTTTCATTTTACTTTTGTAAGAATTGTTTTAATCTTTATCTAAAAAAGTTCCATTTATTTATTTATTTTTCACTACATCACAGTGTTGGGGTCTGGACATAGAAAAAAAAAATCTATGACAAAATATTACTTGGGTGTTAACCATAAAAATTTTTGCACTTAAAAAAAATTCCATTATAAAACCAAGTTAAATTTAATTTATATTGCTAAAATCTAATATTATATTTGTGTGTGTTTTTTTTTTGCTGTCTGATGCAATTGAAAACGAAACCCAGTATGAAGATGAAACAAAACTTTTCTGGGTTAGAATTTTACAAGTTATTCCAGTAATGATATTCATATTTCACTTTTGAATTCATTTGAGGTTATTAGGACAAAATTACCAGTTTGATATGAGAAAATAAGGGGGTTCTAAGGGGAATAACTCTGATAAATTTTCAAATTAAGTATCCTGTTCATTAGGATCACTTGCATTAAGGATAATATTGTTCATATTGCATCTCATTCTCTTTCAAAAAGTAGTTTTCTTGCATTATTGGTAATAATAAACATATCGAGTGATAAGTATTGCTATCCAATAGTGAGCAATATGAGATTTAAAAAATTTAGCCAGATACTATATAATCTGGGCTCGGTACATACAACTAGTATAACATTCTTTAATGTGTATTTTTAATGTTTAGTTAACCTAAAATTGATCATAAGGGTCTGATTCACGCAGCTGGGCTAAAATGTTCCAAGGATCTCTAGGATTGTGGATGGTCCTCTATACCCCTTTAGATGTCATTTGATTACTCTATGGGGGGTGAAGTTCACATGTCAAGATTTTCAAAGGAGTTTGTTGCTAGAATAAATCCTTTCTCAGTAATTTTCCTTCCAAAACTTCCTGTTCCCCTCCTGTCGATGCCAGTTTTATTTGCTGGATGAATTAAGATGTTCTGACTCAATTTTAAGCTAAACTGTTATGGACACTTCCAGGAGATGTGGAGATACCCCTTCTGTTGAATAGATACTATTAAAACACTCCTTGAGGTGAAAAGAGTTCCATAAAGATTGGCCTAGGAGTTCAAAGGTAATAAGCAAGCAAAGAGAATTATATATTGTTTATAAAATTATTTTTTGTTCATAATTTGCTTTGTAAAATTCAAGAAAAAAAGTTAGATGATATTAGACAGTTAAAAAAAAAAAAAACAAAACAAAAAAGAAAAAAAAAAGGAAAAAAAAAAGGAAAAAAAAAGGAAATTAATGTATTTGATGAAATTTTTTTAAGCACGGATATTTTGTGGCTAAAACCAGTGTAAGATTTTGTAGGAGATTTTTTATTCATTTATTTATTTATTAAAATATATATATATTATATATATATATATATATATTTTTTTTGGGGGGGGAGAATATGTGCTTAATTGAAGTCATACCTAATTTAAAAATTAATTAATTGATAATTAATGAATTAGGCGAATATATCTGTTCAAATGTAGAGCGTAAACAAATCGAGAAAAAGTCAATCCCTGTATGTACATTTCGGCCTATTATGCCTCATCAGCAGAGTTATAGACAGGAACTCTGCTGATGAGGCATAATATGCGGAAATGTACATACAGAGAATGACTTTTTCTCGATTTGTTTACGCTCTACATTTGAACAGATATATTCGCCTAATTCATTAATTATCAACTAATTAATTTTCAAATTAGGTATGACTTCAATTAAGCACATTTCTCCCAAAAATTGTCGGCATAGCCATATCAAACAAACTGTTTGCGTACTTACATATATATATATATATATATATATATATATATGAATAGATTTTTAAGAATGCCTTTGGTTGAACTTATCCATATTTTGAGCACTCCCAGACAATATAAACTATTTTCTTAATTTTCTGTCCAGATCCAATCATTTTGATTGTATCTATTTTTTCATATCAGTTTTTCCAATTGTGGTGCAACAAACGGTTTTGAACTAGTAAACTGTTTTACCCTTGATTTTCTTTTACAAGTATATAAATGTACACACAAATTTACACCACATCATTTTTTTTCTTTCTTTACTGTGTATGTTTGTTTTGTTTTTTCCAAATTCAAATGTTGTTTTGTTTTTGATTTGTTAATCTTTTTAATATTGTGTTGTTGTTGTTCTTGTGTAAGATTTTCTTTGTTTTTCAACAGAACCCAATTGCAAAGAATTGCTGCCCTTGATTCTAGTTGGGCTCATCTTGCTAATGGACTGAATGCCCACAACAATCCAATTTGGTTACAACTTTATCTCAGTGTTTGCAAATTACTTGATATGGCTTTGGTTTTACCTGCTGATGTCATACCACAATTTCAATTGTAAGTCAAAATTCTCTCCTTCTCCTTTTGTTTTGACTTGAATATTAATTAGAATTGCTAGCAAATAAATGCACCCTCGGGGTGCAAATGTTTAAATTTTAATGTAATAAAATATTATATTAAATTAGAAAGGCGAATGAGACTAAATAAGAATGCAGGTAAATAGAACAACTGAAATTTACTCTTCCATCACTTCCGTCTTTCATTGCTAAATTTTCCTAATTTAATTATTTAATTAAAATAGGAAATAAAGAATAAAATTACAGTTATTTCTTCTTCTTAATGGATTTCATTTAAGATTTAGACCCAAGATTTTTGCTCATATTCAATAAGATATAACCAAACAATTAGAAATCAATAATACCAAGCACAATATTTATTAAAATCAAATTTTAATATCAATATGCAAATTAGCCTTCTTGTTTGCACTTAAACCGCTATTTTGTTGTATAAATAAATACAATTGCATGTTATTAGTATGTAGATATGGTCAACAGTGGCTTTGGCCTCTGGACCATTGATATAATTAACGGCGTCGATCCCAGGGGGCCATCCCCCCAGGCAACACCTGCCCCCTCGATTTAAAGGGGCAGGGCTGGGTTTATTGCCCAGTGCCTGAGGCGCCCCCCTTGAGGGTGAATGCCGACGGGATCGACGCAATTTTTCACCTGCCACCCCATGAGCTTCGGTTTGTGGGTGGTCCCACGTTAATAGGGCCTTGTGCCTGACCCGTACAAGTGGGGTACGTGGAAAATATCATGTAGATAGGGTCAACACTATTAATAATGTAAAACAATTTTATTAATAATTGAGGTTTAAATAAAAATAAAATCATGCAGAATGTGACGTGAATAACTAAGGGAATTGTGACTTGAGTAGTGATATAGTTTTGGCTATAGACAAACACACAATCTCCATTATAATAAGATGAGACTTAATGATTAAAACTGAAATAAAATTTCTATGGAGAACATTATAATGTATAATATTTCTATCAGATTCTGCTTTAGTTCATGTCCTGTAGACAGGGCTTAAGAATAGGCTGACTACTGGGGTCCTGGGGATGACACTAAACTGCATCTGGTGGTGAGATTCCAGTTCTTGAGCTCTGGGGTATGTGGAGTACTCCTGTATTGCCATCAGTAGTTAAGGTCAAATCTCTGGGTCAAATAGATCTGTTTAAAATATATTTGTATTAGATAGGAATACTTGATGTCATATAACTGTGTGTAAATTATTTGTATTAAGAAAAGTTACTTGAAGCAATAATTGTTTAGTAACTATTATCATTAGATACTAGCAAAAACAAGACAAAAACAAACACGCTCTCTGGGCAGTGTAAAAATTAATTTTTGAAAGATATTGCCTGAAGGGGTGGGAGTTTGTTTTGTTTTATGACAGACAACAATTTTAAAAAATATATCCATTTTTACATAATTATACATAATTTTATTAAAATTGAATGAATATTTTCATATATATATATATATTCTTTTAAAAGTTTTATCCCGATTTTATTGACGTCCAAAATTACAAGCAAGGGAGACCAAATGTTGAAAAATTAACCTCATTTGGTCACATTCTATGAGAAGTACCTTGGTTAGCCTATGAACTTTTCACTTTACCCTTGTACTTTTTAAGTTTTTTTGATTCTTAAAAAAAGATTTATTTAAAAGAAATTCCCAAATCTTCCATCATTTATTGTCATTCTTTTGTGTTTCTAATAATAATTCCATAATTTCTTTCTTTCTTTGACTTTTGAATATTTTCTACTTGTTTTCTGCAGATATAAATGGGCATTTACTGGCGGTCCGAGTATTGAAGAAGAATATGAAATTGATGGAACAGAAAAAAATGAGAAAATCAAAAGTTTTGTCTGTCATGTGACACGGATCAGTAAATTGTTGAATTCACGAGTGAGTATTTCTATTTCTCTGAATAATAATTAACACAGTTTAACACTTGTACTCAGTCATGGTTAGTGGAATGAGAACAGTATACCCCCCATGGATTAAATAAAGGGTTGGGTTCCGAATTCTGTGAAGGTTCCCAATTCCGACAAGAAGGTTCCTGAGTGACAAGAAATACCTGAAGAAGGCCAAAGCTAACATTGGCCGAAACGTTGTACAGATAACAATAAAGATGAGGACAATAGTCTGAATAATTCAAATAATACTGAGTATTTCTAAAAAAATTTTTTATCAATATTTTTTTTTTCTTTTTTCTTTTCATGTATTTTTTATTTTACGAACCAATGTTACTTTCTATCCAATTAATATAAAAATATCTAATATCAACTCCTGGCTATAAAAAGTATAAATACCCAGAGATGCTGATAGGTACGCATCCTGTTTTCCCTAATGCATAAAAAATCTAATTGGATGCAGTACTCCCCTCCTCCACTATTTCAATAAATACATTTAATATTTTCTTAGAAATGAATTACATCAGATAGGGTCCAAGGTAAGTGTGAAGTTCAAATTTTTAGAGCTCTGGGGAATGTGGAGTACCTCTTCATCACCATTAGTCCCAGGTCCACTCTGACCTGGAATGGTAGTACCTTTTAGGGTTCTGTCTATGGGTTAAATAGGAAAAAAATGATTTAAAAAAAAATGTGTTAAAAGAATTGAGTTTAAAAAAAAAAATTATTTTTGAATACCCATTGGGAATATTTACATAATTCAAACAGTTCTGAACTCCATTTACAGAGCTCTATATAACTAATGGGATTAAATAAACAATAACCTCAAATAAAAATAAAAAGAACTGAGAATGATAATAAGATAAATATTTGATATTAGAAGAAGAAATATTCCATGGTCTTTAACAGTACCTGCCTAAATCATAACTTACTGCCAAAATACACAAATATATATATATATATATATATATATATATATGAAGAAAAGGAAGTGAATCCAACGGTATGTAGTATATTAAGAAAGAATGAAAAAACGCAGGTTTAAATGAGTTAAGTGGTGAGTTTATTGGCTGACGCATTTTTTAGGTGTGTGGTTGCACGTTTGTGTATAAATCTTTTGCGACATACACACACACACACACACACAACCTTGAGGTTTGTTTTGCTGTCGTTTATTGCAAAAGATTTATACACACATGCGCAACCACACACCTAAAAAATGCACAATGGTTTCTTTTCGATACACACACTTACACAATCCCATACTCACACCGTAAAAGAGAATATTTGACGTCATATTTCAAACTGTCTTCTTTTTTCAAACTTCAAATTTTAAACAAACTGATAAACAATAACTACCACTCGCTTTTCTCATTATTCTGTGATAAAAATTTCTTATTACCTTTCATATCCCAACAAATGCCCTGAAGATGATCTAATTAATAGATTGAAACACTGCAGCGTCAGCCAATAAACTCACCACTTAACTCATTTAAACTTGTGTTTTTTCACTCTTTCTTAATATACTACACACATATATATATATATATATATATATATATATATAATTACTCAGATGTTTTGTACTTTGTCTTCAGTTTTACCATTGTGCCAAAAGTAATTAATTTATGTAGTAATGACACTGACAATAAATCAAATGCTCATTGATAAACTTACTTAATTCCTGAAATGATTGTGATGTAAACAGTGACATAGTTTCAGTTACAGACAAATTGAGACTGAATCTCCATTATAATAAGAATATTTAAACATGAGTTGATCAAAATACAATTTTATTTTCTCTCTGTGTATGTTGATTATTTAAAGCTTGATGCTTGTAAAACAATTTCCATTTGTTGAAATAAAAAAAAAAGAAAACCTTTTTCAAATGTTTCTTCTCTTTTCAGATCCAAGGTGAGAGCCCAAGTTTGAGAGAAATACCAGGTCAACCTTTGCTCAATATGACACACATTCGCTCTTTAACCGAACTTCAACCTTTCTTTAACACATTATACAAACAATCCCCAGAATGTAAAGCGGCTGGTTCTCCCATGTCGACATTACAGGCGTCCATGTTGAATGTGGCACGACCTTCAATGCCAAAATCCAAATCTGCCCCGGAATTTGATCACCGAGCGTCTATGCATTCTGATTTTGTTTCTTCTTCTTCAAATTTATATCCACTGACAAACCGACAACAAATAGAAGAATCAGTAAAAAGAGACTTTCTGGAGTTTCTGCCCCAATCCTGAGATTTTTGGCGGGGCGTTGAGAAAATGATAAAAAGAAAAGCACCCTAACATTTGTCAAAAGGTGAATGAGAAAAAAAACAACCAAAACAAAAAATAAGCCCAAAACAAAACACCAAAAAAACAAAACAAACTCTAATCCGGACCGTTTTACAACTTTCTTTTGTACAATTCCATTCTTCTTTCTCTCTCTCTCTCTTTCATCCTATCTTGTAGTATTGATGAAAACTTGGTCAAAGGGGGGGGGAGCCATATGAAAGGCTGGTGTTAGGGACTTCTTTTTAAAAGAGAGATTGTACAAAATAAAAATTTTAAATATATATATATATGTATATATATATATATATATTATAACAAGTATATATAAGGGAAAAATGACACTTTATAAAAAAAAGTTTTCCTTGTAATATTAAGAAAAAAAACCTTTTTTTTTCTTTTTTTTTTTCCTTCCAATTTTGAAGAGATTGCTTAAAAATCTGGCCAATGTTTTTTAAGCCTGGTGATGAAATGCATTAAACTCAATAAAGTTAAACTGTAAATGAAAAATTGTTTTGATTTTATTTTGATTTTCAACAGTGAGTCCCCATGGCGTAATGGCTAACATGCTAGACTGCTACATCCGAATAAGTGAGTTTAAAAATAATAAACAAATTTATTGCGTACACACAACTCATCAAAGTCTCATGTGTAGTACATAGAATAATGTACTAATGTCAGGAAAATGAATAGCGTACAGTAATGATATACATGTATGTGTGTGTGTGCACACATACATGTAGACCCGCCCAACGGGGTGGGGGTCCAGTGGCTTCGGCCCTGGATCTTTACAAGTTAATAGTGTCGATCCCAAGGGCTGTCCCCCCAGGCAATACCTGCCCCCTTGGGGGTAAGGCTGGGTTTATTGCCCAGCATCTGAGGCGCCCCCTTGAGAGGGAATGCCGACGGGATCAACACAATTTTTGTTCTTTCACACCCATGAGCTTCAGTTTGTGGGTGGGCCCACGTTAAAACGAGGCCTTGTGCCCAGTCCATACAAGTGGGGTATGAGGCAAATACCTGTATGTGTGTGTGCGCATATGTGTATGGAGGGAATATCAGGTATAGTTTTTTTGAATTACAGGAAGCCTCGAGGTTTTGAAACATACAGTGTTTTGGCAGTCTACAATGAATGCAGACAGTTTATTACATGTTTCAGCAACTCTAAGTGTGAAAAAAATGTTTCTTCAGTTTCCCTCTCTAAAGGTGTGAAACCCTCATCCACCCCCCAGCTAGGGGTTAAATAGTACCATTACTGTTCTTCTACAAGGATAAATTTGGCATTAAATAATCCACAAAGGTTATATGCCATTAAACAAACTGAAACTGATATTTAAAAAAAAAAAAAGACTTTCAGAAATTAAAAATGTGATAAATTGTTTTATAATTAATTTTATTTAGTCAATAACACAAAAAATGAAAATATGAATATTCAATAAAAGAAATTCCCTAATCTCTTGGCACAAAATAACCCTAGACAGATTAACATGCTATTAAAAATCCTAGTATAGATGGTACTTCTTATTAATACCAATTTACAGGCTAAACTAGGGTCATATAAAGTATAAATTCAACGAGAGTCAAGTTGTTATAGTTTTACCGACTTTGACTTGTGTAATCCCACTATACCTGATGCCACTCTCCACATACACATGCACACACATACATCCATATTACTACTGTGAACTGTTCATGTTCCTGGCACAACATTATTCTGTGTACCTGACATGAGACTTTGATGAGTTGTGGTGCACCTGAGCACTGTACACAATAAAAAAAAAATTACATTAAAATAATTGCTTAAGATTAAGGAACAAGAGTATTAATATAAAATATATTAGAAAAACTAATGAAACTAAATAAGAACACATAAAAGTTACTTATCTTAACAACATCTTTCTTGTGTATGTGTGAGTAAATATTAAAAAAATGTTAATAATGGTCAAATCCAAAAAATACATATGAGGGTCATTCGAAAATTAAATCACTAGGGACAAATCTTTAAAAGAAAATCTACCAGTCGATGCTAAGTATGGCGCTCCACCTCAGGTGCAAAAACAAAAAAACAATCTCCATGTTTTAGCCCTGGTGAAAGGGGGATAGACTCCCTCGCTGTTTGGCTGATATCGATAATAGGTCACTCCGCCGACTTAATTTAGTTTTTCTTTCAGGTATTTATCGGTCTTAATTTTTAGCAGAGTAATCTCCCCTGAAAGTAGAAATTTGGAGAATTGATTATCTCCCTTGTCTTAATAACTTTTTCTTTATATTAATTCCGAAAGTAATTTCAGTTTAATCAGTCAGTGCAGAGTTGCCTCCCTTATACTATCTTTTTAAAGAAAAGAATAGCAATTTCGATTCAAGGGAGATAACTTTAAAAAAAAAAACAAAACCAGAAATATTTTATACCATGGAAATCAGCTTCAATAAGTCCAAATTCAAAGCAGAATGCATATTCAAATAATTATTACAAATTTTCGAATTCGATTTGTATTGATTAATTAATACGCTTGTTCCTGAATCTTCCGACCGTTATCCTCCTGCAACACCTGACTAAAAATGAGACCGTCCAAGATGAAATGCAAAATATAGATCATGATGATCTGGTATCCCTTATCCGCCGAATTCGTCACCACAGCTAAGTAATGGACCATTCCGTTTTTATCATAAAGAAAGGTAAGAAAAAGGACATGCAACACAGAAAAAATATAATGAGAAAGAGAAAGAGAAAGTTTGTTGAATTAAACTGTTTCAATTGAACATAATGAAAATATGAAAAGAGAGAGTGAGAGAGAGTTAAATCAAGATTATTATACTTTTTACATATTGAACTATCTAGCAATAGTTCTTAAGTAAACATAGCAAACACTGTAATAATTAAATTATCATACTGTGATATATCCACAGGTCCTGCTAGTTTGTCTTAATTATCGATATGCAAATTTGTTCTATTCTTATTACAAACATGAGCGTTTATTTTATAAAAAAACAAATTCATTGGATGTCAACTTGTGCGGGGTTATTTTATACCTAGAGGTTAGGGAATCACGTTCATTGTACATTCACATTCAAATTATTTGTGTAGAATAAACATCATACTCACCTTCACAGGAAGGCTGTGACTAGCATCCAGTCACCAGACAAAGAAAATACATAGCGTAACCGAATACACTCGGTAGCAACTGACAGAACATGGTCAAGTGTTCAGTATATATTTGACCATTTTTATTTTGAATTCAAGATAGTTACAATGTAGCAATATTCATCGAAAGTTAACCAGACAAGATTAGATATATATATATATATATATAAATTCAAATCCATTCTCAACAGATATTACAAAGGTAAGAGACGGATTTTATCTTCTCTAATAACTTATAGAATAATTATATTAACTTGATGCTTCAAAGGAGTCTAATAATAGATGAGAAAAACTTTCTATCAGGGACCCCACTCTCAAAAGAGGAAGAGAAAATCTAAAATGAATGCCATAATCACCTTCACAAGAAAGCTGTGACTAGCGTCCAGTCACCAGACAAGAAATACAGAGCACTGTATCACTATACACTCTGTAACAACTGACAGAACATGATCAAGTGTTCAGTATATATGGATAAAAATAACCACACTAAAACCACCAGCCAATCAAAATCCTGGAAATAGACTTGACCATGCCACATAGTAGAATAGCCCAACCTGCTATGCAAACCACTTACCAAGTCTGGATTCTCAGAAGTAGATTAAACTTGAAACACAATTGAATTCTGATCAATATAATTTGTTTCTAAATAACTTTTGCACATAGTGATATTGAATATGAATAATTTTTAGACAGATCTATTTGACCCATAGATGGGACCCTAACACGTACTACCACTCTACATAGATCTAACTTTTCAATGTACATTCTATAAGTATATGCTTCTTTGGTATAGTTTCTTATATATATATATATATTTACCCTTACCGACTGAGTTAAACAGAACCTGGAAGTAATGACATGCAAATATCAGCGTTGAATGTCAAAAACGGGGGGGAGGACATTTTGGTCGAAGACTGTCCAGAATTTCATGCAATGAATGCAGTGGGTACATTGTTTTACTTTTATTTAATTTCAAATTTTTAGGCCGAGGCATTTGCTGTTTTGTGCCTTTCTTGGGAGTGATGATGGTTGGTTGGTTTTTATGGCATGTCAACCCTTGTTGGGTTATTTCATGCCAAAAAGATTTTTTTTTTATCCATTTTTGTTCGGGATTCAATTTTTTTAAGACAGATTTTTTAATACTCATTTTTTTTATCTATTTAACCCATAGATGGAACCCTAATACCACTCCAGGTCAAAGTGGACCTGGGAGTAATGGCAATAAAAGGTTACTCTGCATTCTCCAGTGTTCCAGAATTGGAACCTCACCACTAGATGCAGTTTAATGTCATACCCAGGACATTAAGACCCTCAGTCATCGCTTTTTAGTACATATATGATAAAAAAGGGTTGGAGGATTGCTGTGAGGACAATAGGGTTGGGACAATCTTATAGGTGCTAGGGCTTGATGTGATCAGCCAATTGACCGGGAGGGGCCCTCTCCGACCACTCGTCTAGCCTAAGTAAGGGTCAAAGTAGAGTGTTGCATATCATAAACTGCTCAGACACTGGGATTCCATCCTTAAGCATCACGGGTCACCACCCACGGCCAACATGTGTCCCCATTGGGGGGGATTTCATCTCTCTACGTAGAGGTGCAGTGTATTCTACTGCCCCCAGCCGACAGGGCGGGGTGTGTGCAGTGGCTAATGTGCTGAATTGTAACATTGTAGTAAACAAGTTCAAACTCCAGTCACGTTATTATGTTTCACTTTTCGAACTAATACCCTTGGGGGGGGGGAAGTATTAACCCCCCCCTCATCCCCCAGCTATAGGTTAGATAGTACCACTACAGTTCCTCATCAAGGATTTGTTTTGGGCGTCTCATCATGGTGTAATGGTTTGCAAGCTAGTCATGCAGATTTATTGTTTGAGGAAATAGCATCAAAGATCGTCAGTTTAGCATTAAAAATCCTCGTTTTTGCAACATTTGGCCCAGAAATTGGTTAGACAATTAAGCAATTTCAATATTCAAAACAGAAATTCATTTTACTTAGATGAAATGAATAAGATATCATAACGAGAATTCAAATTAAAAATATGACCCATCATCACCAACACCTCCGATATGCTGCCGTTTACCTCATTAATTAAGCTGTAACAATGATAACATTTAAAAAGTTTGAAATCTATTTCCTCAAATGAAGGCAAAGTTTTGAAGAAAAATATTTTGTGGGTAATTTTTTATGTCAATTTGGAACTTTCGCCACATGGGAGACGTTACAGTTCCAAAATCAACCTACCCTATTGTACATAGCAATCACGTGAAGTACTCCAAAATTTTGGATCCCATATTCAATGGACACCTACGGACCAGTTTCAGGACAAGTTGACTATAATTTATCACCGGGAGAATTGAATCAAATAGAAGATACCAGATATACTTGAATTTCCTCTCAAATCAGACTCGGAGGATTCTCAAACTTGACTGTATATTGGAAGGACATTAATATTGTTAGTCATTATTTTCTTGTAAAATGAGGATCTATTACAGTATGATTTAATTATACTTTCATAATAACATAGCAGTATCTACATTATACTACTTAAAGAAGGTGGAAACAATGAAAACTGTTATAACTAGAACTTTTATTCAAAAAAGTGATATAAAAATAAAACAAAAATAGGAATCCATTCACAGTCAAATTTTCATTTCTATCAAAATAAAGTAAAAAGTAAAGTCGTCTCTAAAGTCGGTATCAGCCAATCAGCGAGGGAGTCTATCCCCTTTTCTCTAGCGCTAGACCAAGGAGATTGATTTTGCATCTGAGGTGGAGCGCCCCACCTACCATCAGCTCCTTACTTTACTGCACAGATCCCTGTGCTACTCATACGCTGAATTGGCGAGGGCCGGTATCGAACTAGGAACCTGGTGATTCCTAGCCGAACGCTCTACCGACTGAGCTAACCCGGCCCTAAAGATTTGTGAGAAAATAAATTTCTAAAGGCATTTTCATTTTTATTGAAACAATGAATCATTATAATTATGCATTTTCATGCTTTTTCGGCAAAACATGTCATCCAAAGATAAGACTGTCCTTCCCATTGGTCACAAAATCTGGTGAGTCAACGATCCTTGTTTCTTGCAATTTTGCTAATATTAATTCAATGAAAGTTTTTCATAACATCCACAGAATCCTTTTCTTGTTTTTAAAAACTGATGCAATAAAGAAAATGAGGCAATGCCAATGAGGAGCAAACGTAGGCAAAGGGTTAAGGCACATTTTATCAACCAGAATGTTCAGATATCAAATAAAGAATGTTTTATGTCTTATCTGCTATTAACTTATTTACTGCTAAATAAAAACATATACACGTCAGTGTAACTGTTGTGGGGTTTTTAAGAGTCAAAAATAAGACAAACGACTGGTAACAATGGATACAAATGTATTGAACAAAAAGGAGTAGAAATTACAGCAAAGAGAGTGGAGATTGCGTCCGACCATACAGTTACGAGCTGACTCGCATTTGCTTCGTGTCAAGCCACAATTGTTCCTGCTACTTATAGTAGTCGACGGCGCATTCCATTTATGTCCATAGGTTATATCACCTATAACAGTAACCTCACCGTTTAACATTATACTCAGGACACTAACACCCTCAGCTACCGCCTTTTAATACATATATGATAAAAACCGCTGGGACTTGACATCAGAGCAATACGACCAAGACTATTATATAGGTGCTAGGGCTTGATATGACCAACAGATTGATCGGAGGGGCCTCTCCAACTGACCGTCTAGCTCAAGTAAAGGCCAAAATGGAATGTTGGATATCATGGACGGCTTAACCACCAGGATTCCGTCCTTAAGCATCACGGGTCGACACCCACGACCAACAGGTGACCCTATTGGAAGATGTCCAATAGAGGTCCAGCCTATTTAATAGTCCCAGACGATAGGGCTGCTCAAAAGAGGGTGTCCTGGGTATGAAACTAAACTGTACGGGAAGGATGTGACACATGGTCGCAAGTAAGGGGCATCTGGTGAGGATCAAACTCACCATTTAGTAGTAATGGATTTGTGAAACGAGTTTGCTTAAAACAAAAACAAAAACGTTCTCGGTATAAAATAAACCAAGGGTTGATATACCGCCAAATCCAACCAACCAACCAACCAAGCTTTTTTGGCGAGGTCTGTAGTCAACGGATTCTAAACGAGGCATGTCAAACTGAGTAGCCCCCTAGGGCCGCATGGATTACACATGTCTGTCATGAGGACAGCACATGACAATTAAATCTTTAAATCCTTCTTCTACATTAACAGAACAAAGTAATGATTACTATCATTAATTTCTTTATTATCAACTAAAAGACAATGAATACATATAAAAAAAGCATTTTTGTTAAAAAGAAAGAAAAAAAGAATATTACTGACCGAGTTCAAATAATAAAACGTGTCACTATCACTTTTGATTATAGCCATGTGTTGATTGAAAGCAGGAGAAGGAAAGAGGAAAGATTCACTTCCTTTCATTGACTGAGTTATAAGTTGTAACTCAAAAGAAAGGGCGAGAGACAATGCGTTGATAATAAACTCTGTTTCTTAACAACACATTGTCCTAATGAAAATAAACAACCGTTTTCGCGCGGGAATTTTTGGAAATTTTAAAAAAAACCTGGTGTACTGTAAAAGCACCGTATGTGAGCGCAGTCTGTATGTGGGCCGTACCTGTGTTTGTTGAGGGCGTTTGATATGTCTGTTTTAAGTCACGCTGACGAGGTGTCTTTTTTTGTGGAATAATTAATTGTGGAATCTTGACTAAAAGAGACATAAGATTGTGAAAGGTAAGAAAGCTTCCCACCAATCAGCGTATATGACCCACCCACACTAAGTCCCGCCGGCAGGGAAAAGATAGGTTGAATATATTCACATAGATATGGTCACAGGATGAAAGGTACTTTTTGGCAAATATTCGAGCAAAGTGTGTGTCCTTTTGGTTGGGTAAAGAACTAGTAGCTTAACCTAATGAGTTACAAGAATATTGCACATTAGCGTAGGTCGATTTTGGAACATTTCCAATATGGCAAAAATTGCAAATTATCATAACTACACAAAATATTTTCTTCAAACTTTTGCCTTCATTTGAGGAAATAGATTTCAATCTTTGAAAATGTTATCACTGTTATAGCTTAATTATTAAATAAAAATCAGCATATTTTAGGTGTCGGTGGTGATGGGGGGGGGGGGTATATTTTCAATTTGAATTCTAGTTATAATATTTTATTCGCTTCGTTTAGAATGACAATCTTTTCTGTTTTAAATATTGAAATTGTTAAATTTTCTAACAAATTTGCTAAATGTTTCAAAAACGGTTATTTTTTAGTGCATTTTAACTGACGATCGTTAATGCTATTTCCTCAAACAATGTTACAAGTAAAAGATCTAGTTTTTGGTAACAGTATTTATTATGCCAACATACAACTTTTGTTATTTGAGAGAATTTGATATTTTAAAAAGATAAAAAATCAACCTACCCTATTGCACATAGAAATGGTCACATGATAAAAATGTACTTTTTGACTAGTATTTGAGCTGAGCGTGTGTCCCTTTGGCTGAGTAAAGAACTCGTAGCTTAACCTGATGAGTTACAAGAAATAATATGGAAAAACATTGAGGCTGTCTGATTTGAGCTTAGGCTTGGCAGGTGGCCATTTAGTGACGTAGTCGTTAGCCAGATCAGTGTCAATCAGCAGCTCAAATGCGGCAGCTGGGAAGGGAGAACAAAAAGAAGAAAACGAAAAAGGGAAAGTTGTTAGGACGTTATGCACGCGTTAGAACTCGGAGCGGGACGCGGCTCTAATCACGCTAGTGATTTCTCGGTGAACCGGTGCATCGACCCTCAGCCACCGCCACCCGGCATCCACCCGGCATCTCACCGCGCCCAAAACGTCCGGCATCAATAATACTGTAATAACAATATTTGGCCGGTAGGTAGGTAGGCCAAGATGGCGGGTGTCGTTTCAACCAACGTCGTGTCCGTCACACACACACACACACACACACATGCGCGCACACGCTCACGCACACACGCTCACCCGCGCAAACATTCACACACACTAACATGCACACGCGCGCATACACATACACACACACACACACACACACACACACAGAGGCATACATACATATGCACACACACACACTCACGCGCGCTAGTACCCACCCACCAACACACCCACCCACCAACACACACACGCGCACATACACACAGGCACACATACATACCTACACATATACACGCACGCACACACACACACACACACACACACACAAAGAGGATCAGTATCAACAATAGGCAGATCAACCGAACAGTAGATTCCAATCTCCCGACTCTTTTTTATTTACTTATCTTAACTCTTAACATCCTATACCACCTCATTCCACCCAACCGGAAGTCCCACATTTGTTTTCCTAATCCACCCCAAATGATTGCCTTTGTTTAAATGTAATATTTAAAATATTTAGCAGTCTTTTTACAGAAAATAACAGGTAACTTTAAATGAAAAGGCCATTTTTAGTCATTTTTTGAGAAATCCTTATAGGAATGGGACTCTGGACTTGAAAATTCTCAACAGGATGTTAAGAGTTAATTAGGATGTTTTAGGGTCGGTTTAGCTGGCGATAGAGCACCCGCCGTTGAATCGTAAGGTTCATTGTTTGATACCGGCCCCCACCAACTCAGCGCATGAGTAGCACAGATTGTGTAATCTGAAAGACGATCAGTTTACGCTGGTGTGAAAAACTCACGTGGAGTGAAATAATAATTAGTGGGACATGTGAATAAATGATGATTTAATTATCACAACATTTAATACATTTACTTAAGAGCTATTGCGAAATAGTTCAATATGTAAAAAGTATAATAATCTTGATTTAACCCCCCCCTCTCTCTCTCACTCTTTTTGTTTTCCTTCTTTTCATCTTTTCATTTCTTTCCTTGAAACAGATGAGCGTTATCGCTTCCGTGTTATCGCACCCTCTTTCTTTCATTCTTTCTTATCTCACTTTTCGACCAATAGAAACAATGCAGTGTGACCTTATGATGATTCATCCTTAAACTTTTCCATTCTAATCTACATATAATTCTTATTTTCCGCCTAAAAACTTTTCGGTGCTAATTTACACGTCACTGTTACATTCCTGGCTCTCTACCCCTCTCTCTCCCTCTCCCTCTCCTTATTGTCGGAATCAACCAGATAGCGAGGGAGTCTATCCCCTTTCACAAGCGCTAGACCAAGGAGATTGTTTTGGCATCTGAAGTGGAGCGCCACACCTACCATCAGCTCCTCACTTTACCACACATATCCCTGTGCTACTCATACGCTGAGTTGGCGAGGGCTGGTATCAAACCCAGAACCTTGTGGTTCCTAGCCAGATGC
>CM042152.1:79434310-79446810 GCA_023376005.1 Doryteuthis pealeii | reverse complement strand
ATTATTTGAAACCATATAACTATTAGTATTATTTGTATTATTCGGAATATTGTCATCATCGAGGACAATAGTCCAAATAAAACAAATAATACTAATTATAAAGCCTCATCTAAAAAATTCAGAGAAATACCATCTCTTTACTCAGACGGTATATACGTATACACGTCTGGATAAGAGATACCCGTGGTTATATCTCTCATATTTAATCGGAGCCTTTTACTTATCTTTCTCATGGTCAATGTATTTCTTCTTTCTTGTTAGCTTGTCTGGGTCTAAGCCACTTTCTTTCTATCGGTCTGGTTCGTCTATTGGTCTATCTGTCTATCGGTCGATCCTGTCTTTTTTAAAACCGTTTCTTCTTTTTTACTTCTTAAGATCTCTCCTTAAGATGCCAATTAAAATGCTCCGGTTGTTGGTTGTTTTAGTGACCAACTCAAAACATTTATTTTAGTGAATTCACATATTCATTTCTTTTGAGTATAGATCCTTAATCCAAGTCACCATTATTTCTTCCTATCTCGACGGCTAGCAACAGACTGAATTATCCCTTCCCACTGCTCAAACTCCAAACAGAAAGAGAAGGGTCAAACTATGGTTACTAAATGTCAATCAAATATAATCGTTTCGATTTGAATTCAAATACTATTTTCTACACTAAATGTTCATAATTGATAGTACACCCATCAATTATGCAACAATAGGAAGTAATTATTTCTACTTAATAATAATCATTTGTTTGTACACACTTATATGGTTTCAAATAACTAATAATAATTCTCACTAAACAATTATAACTTTAAGTAACTATTCTTAATGCAAATACATTCCAGCTATATGATATCAAGTATTCCAACTGAATACGAATAATTTTCATATGAAGGTTTTTGTTGAGTAGCTAGCACCCCTTCAGCTCTCTACCAGATGGCCCAGCTCATAGCCTTAAATAGTATACGATTAAGGACTTCAATAATATTGAATATCAATGATTAATAAGCTAATTATTAATCATTATTAATTATATATTATATAATTAATATATAATTATAATTATATATAATATATATTATATATAATATATATATATATATATATATATAATATATAATATATATATATATATATATATTATAATTATATATAATATATATAATAATATAATTATAAATAAGCTAATTATTAATAATTATTAATTATTATTAATCATATCAATGATTGATAAGCTAATTATTATTCGGACTAATCTTGCTGCATGCATTTGACCCTCCTCTATTTCTTGTCAGTTATTTTGTTAATTGTTTTGTAACTTATTGTTCTATATTTTTGTATGTATCCATTAGTACCGGATACTGGTGTTGAATTAATATATTAATCACTCAAACTCTTCTGTGTATAATTCACCTCGGTGACACAACAGATGTCGAGACTCTTATTCAGGAGCTCTGGGGAGTGTGGAGTACCCATTCATTAGCATTACTTTAAGATCCCCACTGACACAGAATGGTAGTACCTTTGCACTCCATCTATGGGTCAAATAGATTTCTCTGCTCCCCTACAGAGTGATAACCCACACGCAATGGCAACCCGCGATACTTAAAGACGGCATCCTGGTTTGGCTGAGCAGTTCATGGTACATGCAACACCCCTCTTTGGCAATTACTTAGAATAGACGGGCGGTAGGAGAGACCCCCTCTGAATAATCGGCTGGTCACGTCAAGCCCTAGCACCTATATGATTGTCCCGACCATATTGCTCTTATGGCAAACACCTAACCCTTTTTATCATATATGTGCTAGAAGGCGGTGACTGACGGTCTTAGTGTCCCGTGTATGACGTTAAATTGCATCTAGCGATGAAGTTCCAATTCTGGAGCTCTGGGGAGTGTGGAGTAGCCTTTTATCGCCATTACTTCCAGCTCAACACTGACCCGGAGTGGCAGTACCTGTTAGGGTCCCATCTATGGGTTAAATAGAAAAAGAGTGTAAAAAATGTGTTTAAAAAAATCAAGTTTACAAAAAAAATTGAATACCCATCAAGAATCAATCGAACAAAATCTCTTTAACATAAATAACCCTGGACGGGTTGACATGCCGTAAAATCCTACCAACGATCCAACCAACCAAATAGATTTGTTTAGAAATTATTCGTATTTGATAAGGTTGTGTGTCCCCAGCAAAAAAAAAAAAAAAAAAAAAAAAAATACTTAAGAAAAAAACTACAAAAAAAGTAAATATGAACGTGATTCCCTAACATGTTGGCATAAAATAACCCTAGACGGTTTGACATTGATTAGACCTTGATACTCAATGTGTAGCATCTAATACACGAATAGTTTACACATATTCATATGTGTGCAAGAGTGGGTATGTGTTTGTGTGCGTGTGTGTGTGTGTGTAAGTTTGTGTGTGTGTGTCTGTGTGTCTCTGTGTGTGTGTGTGTGTGTGTGTGTGTGTGTGTGCAAGTCTGTGTGTGTGTGTGTGTGTCAAGTGTGCCCGTATCAAGAAATAGTTTTGTGAGATTCACATCAACGTATGCAAAAGTGTTTGTGAAAGGCCAGCTATAGATCTTTAGCGCGTGCCAACCCCCCTGCCCCCCCCCTCCGCCGCGAGTAGGCTATTTGACGAAAAAGTTTTGAATAGAAAGTGAATGGCCTTGCTCTGGCCTCCCCCCCCCCCACACACTCACACACCTTCCACACCCCCCCTCTCTCTCTCTCTCTCTTTCGCAACTTCTTCCCCCCCCCTCCCCACCTTTCCAATTCAGTCCACAGTCAGCTCTTTTCTTTTTCCCACTCCCTCAACTACATTTCCACAACACCACGCCCCCATCCGATTAAATAAACTGTTCTCCACTTCGGAGGCAAGCCTTGATTACGGTCCGTCGATGTACATACTTGAGGGCCACTGCTTCCAGCCTTCGACTCTCGTGGCCGTTAGACTGAGAAGAGAGTTCGCCTAATAGCGCCCCCCCCCCTTTCATGGAGGCTGACATCTAGAATACTCAACGCGATGTCCCTGACAGAGTAATTACTTTTGCGCCCAGCTAGATGCAATCTGTTCGAAATACGTTCCCAAATTTATATTCTATCACACCTAGCACACTACCCCAACCCCCCGCGAAACACCACTCACTCTCTCACTCACCCCTCTCTCTCTCTCTCTCTCTCGGAACCCATCGCCACCTCTTACGCCTGACACTTCACCCTCCACCATCTTTGACACGCTGAACCACCCCAACCCCCAACCAATCCCAACCCCCCCCTCTTCTCAAGTCTTAATAAAACTTGGGATATCCCCATTCTTAATGGAAAAAGTCTAAATGTTCCGACGCATTAATATCGGCCTTTCCGTCGCTTTTCGTTGAACAACGTTGAAACTGGTTGAAACTGATGGGAAGGGTCGGATGGGGTCGCGTACTACCAGCGGGCAGCGGCTTTTGCTAAGACGACAGACGCTGTCTTCTTTGATAGTATATCACAACAACTTTTGGCTCGGAACGATTTTGCGAATAAATAAGACAGAGATGAAACTTCTAAAAATAATAACTTTTAAATTATCATCTTCCGTCGTGTAAACCTGTTAAGCTCGAACCAAACATGGGAATTGGTGACAGCAGACAGTGTTCAAATCTAGATTCCGAGTACCGATTTTCAAGGTGGGTAGATTGGCGCAACACAATCTTTTTATCCCATTTTTCTTGTTATTCTGCTGTACTAAGCTCAGTTTGGTTTGGTTACTGTGTTTAATGGCATATCAACCTTTATGGGTTATTGATGACCTAATCCATCCTTGTAGAAGAATAGTAGTGGTACTATTTAACCATAGTTGGGGAAGATAAGGGAGTTCATACCTTTCCCAATATTTGATTTGGTTTCTTTGTTTAATGGCATATCAACCTTCATGGGTTATTTGATACCAAAGTCATCCTTATATATATTTACCAACTCCTCCGCACGAGCAGAATACGACAAAAGGTCAATTTCTTAAGCGGAGTTCAACAGGTTTGAATTCAGAGTTTTCCTTCTCCTAGACTGGTTACCTAGCCATGCTTAAAGAACCCAGTCTGCCCTGCTATTTACCCATAGCTGGAGGGAGAGTCGGATTCATACCTTTCCCAAGGGTATTAGCGCTAAGTGAAATGCAATTAACACGTCCAGGATTTGAACTCGGGCCGACGAGTCCATTTCCCATGACTTTAACCTTATAGAAGAACAGTAGTGGTACTATTAAACCCATAGTTGGGGAAGATAAGGGGTTCATACCTTTCCCACGGTTTGGTTTGGTTTTGTTGTTTAATGGCAGGTCAACCTTTGTGGGTTATTTAAGACTAAATACATCCTTGTAGAAGAACAGTAGTAGTACTATCTAACCCAGGGTTGTTCAAACTTTTTTGACTTCGATCCACAACTAGAACAACAATTTGAATTGCAACTTATTAAATCTAAATCTAATTATATGAAACTATCAGGACCTGTGGATATACCACAGTATGATAATTTGATTATTACAACATTTGATATATTTACTTAAGAGCTATTGCAAATGATTCAATATATAAAGAGTATAATAATCTTGATTTAACTCTCTCTCTCTTACTCTTTTTTTTAATCTTTTTACTTCTTTTGATCTTTTCATTATGTTCGATTGAAACAAACTAGCGTTATCGTTTCCGCGTGCTCACCTCTCTCTCTATATTTCCCTTACCCTCTTTCTTTCTTTCTTATGATTTTTTTCTGTGGAGCATGTTCGTATCTTCCCTTTCTTCCTTTATGATGAAAACGGAATGGTCCATTATTTAGCTGTTACGAGACTCATAAGAAATAAGAATTCGGCGGATAAGCAATATCAGGTTATCAGTGTTTACATTTTTGCATGTGATTTTCGACACTAAAAAAGGCAAGAAGCAGGCGATATCGAGCAGAGACTATCTTGGATGCGGGCTACGATCGGCACTTCTTGCAAATACACCTGCACAAGCCAAATCCTTGGCACGTAGCCGAGAGAAGGCAGAACGGAACATCGGTATCTGTGTGAACTCCGATAAAACCGAATTCATATGTTTTAAAAAGGAAGGAGGCATCTTCACACTCGACTGTAAGCCTCTAAAGTCGATGGAACAATTCACGTACCTGGGTAGTAAAATCTCATCCACAGAAAGCGACGTTAGTGTAAGCATAGGGAAGACACGGACTGCTATAGAGAGATTATACATCATATGGAATCTGATCTCACTGATAAGTTAAAGTGACAGTTCTTTAAAGCCGTAGTCATATCAGTACTACTGTACGGCAGCACCACTTGGACCCTAACGAAGCGCCTGGAGAATATGGTAGATGGGAGCTGCATAAAAATGGTGCGTGCGATCTTAAAGAAATCGTGGAAACAACATACCACAAGAAAGCAACTGTACGGCCACTTGCTTCCTATCACACAAACCATTCGAGTGATACAAACAAGACATGCTGAACACTGGTGGATAAGCAAGGACGAACTCATAAATGACGTTCACCTGTTGAAACCTGCACATGGGCACGTTAGTGTGGACCGTCCAGCAAATACCTACATTGACCAACTCTGTACGGATACTGGATGCTTGGCAGACCTCCCGAGGGCGATGAATGATAGGAAGGGCATTTTACGGCATATCAACCTTGGTGGGTTATTTAATGCCGACAAAATTTTGAAATAAATTTATTCTTAATGGATAGTCAATTTTTTATAAACACATTTTACTATCTAATCCATAGATGGGACCCTAACAGGTACTACCATTCCGGATCAGGGTGGGCTTGAGAGTAATGGTGATGAAGGGGTACTCTCCCTATATTGTTTTTAAAACAAGTTTTAATTAATACCTGTCCGGTATTATATATTAATTATCTTTTTAATTATTTCTTATTCTCGTCCCCTTTTTTTTCAATAAAAGTAGTTAAGAAAAAAGTTTACAAATAAATAAATACCTATGATTTTGTGTAAAATTTATATAAAATATTGAAAATAATTATTTAATTAATAATTAATAGATGTACGCAACATTTTATTTGAGGGGACTGAACTAAGTTTCTATTTCAAATTGTTTATTTGTTTTTTACTCCTTTTATGAATTTGATGATTTTATTTACTTATGATACAAACCCTCTAACACTTAATCGTTGACTCCCACCCCTTCAGGAAAATCTTTCAAAAATTAATTTTTACACCGCCCGGAGGGTGTTTTTTTAAAATATTTTGCCTGTATATGTAAAGGCAAAATGTCTGTGGGTCTATGTCTGTCTGACATGTAACAAAAAAAAAAAAAAAAAAAAAAAAACGACATTTGAGAACTAAATATATATTAGGTATATCAAATTTGTCGAAAAATCCGTGTTTTTTCAATACCATTGCCCCCCCCCCCCGTTTGAAAAAAATTACCAAAAATCAGGGAATTGTCCGATTTTAATGAAATTTTTAGTGTTGATTTATCAATAAATGAATTTTAATAATGCATTAGTTATTTTATTTCAAAACTTTCTGATTTTCTTCAGGTCACTTAACTTTGACCCCCCCCTGTTTGTGGGGCGCAAAATATCGACGTAGTATATATGTGATTGATACTTTTTCTGCATAAATAAAAAGACAAAAGACCGAAGGTGTGAATAGAAGAAAAACATTTTTTTAAAGAATCTACCCTGGTAGTAAATAAGTACCGAAAATCGGAAAATAAGATGAAAATAAAAACTAAAAAAATAATTTTTGTTGTTTTTTTTATTCATTTCGATAATTATTTAATTGGCTATTATTTCATAAAAGAAAAAAATATACATCAATATTTGTTCCGTTTAAAATGGGGTGGCGCTAAATTTCCAATGCAGTTTTCGACCAAAAAATATGGATGATTGATAATAAAGTAAAGTAGTTATCAAAAAATATCTTTTTTAGAATCTAATAATATGACATTTTAAACTTAAAATGATGCTGCTCATATTTAAAATTAATTTTATATATTAATTTATCATAGCAGAAATACTTAATTAAAGTTTTGAAATAAAATAACGGACGCATCATAAAATTCATTAGTTGATAAATCAATGCTGAAAATTTCATTAAAATCGGATAATTCCCTGATTTTTGGTGATTTTTAAAAAATCGCTAATGTTACACTTTTTTTATGTAAACACGGATATTAAGAAAAAAAGAAAAGAAAAAAAAAGGCGGCCATCTTGATCGAAATTGACCGAAAAAATCGTTTTAAAGTATTAAAAATAAATTACTTGTGTAATATTATTTTGCTTATTTTTTTAAAAATTTTAAAAAATTAAAAATCTTTTTTTTTACTGATGCTCATTATGTTACTATTTTTCGAAGGAAAGAAAATTACTAACATTAGCAAACAAAAAATAACCTATTAGCGTATCAAATATAAACTTATAATAAAAATACGCTTACGATATACAATAACAAAAAAGAATCAAAACGTTTATCGTAAAAAATTTAAATAAAATGATATATATATATATATATATATATATATATATATATATATATATATATATATATATATATATAAAATACTGTCTTTTAAGCATAAAAAAACTATAAGTGTAGGTGTTGAACTTGGGCGATTTAAATCCCTTAGTAATCCTCCTTAGTAAATAATTTTCTAAAATATTTTTTATCACATAAACCACATTCCAATAAAAATCCATTAACTATAAAAAAAATGACATCTACCTTAACCGGCAATATAACAATTACTATCAATCTCCAGAGTTCAATATCACTTACAATATCAATTCTAATACGACTCGTAGGGGATTTATATTTTTTTAAACATTAGTCTATATTGAAAACCTACACTCACGTTTTTAAATAACAAACTGATAACAAAACATCTCCGATGAACGGATCTTATAATCTCTTCTCTGCATTATTTCTTTTTTTTAATACCCTGTCCGGTGGCGAAAGCTGCTTGGTAGCGCTAGGAAGTGGTAGTCCTGTCTTAGCTACCGAAACTGTGTTATCACTCCTAGTTGGCAGCTGATGAGGGCAGGGTATCGCACGTGCTATCACACGTTGTATGACGAAAAAAAAAATGCCAAAAAAAAAAAATGAGTATTTTTTTATTTTTTAATCTTTTTCGTATAACAAAAAAAGTGAAGCATACCCGAAAACCCTTACAACTTAATATATATATATATATATATATATATATATATATATATATATTATATATATATATATATATCGCATGTGAAGGCTGTCTTCTCTTCAGGGACAGCCTTCACATGCGACATCTGTGGTCGAGAATGTTTTCAAACATTGGACTTCACAGTCACTTCTGATTCTTTATGCTGTTTCTTTTCTTTCCTAACATTTTAAATAATATCACCTCATCACTTTATTTAACATTTCATTTTTTAATTTCATTTCATTATTTAACACATATTTCCTTACTTGACCCATTCGCTCATTTTAAGGTGTTAACTTTTTTCGGTTTTCACCGATTTATTTCTTCTTTCCTTTTTCTTACCCCAAACAATAACATGTAAACACATCTCATTCAAACATCAACAAGTTTTATGATTACACATAACAATCTTTGCAATATAAATTATACCCTTCCACCAGAACTTTCAAAATTTTTTTTAACCGTCCCTAAACGGCGTCTGCGTTCATAAACATTTAAAAAAATATTCTTTTTCGAACTTTTTGAAATTCTATTCTCGTCTCCAACTCAAAAAATAAAAATTCTACTCTGATGTAGGTCGGCAAAATCTGTGTACGGAACATTTTATGCATTTTTCCTATTATTATTATCATCATCATTTCAACTCCATCTGATTATTTTAATAATAATAATAACATAAATCCGTATACATTTTGATAAACAGACCGAAACACATGTGTAAGTGATATCGATTAAAAGTGATATCGATAAAATTCATTTTTATCCATCTACATTTCTTTTCTTTACTCATTTTTTTCTCATATTGTCGGATTCATTTCCCATTATCTCTCTCTCTCACACACACACACACACACACACACACACATATATATATATATATATATATATATATATATATATATATATATATGCTAGGGATTTTCAAAATAACTAAATAGACGTAATAAAAAGAAATTCAAATTTTTAATTTTAATGAAATTTTCTGCACTTTATTCATTATGAAATTAATTCTATAGTTTATCTATTTAATAAAAAGAAAAATTATCAATTAAGATTTGGTCATTTCACCAAACGATGAAAGAAAGAAAGAAAGAAAGAAAGAAAGAAAGAGTTAAATTAAAATTATCATTGATCAAAATCACTTTTTACAGATTGAACTATTTGGCTCTTAAGAAAACAAATGAAACGTTATAATAATTAAGTTATCATACTGTGGTATATCCTCAGGTTATGCTAGTTGTAATAAATATAATCCATCCTCAATTCTTTTCTGATAAAACAAACTTATTTATTAATTACTGTCGTTAATTATGTATGAGTAAGTAAAGTTGGCGGAGTGGCCTACTGTCGATATCAGTCGGACAACGGATGATAACGGTCGGAAGATTAAGGAACAAGAGTATTAATATATAAATAATAATTTAACTGTGGTCCAGTTAAGGTGAAGATTCTTAGTATTCTTTAGTATTTATTGTGAACTGATCTAAGGGGGAGACGACTATGTTTGATTTCACCACAATGCTCACAGCGTAAAGTATAAGATTATCTATATATTAATACCGGTGTTCCTTAATCTTCCGACCGTTATCATCTTGCAACACCCTCTGGTTAAAAATGAGACTGTCTGTCCAAATCGTCCAAGATGAAATGCACAAATGTTAATCCTGATGATTTGGTGTTACTTATCCACCGAATTCTTATTTCTTATGAGTTTCGTCACTTCAGCTAAATAATGGACTATTCTGTTTTTATTAGAAATAAAGAAAGGGAAGAAAAAGAGCATGCTACACAGAAAAAATATAATAAGAAAGAAAGAAAGGAGAAAGATACAGAGAGAGGTGAGAAGGTGAAAACAATAATACTCATCTGTTTCAATCGATGATGATGATGATGAAGAAGAAGAAGAAGAAAGAGAGAGAGAGAGAGAGAGAGAGAGAGTTAAATCAAGATGATTATATTTTCTACATATTGAACCATATAGCAATAGCTCTTAAGTAAACATACAAGTAAAGTCATCCGGTTGGCCTAAAGTCGGTATCAGCCAACCAGCGAGAGAGTCTATCCCCTTTTCACAAGCGCTAGACCAAGGAGATTGTTTTGGCCTCTGAGGTGGAGCACCACACCTACCATCAGCTCCTTACTTTACCGCACAGATCTCTATGCTACTCATACTACTGAGTTGGCGAGGCCGGTATCGAACTAGGAACCTAGTGGTTTCTAGCCGAACGTTCTACCGACTGAGCTAACCCGGCCCATAAGTAAACATATAAAACGAAATAATTAAATTATCATACTGTGGTATATCCAAAGGTCCTGCTAGTGATGATATAATATAAACTTTGATGTATGGATCTGAAAGTCTGAATAAAAATCTTAGTTATTGAATTTTTTCTTTTTAGGAAAATATTTACTTGAGAAATAATTTTTGTTCAATATGGATTTATTAGAAAATTTCCAAGAACTAAGTTATTGAAATTTAAAGAAAACAACAACTAAAGTACGGATAGGACGTCCCGTCATGTTGTAATGGTTAGCAAGCTAGTCTCGCACATCTATTACTACAGAATAACGAGTTCATTCCTCACCGGGTGCTCTATACTTGCGATCTTGTGTCACATCCTACCCGTGACAATTTAAAAAAAAAATGTAATTCTAAGCTCCCAATTGACGCTACCGCCAATTATGCAGTTCCCGCAGTTATTTGATTTTAGAACGCAAAGGGTATTAAGCCAATTAACGGAAGTGTATTGCGAATCGTGAATGGATATCAAAAACGTCCGCTAGTGATGTAGGGAGGCTGCAACAACGACGAGGTTTAACGCTTCCTCAACGAGATGGCAGCGAGCTGGTATGACATGGAAATACAAAAACTGCAACAGCGCCTACAAAAATGCATCGAATCGAAATGACGATTATGTAGAAAAATAGGTTCATGTTAAAACTTTAAAATGATGTAAATATCATTGATAATCTATCTATCTATCTATCTGTCTATCTGTCTATTTAGGGCAGTTGGTATGTATGTATGTCCGGAGGAAACTATGAAAATAAAACAATTAACGACAAAGTAAATATATATAAATATTCACTATCATCATATCTTAGTTTTTGAGCAAAAATAATGAAGATTTTATTTATATTCGTGAAGATAATTAAAAAATAAAATTTAAATAATAACAGAATGAATTTTTTTTTATTTAATGTTGTAAATAGTAGACATTAATTTTTCTTTTCAGAATGCTGATCAACGCAAAATCCTTTTTTACGTAGGGATCTTAATGGGGCATCCTGTGGGAAACCAACTCACGGTTCAGTAATAATGGATCTATAAGACTAAATTTTACCCCCCCCCCTACCATCCAGGCGATGTTGGGTAGCCGCTTCTCGTAAACAATAAACGTTTCTGTGATTTCTAAATATTTTGGAGACTTGCCTTTGGCATTAGGCTCGTATTAATGGGTCCGTAACTACCAGCCACGAAACGTGATGTGCATATCAGGTAAAGAAGACAAGGGATTGATAGACTAAATGAAATGAAACCTAGCAACCAAACACCCACCCAACCACACACGTGCCTATGCACCACCTGGGTTGCAAAATGAAGCCATAGCACACCAGCTTTCCCCATCATATCACAGCCAACCCCTCTCCGCCGTGCTTTCCCCTTTCGCTGATATACTA
This sequence comes from Doryteuthis pealeii, assembly GCA_023376005.1. NCBI lineage: Eukaryota > Metazoa > Mollusca > Cephalopoda > Myopsida > Loliginidae > Doryteuthis > Doryteuthis pealeii. The sequence continues at coordinate 79,434,966 of CM042152.1, read as the reverse complement.
CAGCAATGGTAACTAACAAGTGATTTATTTTGGAAATCAAAATTCAATACAATCATCATCATCCTTATCATCATCATCGGGTAGAGTTGACAGCACGGATTCCCATGACCCTTCCTCGCCAACCATCCCTATCAATCATCGCCACTAGCAGGTCTTGCGTACGGCATCCAGACTACACACAGAGCTGATTGGTGTAGCTTTTTTGCTGGTCGGCCTACACTCATCTGTCCATGTGTAGGTGTCCGTCAGAGAACGTCACTTATGAGTTCGTCGTTGCTTCTCAAACAGTGTCCAACATGTCTTGCTCGTCTCATTTGCTTTGTGTAATAGCAGCATCCCTCAAGGAAACAGCTGTACGGTCACCTGCCTCCTATCAGGATTTGTAAAAGACAGGACACAACATCCTTGTGTAAATCCATCTAGCTTTTTATAAACGCTTCATAAGGGTCCAGGTGGTGCAGCCATACAGTAGCACTATCAAATTTCCAAAACCAGATATCCTAAATGCTGCAGTTAAAGACGATGAAATGCAGTGACAATATAAAAACATCAATTCATGAATTCTGACGCGTACGAAAGACCTGCCAGGGGTGATGATTTTTTAAGCGACACGTGTTTCAGATTATTAAATTCTTTTTCAAGATTAGAAAGATTTT
>CM042152.1:79424310-79429310 GCA_023376005.1 Doryteuthis pealeii | reverse complement strand
TAATATGTATTTTTATTAGGTATCAACAATTCAAGCGCCAATTTTCACTTTAAAAACAAATTAAAATTAATTAAATCGATTATTTAAGGTCAAATTTTTGTTCCAGTTAAAAAGTAGTAACAATGAGCATCAGTAAAAAAAAAAGAAAAAAATGAAAAAAAAAAAATGATATTACATATGTAATTAATTTTTGTTACATTTTAAACATTAAATTCTCACAAAAAAATTATGAAAACAGACGCTTTGTCTGAAGTAAAAATACGTACTAAACCAAACACATTATTGAGATTTAAAAAATATATGCCGAAGTCATGTTTGTTTTATTCATTATTACTGGGTATTCAAATTATTTCTAATTCATTTTTTAAACATATTTTTTAAAACTCCTTTTTTTTCTATTCAACCAATAGATGGGACCTGGAGTGGTCGTACTTGGCGGGCCTAACAAGTACTACCCCCGGGACAATGTGGGCATGGGAGTAATGGCAATGAAGGGGCACTCCACACTTCCTAGAGCTCCATAATTCGAACCTCACCACAGGATTCAGTTTTACCATAAGAGCAATACGACAGGGACAATCATATAGGTGCTAGGGCTTGACATGAACAGCCGATTGATTGGAGGGACCTTTCCAACTTCCCGTCTAGCCCAAATAACGGTGCATGCCATGGACTGCTCTGCAAACACCACGGGTCGTCACCTACGACCAACAGGTGGCCTAATTGGTAAGTGGTTTTACTCAGCAGCGGTGCTGTCGGCGTATTGTAAAGCCTCAGCCGATAGAGCTAAATAAATAAGGACACATGTTTAATACTTATCTCCTTTTAATTGTTACTTTTTAGGGGTAAAAAAGAAAATAAATTAAATTAATATTTTTATCACTTTAATGCAACAAGCAATTAAGAAAAACAAGCAATTAGAAACTGAATATATGTTTTTGTCATATGTACAAAAGAGTTTTTGAAAAATAGAATTATATTTCAAAACACTCAAAAGTTAAGGATTACATTTTTTAAAAAATTTTGATAAATTATTTTCCTCTTATTCTCTCTCTTACCCACTCACTACTGGGTGTTAATTTTTTTTTAGTCCGGTCATGGACCAGGTACTTTTGCTAGTATATATATATATATATATAATCATGTCGCGCAAGTAGCTCGGATATCCATGACAATCTCTCGCCAACCTCCCCTATCATTCATTGCACCTGATACTTCTTCTGGTCAGCGGCCCATGTGTTGGCTTCCACAGGAGAACGTCGCTTATGAGCTCGTCCTTGCTTCTCCAGCAGTGCCCTGCATGCCTAGCACGTCTTACTCGGATGGTTTGTGAGATGGGGAGCAGGTGATCATACAGCTGCTTCCTTGTGGGGTGCTGTTTCCACGACTTGTTCAAGACTGCTCGCAGCATTCTTGTGCGGCTCCCATCTAGCTTATTCTAAAGGCGCTCCGTTAGGCACCAGGTGGTGCAGCCATACAGCAGTACCGATATAACCACAGCCTGGAAGAATTGTCGCTTTAGCTTGTCAGGGAGATCGGATATACATATATATATATCTTATTATAATGGAGATTGTCTGATTTTCTGTCTGTAACCGAAACTATATCACTACTCAAGTTACAATTCCCTTAGTTATTGACATCGCATTCTCAATTATTAATATAATTGTTTTACATTATTAATACTGTTAATCATATCTACATGATATTTTACAAGTACCCCACTTGTACGGGTCAGGCACAAGGCCCTATTTATGTGGGACCACCCACAAACCGAAGCTCATGGGGTGGCGGATGAAAAATTGCGTCGATCCCGTCGGCATTCCCCCTCAAGGGGGGCGCCTCACGCACTGGGCAATAAACCCAGCCCTGCCCCTTTAAATCGAGGGGGCAGGTGTTGCCTGGGGGGATGGCCCCCTGGGATCGACGCCGTTAATTATAGCAATAGTTCAGAGGCCGAAGCCACTGTTAACCATATCTACTGTATTTACCGCGTACCCCACTTGTACGGGTCAGGCACAAAGTCCCTATTAACGTAGGACCACCCACAAGCCGAAGCTCATGGAGTGGCAGGTGAAAAATTGCGTCGATCCCGTCGGCATTCCCCCTCAAGGGGGGCGCCTCAGGCGCTGGGCAATAAACCCAGCCCTGCCCCTTTAAATCGAGGGGCAGGTGTTGCCTGGGGTGATGGCCCCCTGGGATCGACGCCGTTAATTATAGCAATGGTCCAGAGGCCGAAGCCACTGTTAACCATATCTACATGATATTTACCGCGTACCCCACTTGTACGGGTCAGGCACAAAGTCCCTATTAACGTGGGACCACCCACGAGCCGAAACCCATGGAGTGGCAGGTGAAAAATTGCGTCGATCCCGTCGGCATTCCCCCTCAATGGGGGCGCCTCAGGCACTGGGCAATAAACCCAGCCCTGCCCCTTTAAATCGAGGGGGCAGGTGTTGCCTGGGGGGATGGTCCCCTGGGATCGACGCCGTTAATTATAGCAATGGTCCAGAGGCCGAAGCCACTGTTAACCATATCTACATGATATTTACCGCGTACCCCACATGTACGGGTCAGGCACAAAGTCCCTATTAACGTGGGACCACCCACAAGTCGAAGCTCATGGAGTGGCAGGTGAAAAATTGCGTCGATCCCGTCGGCATTCCCCCTCAAGGGGGGCGCCTCAGGCACTGGGCAATAAACCCAGCCCTGCCCCTTTAAATCGAGGGGGGGTGTTGCCTGGGGGATGGCCCCCTGGGATCGACGCCGTTAATTATAGCAATGGTCCAGAGGCCGAAGCCACTGTTAACCATATCTACATGATATTTACCGCGTACCCCACATGTACGGGTCAGGCACAAAGTCCCTATTAACGTGGGACCACCCACAAGCCGAAGCTCATGGAGTGGCAGGTGAAAAATTGCGTCGATCCCGTCGGCATTCCCCCTCAAGGGGGCGCCTCAGGCACTGGGCAATAAACCCAGCCCTGCCCCTTTAAATCGAGGGGGCAGGTGTTGCCTGGGGGGATGGCCCCCTGGGATCGACGCCGTTAATTATAGCAATGGTCCAGAGGCCGAAGCCACTGTTAACCATATCTACATGATATTTACCGCGTACCCCACATGTACGGGTCAGGCACAAAGTCCCTATTAACGTGGGACCACCCACGAGCCGAAGCCCATGGAGTGGCAGGTGAAAAATTGCGTCGATCCCGTCGGCATTCCCCCTCAATGGGGGCGCCTCAGGCACTGGGCAATAAACCCAGCCCTGCCCCTTTAAATCGAGGGGGCAGGTGTTGCCTGGGGGGATGGCCCCCTGGGATCGACGCTATTAATTATATCAATGGTCCAGAGGCCGAAGCCACTGTTAACCATATCTACATACTAACGACATGCAATTGTATTTATATATACAACAAAATAGCGGTTTACTGTGCGAATGAGAAGGCTAATTTGCATATTGATATTAGAAATGTGATTTTAATAAATATGTGCTTAGTATTATTGATTTCTAACTGTTTGGTTTTATTTTAATGAATATAAGCAAAAATCTCTTCAATGAATCTTAAATGAAATCCATTAACAAGAAAAAATAAGTGTCATTTTATTCTTTACTTACTCTTTTAAGTAAATACTTAAATTAGAAAAAATAACAATGAAAGACGAGAGTGATGGAAGAGTAAGTTTCAGTTGATCTATATTTCGATTATACCCCCACTGTTTCAAATCTTTTTTTATCTGCATTTCCCATTTAGTTTCATTAGCCTTTCTAATTTAATACACTATTTTATTACATTAAAACTTAAATACTTGCACCCGGAGGGTGCATATATTTGCTAGTATATATATATATATATATATATATATATATATATATATATATTTATATATATATAATATATATATATATGGTGATACAAAAACATCGTTTTTTAAAAGTTAGGCCTGTTTCTTTTTGGGGTAAAACTATATATATATATATATATATATATATATATATATATATATATATATTATATATATTATATATATATATATAGCTCTGTGCACACACACACACACAAACACACACACACACACACACACACACACATATATATATATAATATATATATACAGCGTGACCCGCAAAAAACTGGCCTGACTTTTTTAAAAAAGTCTGTTTTTTGGATCACCCTGTATATATACATTTGCTTATCGTCTATATCTAAATTGCTTATAAATATATACCTTTATCTGCATAGTTTCCATATTAAACTTCATATTTTCGATATTACAATCCACTTTTCTTATTATGGTAGCTAATCTTGACATAATAATTCTAGTAGAAAATAATTTTAATGACATCGTTTTTTTTTTAAATCGTTACTTAACAACCTGTTTTAATTAAAACCCTACTGTCTTTACTAAGACAGTCGACAGATTTTAGGGGGTTCCCTTAATTTTCCCCCTGCATGAATATGACATGACACCCACCCAAGGGTACTTGTTCCTTTTCTGTTTGCAAAATACAGTTCAAGATGAATCTATGAATATGCATAAAGTACTAGAGACGTTCTGAGTTGAAGCCTCCTTCAAGCCAGTTCCTCGTCTCCGCTTAGCATACATAGTGAGTGCCAAGTCGACTTATACATGCAATTCAAAATATTAACTGACTGACGCCATCACCAAATTCTCTGAACTTAGCAAAAGCCGCCCTCACCGTGGCCAACGCCGCCACAACGCCCGGCCCACCCACCCGACCGTCCGGATCCGCTCAAACTCAAAATCGCCACCGCCCGGCCCGCCCGTCCGTTCCCCCCCCCCGCTCTGACCCCCACGTTCACGTTTTCTTGTCGAGCGGACAGTTTCATGTAATTACGGGCCCTCCTCGTACTCGCCAAAATGTTTCTGTGAAAGTTTTATTCGCAGTGTAAATACCGTCGGTATTTCGCGGCGAGAGGCCCTTATGGTCGGCGATGGGCGGAATCGAGATGGTTTGAATCGAGTTAGGGCGCCAAC
>CM042152.1:79396810-79419310 GCA_023376005.1 Doryteuthis pealeii | reverse complement strand
ATTCACACATTCACTATACACTTAACATCTTTCATTTTGTCCCTCACAAAAACATTATTTAACAGTGTCCTGAAGATGGTATAATACCGAAATACTTAAGTTTTGACACATAAAATTGTTTCCCCTGATCATAACATCCTGTGTTTGTTATATTTTAAAAATATTGTCTTCTCATATTGTCGGATTAATTTCCTCACCGTATTTCCACACACACACACACACACACACACACACACACACACATATATATATATATATATATATATATATATATATGTCTTAGTGATATATAAGACAGATTGCAGGATTTTAAACGCACTAATAACATGGGCTATTTTGAGGCAAATCTTACTCAGATTTTTTTATAGAGACCTTGTTAATAAATACGATTTATTCTATGTTTTAATGATTTTGACAATAAATCAAATACCCATTGATACATTTACACTGAGGGTATTTGTGACGTAAGCAGTGACGTAGTTTCGGTTACAGAAAGACACAAAATCAACATTATAATAAGATTACTGATTGACTTTCAGGTTTATAAACCCTTATATAAAGAAAAATGAATATAAAATCTGACAATGTAATTAGATATAAAGTTTTAAAAAAAGAAGAAAAGTCAAATATTGACTTACAGAAAGCCGACGCTAAAGCGTTTCGGTTTTAATATGTTATCAGACAACATTTGTTGAACTTTCTATTTTTATTTTTTATTTTTACAATTCTTCGGACTTTTTTCCAAAACTAACGATTTCTTGGACTGATGGTTTGTTTAAAACCGAAACGCTTTAGCGTCGGCTTTCTGTAAGTCCATCTTTGACTTATTATTTTGTTTTTCAAAAACTTTAAATCCTTATATATACAGGGCGGAAGTGGGAGCCCTAAGCAAAACTCATCAGTGGGCTCCCAATTTTATTATAGGGCCTATATCCGTGGCCCACCTGAGAACTACCACATGGCTCACCAATGGAAGACCCTTATGGGCCTATATTTATTATACAGGTGTCATACTCAAGGCCCTATACTTATAGTACAAGGGCGTCTATAGTTTAGTATATATAATATAATGAAACACCCGGCGTTTATTTGAAACAAGATTATAATCTGATTCTCTGCGACAAATTAGATTCAGTTAGTCCGTCTGGAGAGTTCAATGTATGATAATTTGATAATTTTATACAATTTGGAAACTTGAAAGAAAAAACATAAAACAGTTATAAATTTATTTCAACTATATTCTCATTTTTGAGAATTTTATTTGAAATAAACTACCTGACCGAGTTTTAAGCTTTTCTTCTTTTAAGTTAACTCCAACAGTATAAATAAACTCCCGGCTTTATAGTCTATAATTACACAATACAAATTTTCGCCTGGAGAAAAAAATAATTTATAAAAAAAGAAAAGACCAAATCATATTCACCTTCTGAAAATAATCAGTCGACATTATTAAAATGGCAAAAAGAAAAAAAATACTGTAAGTTAAATATACTAAAGTACTCAACACAATAAATAGAGCCAATAAACAATAATCTTTATTTATTATTTATTATCTATTAACTATGATTTATTGTTTATGCACACACACACACACACACACAAATAATATACATATATATATAATATATATATATATATATATATATATTAATAATATATATATATATATATAATAAAAAACAATTTGCTTTCCTGGTACAGTGAGCAATATATATATATATATATATATATATATATATATATATATATATATGTACAGGTGTGGACTGTGTTAAAGTTAAACATTCCCCAAAATTTGAGCTTCCAATTCCCAAAATTGGCGCAGTTATGTTGATATTTAGCTCTCCAAATTTGGTGGGGTCAGCGAAAAATGGCGACTTTTTGTCATCTATTTTTGTCTGTAAAATGAGTTATAGAGCTTCCCTACTCCTAAAAATTGGACGCTCAAATTTCGGGGAATGTCTAACTTTAACTCCTGTACAAAATTTCAGAAAAATTGAAGTGCGTGGGTGACATGGCCCGGATGATTTGACATGGAATTACCCATATATAATATATATATATATATATATATATATATATAGAGAGAGAGAGAGGGTAATCTTGGGAAAGTGAATGAGAAGAAAGTGATAGCGGAAAAGGTCGAGAGAGTAGCCGTGGGAACAGGAGTGAAAAGAGAGAAAGAGTGAGTGAGTGAGGGTGAGAGAGTAATCGTGTGAAAGCGTAAAGAGTGTGTGTGGGCATGTGTGTGTATGCGTATATATATATATATATGTGTGTGTGTGTGTGTGTGTGTGTGTGTGGTGTGTGTGTGAGAGAGAGAGAGAGAGAGAGAGAGAGAGAGGGGGAGGAGGTGGGGGGCAAATTGGACTTGGGAATGCTTAACCTGTGTTAAAAGCATACTAATCCTATACACATCATTCTTATTGATTTCCAGAGATTGTTTTCTCTAAGTCTTGGTATTCTAACCCGGCATATGAACACACATCACACCCCCACCCACCCAGTCGTACTCTATCCCACCTTTCACACCTTACCCTAATGCAATAGCAAACATTCATATTTACACACACACACACACACACACACACACACACACACTCGCGTCTCTTTCATAAACATCAAAACATATAATAAAAAGAAAACAAAAATAACAACAAAAAACAAAACAAAATAAACTCTGTCTTCTTTTTTCTTTCTTTCGCTACATATTCTGTGTAGCATGTAACACTCGTGGTTTCCTGGTCAGGTGTGGACTTTGCATACAAACGTTTGCCTTCAGATAGTAAGCGGGGAGCCCATCCTGTTACCGAACACCGGGATCTAACCATCATCAATCTCTTTTCAGTATGCAACAGGTCTGGACAGAAGAGATAAAAGATTCGAATTAGTCGGGTAAAGGAAGGAAGATTTAGTCGGCCTGAACAAATATGTCGGACAAAAATTGATAAAAATCAACGTGCCCGACAAAGATGAATATAATATCGTTATCATATTTATTCGTCTACAATGCGATAAATTTTGTATGAAAAAAACAAAAAAAACAAACAACAACAAAAAGAAAAGCAAAAAAAAAAAAAAACAATAAATGAATAAAAAGACAAAAAACAAAAAATAGTAATCGTATTATGTACAAGTGGGACATGGTTATGTTGGTTAGTTGGGTGTAAACTAACAAGGCAACTCACACCAAGGCAACAGCAACTAGTCATATGAAAGGCAAAGGCAACTCACACCCAAGGCAACCGTAGCCGATGCAGCTTGAAGCCGAACAACTAGTCATATGAAAGGACACAAGGCAACTCACACCCAAGGCAACTCGTAGCCGATACAGCTTGAAGCCGAACCAACTAGTCATATGAAAGGACACAAGGCAACTCACACCCAAGGCAACTCGTAGCCGATGCAGCTTGAAGCCGAACCAACTAGTCATATGAAAGGACACAAGGCAACTCACACCCAAGGCAACTCGTAGCCGATGCAGCTTGAAGCCGAACCAACTAGTCATATGAAAGGACACAAGGCAACTCACACCCAAGGCAACTCGTAGCCGATGCAGCTTGAAGCCGAACCAACTAGTCATATGAAAGGACACAAGGCAACTCACACCCAAGGCAACTCGTAGCCGATGCAGCTTGAAGCCGAACAACTAGTCATATGAAAGGACACAAGGCAACTCACACCCAAGGCAACTCGTAGCCGATGCAGCTTGAAGCCGAACCAACTAGTCATATGAAAGGACACAAGGCAACTCACACCCAAGGCAACTCGTAGCCGATGCAGCTTGAAGCCGAACCAACTAGTCATATGAAAGGACACAAGGCAACTCACACCCAAGGCAACTCGTAGCCGATGCAGCTTGAAGCCGAACCAACTAGTCATATGAAAGGACACAAGGCAACTCACACCCAAGGCAACTCGTAGCCGATGCAGCTTGAAGCCGAACCAACTAGTCATATGAAAGGACACAAGGCAACTCACACCCAAGGCAACTCGTAGCCGATGCAGCTTGAAGCCGAACCAACTAGTCATATGAAAGGACACAAGGCAACTCACACCCAAGGCAACTCGTAGCCGATGCAGCTTGAAGCCGAACCAACTAGTCATATGAAAGGACACAAGGCAACTCACACCCAAGGCAACTCGTAGCCGATGCAGCTTGAAGCCGAACCAACTAGTCATATGAAAGGACACAAGGCAACTCACACCCAAGGCAACTCGTAGCCGATGCAGCTTGAAGCCGAACCAACTAGTCATATGAAAGGACACAAGGCAACTCACACCCAAGGCAACTCGTAGCCGATGCAGCTTGAAGCCGAACCAACTAGTCATATGAAAGGACACAAGGCAACTCACACCCAAGGCAACTCGTAGCCGATGCAGCTTGAAGCCGAACCAACTAGTCATATGAAAGGACACAAGGCAACACACCCAAGGCAACTCGTAGCCGATGCAGCTTGAAGCCGAACAAACTAGTCATATGAAAGGACACAAGGCAACTCACACCCAAGGCAACTCGTAGCCTATGCAGCTTGAAGCCGAACCAACTAGTCATATGAAAGGACACAAGGCAACTCACACCCAAGGCAACTCGTAGCCGATGCAGCTTGAAGCCGAACAACTAGTCATATGAAAGGACACAAGGCAACTCACACCCAAGGCAACTCGTAGCCTATGCAGCTTGAAGCCGAACCAACTAGTCATATGAAAGGACACAAGGCAACTCACACCCAAGGCAACTCGTAGCCGATGCAGCTTGAAGCCGAACCAACTAGTCATATGAAAGGACACAAGGCAACTCACACCAAGGCAACTCGTAGCCGATGCAGCTTGAAGCCGAACCAACTAGTCATATGAAAGGACACAAGGCAACTCACACCCAAGGCAACTCGTAGCCGATGCAGCTTGAAGCCGAACCAACTAGTCATATGAAAGGACACAAGGCAACTCACACCCAAGGCAACTCGTAGCCGATGCAGCTTGAAGCCGAACCAACTAGTCATATGAAAGGACACAGGCAACTCACACCCAAGGCAACTCGTAGCCGATGCAGCTTGAAGCCGAACCAACTAGTCATATGAAAGGACACAAGGCAACTCACACCCAAGGCAACTCGTAGCCGATGCAGCTTGAAGCCGAACCAACTAGTCATATGAAAGGACACAAGGCAACTCACACCCAAGGCAACTCGTAGCCGATGCAGCTTGAAGCCGAACCAACTAGTCATATGAAAGGACACAAGGCAACTCACACCCAAGGCAACTCGTAGCCGATGCAGCTTGAAGCCGAACCAACTAGTCATATGAAAGGACACAAGGCAACTCACACCCAAGGCAACTCGTAGCCGATGCAGCTTGAAGCCGAACAACTAGTCATATGAAAGGACACAAGGCAACTCACACCCAAGGCAACTCGTAGCCGATGCAGCTTGAAGCCGAACCAACTAGTCATATGAAAGGACACAAGGCAACTCACACCCAAGGCAACTCGTAGCCGATGCAGCTTGAAGCCGAACCAACTAGTCATATGAAAGGACACAAGGCAACTCACACCCAAGGCAACTCGTAGCCGATGCAGCTTGAAGCCGAACCAACTAGTCATATGAAAGGACACAAGGCAACTCACACCAAGGCAACTCGTAGCCGATGCAGCTTGAAGCCGAACAACTAGTCATATGAAAGGACACAAGGCAACTCACACCCAAGGCAACTCGTAGCCGATGCAGCTTGAAGCCGAACCAACTAGTCATATGAAAGGACACAAGGCAACTCACACCCAAGGCAACTCGTAGCCGATGCAGCTTGAAGCCGAACCAACTAGTCATATGAAAGGACACAAGGCAACTCACACCCAAGGCAACTCGTAGCCGATGCAGCTTGAAGCCGAACCAACTAGTCATATGAAAGGACACAGGCAACTCACACCAAGGCAACTCGTAGCCGATGCAGCTTGAAGCCGAACCAACTAGTCATATGAAAGGACACAAGGCAAACACCCAAGGCAACTCGTAGCCGATGCAGCTTGAAGCCGAACCAACTAGTCATATGAAAGGACACAAGGCAACTCACACCCAAGGCAACTCGTAGCCATGCAGCTTGAAGCCGAACCAACTAGTCATATGAAAGGCAGCTTGAAGCCGAACCAACTAGTCATATGAAAGGACACAAGGCAACTCACACCCAAGGCAACTCGTAGCCGATGCAGCTTGAAGCCGAACCAACTAGTCATATGAAAGGACACAAGGCAACTCACACCCAAGGCAACTCGTAGCCGATGCAGCTTGAAGCCGAACCAACTAGTCATATGAAAGGACACAAGGCAACTCACACCCAAGGCAACTCGTAGCCGATGCAGCTTGAAGCCGAACAACTAGTCATATGAAAGGACACAAGGCAACCGATGCAGCTTGAAGCCGAACCAACTAGTCATATGAAAGGACACAAGGCAACTTGTAGCCGATGCAGCTTGAAGCCGAACCAACTAGTCATATGAAAGGACACAAGGCAACTCACACCCAAGGCAACTCGTAGCCGATGCAGCTTGAAGCCGAACCAACTAGTCATATGAAGGACACAAGGCAACTCACACCAAGGCAACTCGTAGCCGATGCAGCTCGAAGCCGAACCAACTAGTCATGTAAAAACCATACAAGGCAACTCACACCCAAGGCAACTCGCAACCGCTGCAGTTCGTAGCCGAGTCAACTAGTCATATGAAAGCACCCAAGGCAACTCACGCTCAAGGCAAGTCACAGCCGAGGTAACTCACCATATGAAAGTACACTAGACTAATATAACTATCACTATCAAAGGCATGTCAAATCTTGTTCGGTTATTTTATGCCGATGATGTTTTTCTTTCATTAATTCTTGTTGGGTATTCAATTAAAAAATATTTTTGATCTATTTAACCCATTGATGGGACCCTAACAGGTACTGCCATTCCGGGCCAGAGTAGACCTGGGAGACTACCACTCCCGGTCAGATTGGACCTGTGAATAATGGTGATGAAGGGGTACTCCACATTCTCCAGAACTCTAGAACAGGAACTTCATCATCAGATAGAATTTAACGTCATACCCAGGATAATAAGACCCTCAACCACCGCCTTCAAGTACATATATGATAAAAATGGTTGGAGGTTTGTCATAAGAACAATAGGGTTGGGAAAATCATATAGTTGCTAGGGCTTGACATGACAAGCCGATTGATCAAGTGGGCTCTCTGACCGCACGTCTAACTGAGTAAGGGCCAAAGTGGAGTGTTGCAAGTCATGAACTGCTCAGCCACCAGGGCTCCATCCTTAAGCATAACGGGTCACCACGCACGACCAACAGTTGGCCCCATTGGAAGGGGTCTTATCTCTCTGCAGAGGTGCAGTCGGTGTATTCTAAAGCCCCACAAGTCACATATTTGCACATAAAGTATTCCTATCTAATACTAATAATTTTCATACAGATCTATTTCACCCATAGATCTGGTAATACAGATTCATGTCAGGGTGGATCTGGGAGTAATTAAAAGGAAGGAGTTACACCTTACTTCACAGAAGTGGAACTTGTCCTGAAGAAGACTTTATTTAAACCGAAACGTTTAAACATCGCATAGAGATTCGCTCTTTATTTGTCTGTAACAAAAACTACGTCACTGCCTACGTAACATTACCCAAAATCGTCATAACATAGAATAAATACACTCAAAATTTGAGCATGCAACATTGGACAGTCCTCATTGTTTTTTAAAACAAGTTTTAATAAATACATGACTGGTATTATATTTCTATATATAGTTTGTTTTATTTTAATACATATTTAAAGTTTACATTTCAAATTGTTTTATTTTTTTAATCCTTTAATGAATTTGATGATTTTACTTACTTAGGGTACAAACTCTCTGACATTGAATTTTTAACTCCCACCCCATCAGGCAATATCTTTCAAAAAATTATTTTTACATCACCCGGAGGTCGTTTTTTTTATTTTGGTAGTAAATATAATAAATCCCTATTTTTTGGAACAATTTGTTTTTCCTATTTCTATATATAGTAGTATAAATGTATAATAAATGGAAATGAATCCGACAGTATGATAGAAAATTTATAGAAAAAGCAAATGATAATATTATGTTGTGAGTTTTTAAGGGGGTCAAATAAGAACAAAACGACGGGCAACAAATGTAGAAAGATGTATTAACAAAAAGTAGACAAATACAATAGAGAGATGTGGAAATTACGTCCGACAAAATAGAGTTATTGGCTCACGCGCATTGGCTTACTGCCAAACCACAATTATCCCTGTTACTTATAATAACCTGTCGGCGCATTCCATTAGTCTTATAGGGTGTATCACCTATAACATATTAGTATGCTGACAGATATCTGTTTCGAACTTTTAATGATGACCGCTTTATTAAAAGGTCGAAACAGATATCTGTCAGCATACTAATATTATCATTTGTTTTTTCTATCAATTTTCTATCATACTGTCGGATTCATTTCCATTAATTATACATTTATACTACTATATATAGAAATAGGAAAAACAAATTGTTCCAAAAAAGAGGGATTTATTATATTTACTACCAAAATAAAAAAATGACCTCCGGGTGATGTAAAAATAATTTTTTGAAAGATATTGCCTGATGGGGTGGGAGTTAAAAATTCAATGTCAGAGAGTTTGTAGTAGTATAGATATAATCTCTGAAGAATATATCGATTTTTTTAAAAAAAGAAGATAATTTTTCAAAAATATTTTCTATGAATAATTTGTAACATTTCTTGATAGAGAATGTTGTAAAAGGGAATATTTTTAAAAAAAGGTATTTAGTTGAAGATGACGTCATTTTCATAAATAAACAATGGCATTTATTTTTGAAGTGTTAATGTTTGGTCTTTTTATTTATTTTATATGAACAACGCTTTATTTTTGCGTCCATTTTACAATCAGCTTTCATTTTTCGATTCTTTGTTACATAAAAGAAGATTTTTTTTATTGTACAGTCCCAGCCAACAGGGCGCCAAACATTGAAACAGTATATATATATATATATATATATATATATATATATATATATATTATATATATATATATGTGTGTAGAAAGTTTTGTAGAAAAAACAAGATGTTAAAAGTTTTGCTGACAGAAATCTGTTTCGACATTATGAATATGTCTTTATCAAAGCAACATTGTAAGCGGAAAAACGAAATAAATATATCATTAATCACGAGGCACAGAACGCTCTCGATCAGTACCGGAATTTTCAAATAATTTTTTTTAAAAACGCGTATTTATTGTTAAAAATAAAATAAATTTTATTTTTAAAAATTATAAGCATTTTTATCATTAAAAAAGCTCAAAAGAGTTTGCAGTAAAAGTGTATATGAATATTAAAAAGTTCAGGAAAATGTTCCGGTTACAAATGAAAGTTTAAAAAATATAACAAGTCCTACAATTTTTGATAAAGACATCTTCATATGGTCGAAACAGATTTCTGTCAGCAAAACCTTTAACATCTTGTTGTTTTTTCTACAAACCTTTCTACACATATTGTCGGATTCAATATTCATTTTACCTTTCATATATATATATATATATATATATATATATATATATATATATATATATATATATAAAAACACATTTTTGGTACAGCTGAATTTATATAGAATTTTAAAAAAAAACATACTTTTATTGATCAGCAATTTAACAGAGCGAAAGAGAAAAGAAGAAAAGGAGAAATTTAAGAGTCCTTTCGACCGGTGCTTTTTCACCGTAACGACCGGTAGATCGTTTAAAAGTCACAATGTATATGAAATGGGTAAAAGAGGGAGATTAAACCATACAAAATGGTGGGTCAATATGAAGGCAAAGGGAGAGGAAAAAGAATTGTATATACCTTCATGTAATCCCCACTTCAGCAGTCACATACCCATATATATATATATATATATATATATATATATATATATATATATATATATATGTTCTTTTTCTTATTCCTTCTATTTTTCTCAAAAATTCAGACAAAACTTTTCTCGTATTTTAAAACAATAACATACGTCACACATTTGAAAATCTCGTGAACCAGTTATGTCTTTGCTTTCGTTTTCGCATGTACCAATCACGCCATGAACATTCATTAAAATATTATTTTTAAAAGTTTTTTTGTTGTTGCCAGGCATCGGAATTCTTAATGTAATTGGTAGAATATTTTCATACAAATAAAAATTGATATTTGAGCCCCGGCATCCAGTCGACGTCAAATCAACTGTCAAAATTTGTCACAATGATACAAATATACAGGAAAGGAATAAAAAAATTATTCGTTGCATTTAGGTAAAAAAAAGGAAGAAAATAAATTATGTTTGTATTTTTTATGAACAAGATACACATCGTCAATGTAATATGTATACTTTGTAAATCTATTTGATGTTCTTGGCTACAATACAAACGTAACACACACACACACACACACACACACACACACACACACACACACATATATATATATATATATATATATATATATATATATATATATATATATAAAGTTAAGAGTAAGAAAATGAATCCGACGGTATAAGTATAGATAAAAAGATATGAAAACACACAGTACTTTTTAAATGGAAATATAATATGATATAAAATATTTTCATTTTAACAGCATTGTGTGTTTTCATATCCTTGTATCTATCTATCTATCTACCTATCTACCCCCCCCTCTCTCTCTCTCTCTCTCTCTCTATATATATATATATATATATATATATATATATATATATATAATAGAGTAAGCCTAATGAGTCAGAGAATATCTACCGGATCATCAGGATAATTCTGACTCAGTCAGAATTATCCTGATGATCCGTTAGGAGAAACCTAGGTAGATATTCTCTGACTCATTAAGCGTACTCTATTATTTATTAGCTCTACTTTTTGTATTGAGCACTTTAGTATATTTAACCCAGGCAACTTTTACAATATTTATTCTTTTGGCCTCAGTCGGTGCATATTATTTGGTCTTTTCTTTTTTTTTTATGATTTTTTTTTCTCCAGTAAAAAGTTTGTATTACGTAATTACAAACTATAAAGTCGGGAGATTTTTTTTAATACTGTCAGAGTTTAGAAATAAAAATAAATATCAAAAATAATATATATATATATATATATATATATATATATATAAGTGCTTAATTGGAGTCGTACCTAATTTTGAAAATTAATTAATTAATAATGAATTAGGCGGGAATACCTATTAAATGTATGGCTAAACAAATCAAGAAAAATCAATCTCTGTATGTACATTTCGGCCTATTAGGCCTCATCAGCAGAGCTATAGATCGGAAGACCGCCCTGTGCGTGATTTGAAACCGGACTGCCAAGCTGACAGGCCGATCCCATAACCCCTACACTAAACGGACTTCTATTCTCCCAAAAATTATCGGTAAAAAGCCATTCAAAACAAACCGTGTTTACATATATATATATATATATATATATATATATATATATAAAAGTAAAATGGAAGTGAATCAGTATGTATAGAAAGTTTTTAGAAAAAACAAAAGATGTTATTAGTTTGCTGACAGATCTGTTTCGACCTTTTAATAAAGCGGTATTTTTCAAAGCAACTATATTTATGAGAAAAGACGGAATAAATAAACCGTTAGTCACGAGGTACAAACAAACGCTCTCGTTCAGGGCCGGATTTTTAAAAAATTTTAAAATGCTTATTTTGTGTTAAAAATAAAATAAATTTTATTTTTAAAAATCAGAAGCATTTTTATCATTAGAAAAACTCAAAAGAGTTTGAAGTAAAAGTGTATAAAAACATATCTTGAACATTTTGATACCTTTTTTAACATCTTGTTTTTTTCTAAAAACTTTATATATATATATATATATATATATATATATATATATATATTATATATATTAAAGACAAGACAATTTCAACCTGCCACACATTATCACACACTGTCGTCGTCGTGGTAGCCTAATGTCGGTATCAGCCAATCATCGAGGGAGTCTACCTCTTTTCACTAGCGCTAGACAAAGGAGATTGTTTTTGAGCGTTTGAGGTGGAGCGCTACACCTGCCATCAGCTCCTTACTTTACCGCACAGATCCATGTGCTACTCATACGCTGAGTGGGCGAAGGCCGGTATCGAACTAGGAACCTAATTGAAAATTTATCAGCCTTGTGCACACACCCGAGACACACACACACACACACACACACACACACACACACACACACACACATATATATATAACATCCTCTGACATAAAAAAAATTCTAACCGAAACTACCAAAATCCTTGATAAAAATAGAAATATAAAATCCCTACAAATTATTGAGGTGATTTCTATAAGAAACAACAAACCTAACATTAATAAAATAACATTTAATACAGACAATAGTATATTAAATATTTTCAAGAACTAACACACTAATTTTACCAACCCTCAAAAACATAATAGACTCTCCTAAATTGAAACACCAATAAATAAAAGAACCAATAAATTCAAATGTGAATGCGAAGGAAAAATCCTAACACATTACAACCAACAATCCCCCGATGACGACCGACGAAACGGTTGAAAACGCTAGGGTAAAGAGTATGAGACAGTTCCTTTACCATCTGGATCCTGAATTAAGAAAAAAATAGACGACTAGAAAAACAAACGATAAAGATCATGAAGAAGAAATATACCGTCGTCTTCAACAGCACTGGCCTAGACAATATATATATATATATATATATATATATATATATATATACATATTATATATATATATATATATATATATATATATATTATAAAATGGATACAATAGAAACCTACTCGAGTTTCACCATAAGGATCTTCAGGGTGTGTTCATTGTATGATATTCCGTGTGATCGACTGCAATTAATCGGTACCTCGATTAATTCAGTGGATTTAACCCTGAAGATCCTTATGGTGAAAGTCGAGTAGATTTCTATTGTATCCATTTTATAATAAATTTGCTCTACTTCGTATTGAGCACTTTGTATTTGTTTTATCGCTGACTTAACCCCTGAATTTTGCACCTCCCAACGATCGTGCCCATTTTCACCGGTAAGCCACCTTTTATATATATATATATATATATATATATATATATATATATGTGTGGTGGTTAATTACTGCTACTTAGAACCCTCTGCATTTTCAGACACCTGCTCGAGGTGTTGGAATATATTCCCTGCAGATATGGTGGTAGGTGCAACTAACTTATAAGTAAAACATTCACGTTTCATAAGTTAAGGTAATTGGAATTCGATAGCTTGAAAATCAATCTTGAAAAACAGATTGTGCAGATCTTAAAATCTGTTGAAGAGGGTTGCCTAAAGGTACGCCCTTGTGGTACGCCTTACCCCCCCCCAAAAAAAAAGATACCAATATTTTACTTGGAGGAGACTTTAAATCATATCTAATGCCACTTTAACAATACTGAATAACTAGCAGGACCTTTGGATATAACACAGTATGATAATTTAATTATTACAAATCTACTTGCGTATTGAGCACTTTCTACATATATAATTAAAGGGCCGGGTTAGCTCAGTCGGAGGAGCGTTCGGCTCGAAACCACAAGGTTCCTAGTTCGATACCGGCTCTCGCCAACTCAGCGTATGAGTAGCACAGAGATATGTGCGGTAAAGTAAGGGGCTGATGGTAGGTGTGGCGCTCCACCTCAGACGCTAAAACAATCTCCTTGGTCTAGCGGTAGTGAAAAGGGGATAGACTCCCTCGCTGATTGGCTGATACCGACTTTAGGACACCTCGACGACATATATAATTTAGAACACTACCTCGGTGGGTTTTTTTTCTTTTGGCCACTACATTATGATACCGATGATTATTTTCAGACAGTAGGGGTGTATTGGTCTTTTCTTTTTTTAATAGGTTTTTTTCTCCAGGTATCAGCTTGTACATGTCTTCATTTGCAAATTGAATTATCTGTTTTTCCCCACACTGCTAGAGTTTATATATGAGGAGTGAAGGATTTGAGTAAATCCGACAAAATGTAATTGAGAATAGAGGAAAATGTGGATATAACAACACAAACAGCTAATTTCAATTGATATTTCTCCTCATTATTGGCTGAAGCTTTCTCAAAACTTTATTCAATAAAGTTTTGAGAAAGCTTCAGACAATGACAATCTCTCGCCAACCGCCTCTATCACTCATTGCCCTCGGGAGATCCTCTGCGCAGCATCCAGTATCCGCGCAGAACTAGTCAATGTATATATTTGCTGGACGGTCCAAACTGGCATTCCCATGTGCTAGCTTCCATTGAAGAACGTCACTTATAAGTTCGCCCTTGCTTCTCCAGCAGTGTCCATTGTGTTATGTTCGTCTTACACGGATGTTTTGTGTGTTGGATTGTCTTCCCTTGGATCTGGAAGAGTTATCTTCCCTCTCGTTTCTTATTCTCACCACCAGGCGTTTTTTTTAATATTTAAGAAGGAAGCGCCAGATTCAAGCCTCTCACTTTCTCCTTCTTCTTGGACTGGACAACATGGGTTAGACATTTGTGTCTACACCCCATCCTCGTGGGGGGCCTCTATCTCCCACGTACGGACTAAGTCAGTAAGTGACTTTAACCTTATAAACTATCCATAAATCTATCTATATCTTTTATATGTACATGTAGGTAACTATTGTTTATATTCTTATTGTACCTTGTGCCTTACACGGATTTCTTGTATATGTAATAAATGTCACCGTGTGCTTTTATTAAAGTCCATTATTTCATGTTCAACACTCGAGTCGGAGTTGTTTGTTTCAACCAGTTATAAATTATATTACAACATTGAACCTTACATGTGTGATATGAGGCAAGTGGCCGTACAGCATTAGGAACCTCAAAACAAAATCTAGTGTATGTACTGAGTTTCCTATGCCATTTTTTACTAAAGAATGAAAAATTAAACATTAGATATGAATCTGTCACACATAACATTTTATGCAGCGAGGTCCACATAGGGAAATAGGGAATATCTTTGAAGAGAGAGAGAGAGAGAGAGAGAGAGAGAGAGAGAGAGAGAGAGAGAGAGAGAGAGAGAGAGAGAAAATTCAAGGAAGCAACGCACGCGAAAAACATGATTGACCAATGTTTGATTTCTTTGTTTCATATCAACCTTCGAGCTTTATTTAAATCTAAATCCGCCCTTGTAGAAGAACAGTAGTGGTACTATCTAACCCATAGCTAGAGTGATAAGGGGTTTCATATCTTTCCTAAAGATGGGATATATTATACCCTATCCATTCTCTCTCTCTCTCTCTCTCTCTCTCTCTCTCTCTCTCTCTATCTATCTATCTATCATACCATATCTATCTATCTATCTATCATACCATATCTATCTATCTATGATACCTATCTATCTATCTATCTATCTATCTATCTATCTATCATACCATATCTATCTATCTATGATACCCTATCTATCTATCTATCTACCTATCATACCCTATCTATCTATCTATCTATCTATCTATCATTCTATCTATCTATCTATCTATCTGTCTGTCTGTCTGTCTGTCTAATTCTGTTCGAATCTATCAGTCACCTTTTCTCTGTTCCTCATCGAGTTATATTTTCATATTGTCTCCATTAATCATTATAATTCCCCCCTTTTCTCCTCCCTCCCCCTCTTATTCTCTCTCTCTCTCTCTCTCTCTCTCTCTCTCTCTCTCTCTCTCTCTTCATTACACTTTTTCCTTTGCTAATCTTATCTCATTCATTTTTATGCTACCCCCCCCGCGCACCCAACTTCCTTTTGGCGCGTATTTTTGCTTCTTAAACTTTTCCATCTTTCCATCTAATTCTTCTTTCCTTCATATCTCGACGTCACTTAACTCCCCCTGAATATTCGCCTTATCGCTTACCTTAACAAAAATATCTTTATAAAAAAAAAAAAAAACCCTCCCGTAAATCCCTTATTTACCTTTTCTTTCTCATCGGTTGGTCAACAATTCCACACGTCTTGCTTCCCTTTCTATTCTTTTTATCTTATTTCATTTTTTATTTATTTTTCTATCTTATTATCACCTTAGCGTCCGATTCGAAACCGCACACACTTCATTTCCTAAGTTTATTATCGTGCGACTCCATTTTTTTCTTTTCTTTTCTTTTTTTGTTGCTACATAACTCTCCCCAGTCAGTTAATGATTAGGCACACGTCACAAATCGCCGTTCGCCCGGGCCCACACTAAATTCTAAAACAAACACGTCTTTGTATGGCTGTCTTATTAAGTGGTAACGAATTTGACAGCTCTTTTTCTATTGTTGAATTGAGACAAGGTACAGATGGGGTGAATACTCACCGTGCTCCTTTAGTGCACGTGGATGATCTGAAGATCTAACAAACAAACAAAAAAAAAAGAAAAAAAACGATAAAAGGGGGGGGGCAAAAAGGACAAGGTAGATAGAAGAGATAATAATAATAATAATAATAATAATAATAATAATGATACTACTAATAATAATGATAATGATAATAATAATAAAAAGAAAAAGAAAAAAAATTAAATCTTCAGTATGTGACAAGCTGGCGAAGAAGGCGTTTTGTTATGGAGTCCCGGGTAAATAGAATCAGACCGAGAAAAATGATCGTCTTGTTATAGAAAGAAGAAAGAAGAAGAAGAAAAAGCCATCTATGTGCTGCGAAAAATGGTCAGTGAAGAATATAATTAGACAATTAACAAGGAGAATAACACGTGAACGAGGTTCGATCTCGTTGCACGCACCATGTGGCCACTGTAAATAAGAGACATTACGCATGCATGCAAAATATAACGGAGAAATAAAAGAACTCACTTTTGCTACTAACAGGTTCACGTCTTCACGATCATCTGATAATGAGACGGTCATCCCCACAAGTGGGACGAGGAGGAGGTACACAGAAAGTATGGGATATATTATATAGCACGGAATATATATTTATATTCCATGCTCATTATATATATATATATTATATATATATATATATATATATATATATATATATATATATATACCCGCTAATATAAACTTTTATGAGAGTCATCATTTTCGTCCTCCTGTGGAAATTCTGGTAACCACATGGCATACATTCTGAGTGGTCTAAAGGCTCAGTACCAGGAGACCTTGTCGCAAGACACCACATGTCCTCTAGTCCAGTGATTCTCAATGTGGTCCAGCTGGACCATCTGTGGTCCACAGAACATTTCTAGTGGCCCACAGAGAGTTCGAAGCCACAAAAATGTTTTAGCCATTTCACAAAAAATTAACTAATTTAGCGCTTCTTATAATGACCCTCCCCAGTTGAAAATCTCTATTTAAGCGCACGTCGATGATCGGCGGAAAATGAATTGTCTCTCTTACTTTTCGGCTGTTGTGGATGTTTTCAGTAGGAAAAGAAATAAATTCGATCTCAACAGCAGAGAAACTATCAAACTAAGACAGAATAACTCCATCAAAATCAATTATGATATCTTGTGTCAGAAACACCAATCACAAGGTAGTCACTAACTGAATGGACTGAAATAAATTTTAAAGGTTAAATAGACTATTTTGTCTTTTCATTAAGTATTTTAGTGTGAAAATGGAACCGCTTAAAAGTAAAAGTAGGATTGGTCCATGGGAATTTTTTGAATAAAAAATGGTCCATAAGCCGAAAAAGGTTGAGAAGCACTGCTCTAGTCTAAAAGGGGCGAGGGCTTGGTTTGATTGCCTGGCGCCTGAGGAGACCCTGAAAGAGAATACCGACGGAACGAAGCAATTTTTATGAACCTGGGAGGCATGTTTCCTCCGGGGCGTTCCACTTTAAGCAGCCCTTGTGTTACATCCCGACACCATGGGGGTGTTGGTCAAATAATCAGAATTTCACCCTGAAGAAGCGCAGACCTGTATGCTGAATTAGTATCCCTTTTAAACTCTTACTGTCCTGTCAGTGAAGCTTAGAATATTCTGGCTGCATTCCTTTGCAAAAGGGTAAGACTGTTAATATGAAAGGGGTCAGTTGATTCATTTTGATTTCATCATACAACGTATGATAGCACTTGCGATACACTGCCCTCATCAGCCACCAACCAGGATTGATAACACAGTTTCGGTAGCTCATGATGGGACTGCCACTCCCATCGCCACCAAGCAGCTTTTGCCACCAGACAGGGTATTAAGAAAAAGAAAAGAAATTATAACATCCGTTGATCTTAGGAGTTTCGTTTTTAGTGCATTTTGGGATTTTTTAAAAACGCGTTTACTTTCGGCCGTTGACGCCATTACACGCTTGCAGAAACCGTTTGTTCATGTTACGTAATAACACGAGAATGATGATTCCGCGCGCGTATCATTCGTGCTGAATACTTTTTAACCTCGACCAAATCCAGCTTGATGCATTTTGCACCGTGGTCTGAAGACGATGTGAGGCAAGAAACGAAATGACTGAGTGTCCTAGAAATCCACGACAACCAACCTCAATAGGAATCCTATGGCCTGTCCAACCCTTTTCCACGGATAGTATTAGTAAAAATGAGAACACGAGACGTATTTTAGGAGATAATAATATATATATACACGTGCCAACACAAACGTGTGCTGCCCTGTTTGCTTGTTTGTTTGTTTTGTTTTACGGCATATCAGCCTTGGTGGGTCATTTAATGCCGGCAAAGTTTTGAAAGATTCGTAGCGATAGTTTGTAAGAACATTTTTTAAACTCAATTTTTTTGTAAATAATTTTTCTATTTAACACATAGATGGGATCCTAACAGGTACTACCACTCCGGATCAGAGTGGACCTGGGAGCAATGGTAATGAAGGGTGCTCTACATTCTGCAGACCTTCAGAACTGGAACCTCACCATCAGTTATATTTTAACGTCATGTACAGGACGCCGCTTTCTAGCACCCATATGATATAAAGGTTTGGTGCTTGCCATAAGGACAATAGGGTCGGGACAATCATCTAGTGCTAGGGCTTGACGTGACCAGCCGATTGATCAGAAGGGGCTTCTCTGACCGCCCGTCTAGCCTAAGGACTAAAGTAGGGTGTTGCGTGTCATGGACTGCTCAGCTTCCAGGATTCCATCCTTAAGCACATGGGTCACCATCCACGGCCAACAGGTGGCTCCCTCTGCAGAAGGACATTCGGTATATTCTAAAGCCCTAGCCGACAGGGCTGTTGATGCCTTGTTCTGAATGGACAAGAACGAATATAGACAAAGAGAAAAAGAATTGCGCGCGAATTTTAGTGGCGCCTACAACAAGTCGCGTAGTAATTACTATGTAATGGCAACGGACCCATATGCCCAAGGGACTATTTTCAGTTTGTACAATTAACAAAGACCTCCCCTAAAAGGGAATGTCACCAAACTGCATCTGATAGTGAGACTCCGGTTCTGGAGATCTGGCGACTATGGAGTACCCCTTCATTGCCATTACTTCCAGGTCAATTCCTGGAGTGTTAGTACCTATTACTGAATAGGGACACTTGAAAGCAATGTTGTATCTACTAACCATTACGCCACATTGGGTTGTTTCTAAACGGCCTAATACAATTAAATATTCGGTTTGGTTGGTTTTGAATGCTATCACACAATACAATTGTAAAGAAAAATAGGGTAACTATGGTGTTGTTTGTTAACCTTTAATTTATTCCTAATGTTTCAAGATAAAAATCTCTTCGACAGAAGATTTATGAAACTGAAGCTGTTGTTAGAGATCGTCCATTCTGCTTTGTGTTTTATATCTTCCAAATTCTGCGTGTGTGTGGGAGTGTGTTTATGTATGTGTTTATGTGTGTTTGAGTGTGTCTGTTCAACAATGTCTGATTATCATTCCTGGTTTGGCCTACCCTTTTTTGTTTTATTATTAAACAGCATCTTGTTTGTCTATCTGTGTGTGTGTGTGTGTGTGCGTGTATATATATATATATATATATATATATATGTGTGTGTGTGTGTGTGTGTGTGTAATTTCGTAATATTTGTATTCAGAGGACTTGTCTTACTTGACCTAATTTAATTCTGGCTGGTTGGTTGGTTGGTTGGATTTTGCGGCATGTCAACCCTTGTTTTTATACCAAAGACATTTTGTTTTATTCATTCTTGACTAGTACCCCACTAGTCAAGAATGAATAAAACAAATGTCTTTTAGGCTCGCTCTCCAATCTATAATACTGGTAAATATATCAATAAAATTTGGTTCAATCGCTGCCAACCGATTAGTTTAGTGGTTGTCGCCCTTCTGGATAATTCAACCTAATCGTTTTAAAAGGGTTAAATTGAAAGCCAAAAAAATATTGTTACCAATTGAATCATTCGTTCATTCATTACGTCGCTTGGTCGCCCGTGAGAGTCTAAGCCGATAAGTAGAATGTTGCTAAGTCTGCTCTAAAGAGGGCGCTTTTAAACGTCTAATCTGTGCAACAAACTATCTGGGTTTCACTGTCAACAGAAATCGGATGCGTGCTGAGCCAAGACAACACTAATGCAATTAAAGATGATACTGCGAGCAAAACAATAATTTTCCGAAGCCCTAAAAACGGGGTCCCCTCGCTTTCTTTTTCTCTTTGTAGACCCAATTACAGCTGAAACACCACAATGTTTTCCACTCTGGAATTTTATACCGTCGACCTCGTTCAAGAGAAAAACGCATCGTCAGTTGTCTCCACATTTCATGAACTTCTTTTGTTTGATTTCACCCGGATTTTATGGACGATTCAATTCTTTGCTTTACACAAGCTGCGTTCAAACCCTCTTCACCCCTCTCTCTTTTTTCATTTCACTCTTCTCTCTTCTTCTCTTTTCTTCTCTTTTCTTTCTTTCTTTCTTTCTTTCTTTTTCACTTTTTTCTGTAAGTATTCTTTCTTTCTTTCTTTCTTTCTTTCTTTCTTTTTTAGATAAGTATTCTTTCTTTCTTTCTTTCTTTCTTTCTTTCTTTCTTTTTCACTTTTTCTGTAAGTATTCTTTCTTCTTTCTTTCTTTCTTTCTTTCTTTTTCACTTTTCTTTTTTCTTTCTTTCTTTCTTTCTTTCTTTCTTTTTTTTCTTTTTTTCTTTCTTTCTTTCTTTCTTTCTTTCTTTTCACTTTTTCTGTAAGTATTCTTTCTTTCTTCTTTCTTTCTTTCTTTCTTTCTTTTCACTTTTTTAGGTAAGTATTCTTTCTTTCTTTCTTTCTTTCTTCTCTTTCTTTTTCTTTTTCTTTCTTTCTTTCTTTTCACTTTTCTGTAAGTATTCTTTCTTCTTTCTTTCTTTCTTTCTTCTTTCTTTCTTTCTTTCTTTTTCACTTTTTTGTAAGTATTCTTTCTTTCTTTCTTTCTTCTTTTTCGTTCTCATTTCTTTCTTTCTTCTTTCTTTCTTCTTTCTTTCTTTCTTTTTCACTTTTTTCTGTAAGTATTCTTTCTTTCTTTCTTTCTTTCTTTTCTTTCTTTTTCTTTCTTTCTTTCTTTCTTTCTTTTTTAAGTATTCTTTTTTTTCTTTCTTTTTCTTCTCATTTCTTCTTTCTTTCTTTTTTCACTTTTTTCGGTAAGTATCTTTTCTTTCTTTCTTTCTTTCTTTTCGTTCTTTTCTTTTCTTTCTTTCTTTCTTTCTTTCTTTCTTTCTTTCTTTCTTTGCTTTACACTATTTGTGTTCACCTCTCTTCCTTCTATTGAATGGGTCTTCTATTCTTTCTTTCTTTCTTCTTTCTTCTTTCTTTCTTCTTTCTTCTTCTTCTTCTTCTTTTTCTTCTTCTTGAATGTTTCTTTTCTTCTTCTGTTTTATAATTATCTATGATCTCTACATTGCTGTTCATCTTTCTTTTTTTTTATTCTTCCTTTTTTACTTAAGCTTCTTTTCTTCTTTTTATTTCCCCCTTATCTACTCATTTTTCTTTTCCTCTTCTTTATTTTCTCTTTCATTTTTTTCCTTTTCTACTCGTTTACTTTTCTTCTTTTTCTTTTTCATATTCCCTTATTTGCTCATTTTATTTTCTTTTTCTTTTTACTTTTTTCTTTTCTACTCATTTTTCTTATCTTCTTTGTCTCTTTTTTTATTCATTTCTTTTTCTTTTTCTTTCCCCCGTATTGACTCATTTTCTTTTCTTCTTTTTCTCTTTTCTACTCAATCTATTTTCTTTTTTTTTCTTTTGTTCTCTTATTCGCTCATCATTTTTTCCTCTTTTTTCTTATTTTCTTTTTCTCATTTCCATTCATTTCTCTTTTCTTCTTTTCTTCTTTTGTCTTTTCAACTCATTCTTTCTTCCTCCCTTTTTCTTTCCCCATCTTATTGCTTATTTTCTTTTCTTCTTTTTACATTTTTCTCTTTTCGACTCATTTTTCCTTTTGTCTCTTCTTCTTCTTCTTCTTCTTCTTCTTCTTCTTCTTCTTCTTCTTCTTCTTCTTCTTCTTCTTGAATTGAGTACCCATCAAGAATGAATAAAACAAAACGTCTTCGGCATAAAATGATCGAACAAGAGTTGACATGCCGTAAAATTCAACCAACCAACCAACCA
>CM042152.1:79356810-79394310 GCA_023376005.1 Doryteuthis pealeii | reverse complement strand
ATCTCCATTTCGCGAAAGTTGCAAACATAAAGAATTTCAACACTTATTAGGTAAAAATTAGCATCGGTGGTGATGGGGGCATATTTTAAATTTGAATTCTAGTTATAATATTTTATCCGTTTCGTTTAAAATGACAATCTTTTCTGTTTTAGCTATTGAAATTGCCAAATTTTCTAACCAATTTCTAGGCTAAATGTTGCAACAACGAGGACTTTTTTGTTGTAAATGTCAGCTTTCAGTTCTTACCTGGGTTAAAATCTCTGGTGCCACTGGAAAGAACACAATTATTCCCTGTTACCATAATAGCGAAAAGACGAAATATTATATAAACCCGTATATATGTATTTACTATTGGTACCTCCAATTTGCCTTGTGAAATTTACTCCCCCCCTATATTTAACACTATGAAACTTGCATAAATTTTAATATTATCTTGAAAATGTTTTGTCCCTTTAAAAGAAGAAACATTAAAAAAAACTCCTGATGATTTAAAAAAAATCAGCTAACGGAAATAATGAACATTATGAATGAAAACAATGTTTACATTTTCGCACCGTTAAAACAATTGAAATTTAACCTACCCAAAAACAAGAAGCTTTTAAAAAAATTCTATGAAAAATCAATTAATGGTCCAATTTTTGTTTGAAATAGGTTTTTCCTAAAATATATTAGAGGAAATATTTTTGAAGAGGTCTACCCTCCCTATTTTATTTTATGAAATATGAAAAAATGAACTCACAAAAAACGATTTTTACTTTTTTTCTATAAAGATAAGAGTCTGAATAATTATATCAGAAGAATTTATAAGTTTCTATACGGGATTTTTTTTAGTAACAGAACCATGAATACAGAATTCTGCTAAAAAATATCTATAAAAAAACTGACTCTGTTTTAAAAGAAACGTACTGTTTTACTTATTTTTCAAGATAAAAGTGAGTAATTTTTTCCCATTCAGATAATTTGATATTTGAGTTAACTGTTTTTCTTTGTAACAACTCTTCATGTTCGTTATTTTTTTGCGAGAATTTTAAAAAAGTTCAAAAACATTTACGTTTCTTCCTTCAATATGGGCTAAGCTGATCACATGACGTATTTTGGTGGTACCTAAATTTACCAACCCCTCCGCACGAACGGGATGAGTCACAAAGTCCATTTTTAAACGGAGTTTACCAGGTTTAAATTAAAAGTTTTCCTTCTGCTAGTCATTAGTCATCATACCATCGTTCAGGATTTGAATTCGTGTAGCCGAACTCATTTCCTACGACAATAAGGGAAGTTTTAGCTCAGTCGGTAGAGCGTCCAGCTAGGAAAGATAAGGTATCCTAGTTCGATACCGACTCTCGCCAATTCAGCGTATGAATAGCACAGGGATTTGAGCTCCACCTCAGACGCAAAAACCATCTCCTTGGTATAGCGCTTGTGAAAAAGGGATAGATTCCCTCACTGTCTGTCTGATACCAACTTAAGGACACACACACACACACACACACACACATATATATATATATATATATATATATATATATATATATATATATATAAGGGTTATCCAAAACTGGTAGTAAGAGATGATTCTACACGGGATCTTCAAAATCTCACTGTATAATTATTGCATGTTTTAGTAGGTGCAAATACAAGGATTTTTATAAATCCCTAGAGAGAGCTCAATGTATAAAGGGAGTTTTAGAAATTTATTTAAATTTCTAAAAGCCTTTTAAGTTTTAGTAGAAATAAATTTATTACAGAATAACGGTTTATGTGTGTGTGTGTGTGTGTGTGTGTGTGTGTGTGTGTGTGTGTGTGTGTTGTGCAGAAAATAACAGATTGAGAAAAATTCGAACAAATGTAATGAATATACAGGAAAGGTGAATAACAAGCACAAACAATCGATTCAATTAATATGTCATCTCTGTTGACTGAGAAACCTCATCGGAATCAGAATCCTGTATATACTTGTGTATGTAGTATATTAAGAAAGATTGAAAAAACACAGGTTTAGATGAGTTAAGTGTTGAGTTTATTGGCCGATGCTGCAATGATTCGATCTATTAATTAGATCATCTTCAGGGCATTTGTTGGTATATGGAAGGTAATAAGACATTTTTATCACAATTTCTTATTACCTTCCATATACCAACAAATGCCCTGAAGATGATCTAATTAATAGATCGAAACACTGCAGCGTCGGCCAATAAACTCACCACTTATTTAAACCTGTGTTTTTTCAATCTTTCTTAATATACTAAATACCGTCGGATTCACTTCCTTTTCTTCACATACTTGTGTATATGTCGTCTGCAAGAGGGGCATAAAGACATGCCACATAGACATCAACATATGGGAGGCTTATGCAGAAGACCGTGTGACCTGGCTCTCCTCGTCAAACAAGGAACGAAAAGGAGTGAAAAAGAGAGGAAAAGAAGCCGCCGCAGAAAAGAGAGTCATAAGGAAGGAGAGACAACAGCATCTCCAACAAGCATCACCGTTTGTTTGCAATCACTGCACCAGAGATTGCCATTCAAAAATTGGTCTGTTCAGCCACTCACGCAGTTGCAGATTTAAAAAAGTGGACACTACGCCATCGTCTTTAGTAGACGGAAGGGTGCCAACAAAAAATGTCGTATTTGAAGAATTAATTTTTAGTGAAAAAAAGAAAAAAAATGGCTTCGATCCATCTATTAACAATACTTTTGTAGAATTTATATTCGAACATTGATTGATTAATTGATTGATTGGCGGCATTTCAAACTATCTAGGATTATCTTATGCCTAGAGGTCAGGGAATCACGTTCAATGGACTTTCATATTTACATTTATATGGTTTCAAGTATTCTTATTCAATACTAATAATTTGCAAACAGATTTATTTGATCTATAGAAAAACCATATGTACTACCATTCCGGACCAGAGTGGAACTGGGAGTATTGGCAATGAAGGGCTACTTCACACTCCACAGATCTCCAGAACTGGAGCCTCACCATCAAATGAGATTTTAGTGTAATATTACACTCCGTTTGGGTGTCCCATCGTAGTGTTAGGAAGTTTGTCTCACAGATCCATTAATATTGAATAGTGAATTCGATTCCTGCTGGAAGACCCATAGTTGCGACCTTGTGTCATAACCTACCCGTGTCGAATGGGTTGGGTAAACATCTATCCATACACGCCTCCTTTTAGGTGGGGTCTACAGCCAACGTTTTCTAAACCTCACCGACATGGCTTGAAATTCGATTATCGTCAGAAGGATTAGCTAGAACTGTAGAACACGCCGACTGTACCTCTGCAGAGTGTAAGACCCCCCCTCATGGGGCTATAGGTTGTCCGTGATTGGTAACCCATGATGCTTAATGACGGAATTATGCTGGTTCAGCAGTTCATGACATTCCACACTCCACTTTGGCCCTTACTCGGGCTTGACGGGAGGTTGGAGAGGATGCCTCCTATCAATTGGCCGGTCACGTCAAGCCCTAGCACTTATATGATTGTCCCGACCGTATTGTTCTTATGGCAAACCTCCAACCCTTTTTATCATCTGTGCTAGAAGGCGACGACTGAGGGTCATAGTGTCTTGGGTGTTACGTTAAACGGCATCAAGTAGTGAGGTTCCAATTCTGGATCTCTTGAGAATGTGCAGCACTCCTTCATTCCCATTACTCCTTGGTCCACTCTGAGACAGGGTGGTAGTACCTGTTAGGGTACTATCTATAGGTTAAGTAGTTAAAAAAATGAGTTAAAAATTTTGAATAATCAACAAGAATGAATAAAACAAAAATGTTTTCGGCATAAAATAACCCAAGGTTTGGCATGCCGTAAAATCCAACCAACCAACCAACCAATCATATTGGGAGAATCGAACACGCGTCCTGCGTCATTAATTCGAATACTCAATCAGAACGAATAAAACAAAAACGTCTTTGGCATAAATAACCCAGCAGGGGTTGACATGCCGTAAAACCCCAACCAACCAACCAACCAATCAACTAATCACATTGTGAGAATTGAACACGCGTCCTAACTGCATCATTAAATCGACGTCTCGTCTGAATGAGCCATGTCGACTGCCTGAAAACGGCCGTGGAAATATCTTAAAGTCAACAATGTCGCCTGCAGTTGATGCATTTCGTCGGTAAACAAGAGACTTGTCACCGGCTCTATCGTAAGGGTGACAGATTGTCGCCTGGACAAACAATGTAAGACAAACAGCAACCGCCGCTGCACAATCTCTTCCCATCTGGGATTCAGGCAAGATCAATACGCCACCTTAGCTACGGGAAACAGCCGTCAGGATCTCCCGATCGTGTTGGCTCTTTAAGGATAATTTCAGTCGGAGGCTGGATCGGAGGGTCGGGCGGGAGGTTCGTGCGGGAGAGGAGAGTAAGGGGATGGGAGCCGCGTTCGTCATCGTAATCTTCCACCACACCAGTATGTATAAATCATCTAAAGCGGTAAAATCGAAGCGTTTCACACAGGGTGTTGGGTTAAGATATGTCTCTCTCTCTCTCTCTCTCTCTCTCTCTCTCTCTCACTATCTCCCTCTCTCTCTCTATCTCTCTCTCTATCTCTCTCTCACTATCTCCCACTATCTCTCTCTCTCACTATCTCCCTCTATCTCTCTCTCACGCTCTCTCACTATCTCCCTCTCTCTCTCTCTCTTTCTCTCACTATCTGCCTCTATCTCTCTCTCTCTCTGTTTCTCTCACTCTCTCTCTCACTTCTCTCACTATCTCCCTCTATCTCTCTCTCTTTCTCTCTCTCTCTCTCACTATCTCCCCCTATCTCTTTATCTCCCTTTCTCTCACTCTCTCTCTCACTATCCCCCTCTATCCCGCTCTCTCTTTCTCACTTTCTCTCTATCTCCCCCCTCTCTCTCTTTCTCTCACTATCTGCCTCTATCTCTCTCACTCTCTCTCTCTTCTCTCTCTCTCCTCTCTCTCACTCTCTCTCTCACTCTCTCTCACTCTCTCTCTCTCTTTCTCTTTCTCTCTTCTCTCTCTCTCTCTTTCTCTCTCTCTCTTTCTCTCACTATCTCCCCCTCTCTCTTCTTCATTTATTTCCCCTGTTAGTTCCTTCTCACTTTTACTCATTCACGCTTAATATCTCCCTTTTAAACTCTCTCCCTCTCTTTTCATTTTTCTCTTTTCCCTCCCCCCTCTGTCTCTCTCTCTCTCTCTCTGTGTATGTCTCTCTCTCTTTCTCTTTCTCTCTCTTTCTCTCCTTCTCTTTCTCTCTCTCTGTGCGTGTGCGAATGGCGGGAGAATATGAAGCACTTGTTTGTTTTGCTTCCGGTGATTGTTTGATCAGACTATCATCGTCGGGACATATATGCTGGACAATGTGCACTAAAAACAAATAACAGAAAAAAAAAACCCACAAAAAAACCCACAAAAAAAGGCGGGAAAGATAATGAATCGCGTGTGGTTTGTAAAATACACGCTTATTCGTGCAAACACATCTCGAACATAAATTCGCGGTTGTCAAATATATCATAACGTTACATTCTAACACATCCATAAAATCTTCCCGGCTTTGAATCGAATAGTTTTATATCCCACAAAAAAATAAATAACTCGAACTCATAAGTGACGTTCTCCTATGGAAACTGGCGCATGAGCACGCCAGTGCGGGCCACCCAACAAAGACTTTCATTGACCAGCTCTGCGCGGATACTGTGTGCTGGGCAGAGGACCCCCCAACGAGGGCGATGAATGATAGGGACGGCTGGCGAGAGATTGTTATGGATATCCGTGCTACTGGCGCAACATGATGATGATGATGATGATGATGATTTAATGAAAGAATGAATAGAAATGAAAATAAAAATTTTCGACGATTTTTTTTTCAAAACGAGAAAATGTCCACTTAAATTTTATTAAATCAAACAACTTAAAAAAAATAAACACTGCAGTTTTTATTTGTCAATTTAAAAAAAAAAATTTTTTGGTCCAGCGCTAGCGAAAAGAGGATAGACTCCATCGGTGTCCGGCTATTACCGACAATAGGCCTTGCCGCCAACTTTGTCTTTTTTTTTGTTAGCCGATGTGCTCACCGGAAGTTCTTCAGGTGTTTCTTGTCAAAATCGGAAATCTTCTTGTCGATCTTCGGAACCTTCATGTTGTAATCTGGAAACTTCACGGAACTTCGAACCGGAATTCTTTATCTAATCCATTGGAGTAGATAATCCTGATTCTGTCAACAAGAATAATTAACACAGCTTAACACTTATACCCGGTCATGGTTAACAGAACGAGAACAATCTACCCCAATGGATTAAATAAGGGGTTCGGTTTGAAGTTCCGTGAAGGCTTCCCAGTTCAACATAAGGTTCCCTAGTTTGACAAGAAACACATGAGAAAGGGTGGAGGGCATATCGACCAAACATATAACAATAAAGATGAGGACAACAGTCCAAAAAATCTAAATAATGTTGTTTTTATTGTAGTTTTAATTAAAGATTAATAATTGACTGATTTTAACGACATGTCAATCTGTCTAGTGTTATTTTATGTCGAGAGGTTAGGTAATCGCATTCATTATATGGTTATATTTACATTTATTGTGTATGTTGTTCCTTTAGAAAAAGAAATCTTTTTTTTTTCAAAACGGATATTATTAAGTATTATTCCTAACCAAACTCTACTGCCTTAAAACTCTGTAACCAAAAATATGAATATTTTTATTCTAAACCAAAGATACCAGGTCTTTATTATTTATAAGGGAACATTATACATTCAAAACAGATATCATTAAGTATTATTCATAACCAAACTCTACTGCCTTAAAAATCTATAACAAAAAATATGAATATTTTAATTCTAAACCAAAAAAGAAAAAAAGAAAAAAAGTAAAAGTCTTCGGGTTGGCTTAAAGTTGGTATCAGCAAATCAGCGAGGGAGTCTATCTCCTTTTCACAAGCGCTAGACCAAAGAGATTGTTTTTTCGTCTGAGGTGGAGCGCCATCAGCTCCTTACTTTACCGCACAGATCCCTGTGCTACTCATACGCTGAGTTGGCGAGGGCCGGTATCGAACTAGGAACCTTGTGGTTTCTAGCTGAACGCTCTACCGACTGAGCTAACCAGGTCAAGACTTAATTATTTATAATAGAAAATCATAAATTCAAAACGGATATTATTAAGTATTACTCATTACCAAACTCTGCAGTCTTGAAAGTACACAAATAGTATACCTCTACGTTAAATTATATATAATAATAAACAGTTTATGATGGTATGGTTCTCGTTATAAGGATCTGGGGAGGGTGAGGTATCCCTTCACTGACATTATCCTATACCCACTCTGATCTGTTATGGTCCTATTTGGGGTGAAATAAATCTTTTTAAAAATTACGTGCATTCGATAGGACCGTGTGTAAAAAAAAAAAACCTCTTGAGAAACAAAGACACAAAAAATGTAAATATCAACGTACAATGAACGCAATTACCTAACCACTAGGCATAAAATAACTCTTGATGGGTTGACATGCCATTAGAATCAATCAATCAATCAATTTATGGTGTGAGTATATTTTCAAAACAAAATTGATCTTTTTTAAAAATATTGATTTTGGTTTGGTTTGTTTTGTTTTACGGCATATCAACCTCAGTGGGTCATTTAATGCCGATAAAGTTTTGAAATAAATCAATTCTTAATGGATAATACAATTTTTTTATAAATACATTTTTCTATTTAACCCATAGATGGGACCCTAACAGGTACTACCACTCCGGGTCAGAGTGGACCAGGAAGCAATGGTGATGAAGGGGTGCTCCACATTCCCCAAACCTCCAGAACTGGAACCTCACCATCAGATAGAGTTTAACGTCATTCCCAGGACATGTAGACCCGCAGCCACCGCCTTCTAGCACCCATATGATAAAAAGGGGTTGGGGCTTGCCATAAGGGCAATAAGGTTGGGACAATCATACAGGTGCTAGGGTTTGACGTGACCAGCCGATTGATCGGAGGGGGCCTCTCCGACCGCCCGTCTAGCCCAAGATAGGGCCAAAGTGGAGTATTGCATGTCATGAACTGCTCCTCCACCTGGGCTCTATCCTTAAGCATTATGGGTCGCCACCCACAGGCAAACAGGTGACCGCATTGGGGGAGTCTTACCCCTCTGCAGAGGTGCAGTCGGTGTATTCTAACGCCTCAGCCGACAGGGCGGATTGATTTTGGTAATACCGAATCATATTCGTTTTGATTATATAATGTTCTAGAAATAATGAAAACTTCATATATTTGGTTTAGAAGAAAACGCTGAGATTTCATTGTTTTTTTTTTTTTTGGTCACTGGTCCTGTAACTTGTTTTTAGTCATGGGGGGGACACTACTAATGAAGCGTGTCTTAGGCAGGAATTACCTGACTGAGCTCTTCCCTATCCAGGTCTACAACTGGTTTGAATTAAGAGTTTTCCATCTCCTATATCGGTTCCATACCAAGGTTAAAGAGTCCTGTCTGCCCTACTATTTTACCCATAGATGGACGGAGAATAGTTGGATGCATACTTTACATACAAGTATATTAGTGCTATGTGAATTGCAAACAATCTCGTTCAGGATATGAACTCATGCAGTCGAGCACACTTCCCACTGGTTACATAAACAAATAATATTAATCTACTTGTGAAAATTAAATAAAATAACAGATTTTTGTTTTTCAAGAGAAAAGACGGTAAATTAAACATGGCGAATGGGTCAATATTTTCATGTGTCAAAATCAACATGGCGTGAACTGGTCAGTCTGTGGAGATGTCGACGTCCACAAGTGAATGGTGTGTGAAACTAGACCTGTAAATGAAAGCTTTGATTTACTGTCATGTTAAAACTTGTATCACGGCAACACTTGCTTGACAGTCAAATATCGTCCGTTCTCCAACCGGACAATCGGACATTGAACTGCGACTACATGTTATTTGTCCAATATTGATTGCGTTTTTTTTTCTTTTTGTTTTACGAGATTAATCGTATAATTTTATTCATACCTTAGAATATATTTACGAACGAGAATGCTTCCTTCATTCTAATGATTTGAAGCTGTGCCGTCACAATTTTTAAATGTCCTTCACGTCATCTCACCCTTGAGATTTTTTTCTTTAAGAAACAAGGAAAGGTTGGTTGGTTGGTGGGTTGGATTTTACGGCATGTCAATCCTTGGGTTATCTTATGCCGAATATGGTTTTGTTTTATTCGTTCTTATTGAGTATTCAAATTAATGACGCAGTTAGAAGCGTGTTTGATTCTCACAATATGATTAGTTGGTTGGTTGGTTGGATTTTACGGCATGTCAACCCTTATTGGGTTATTTTATGCTACAGACTTTTTAAATTCATTCTTGTTGCGTATTCATTTTTTTAACTCATTGTTTAAAAAAAAATTCATTTTTTGATCCATTTAACCCATAGATGGTACCCTAACATGTACTACCACTCCGCAGTAAGGGTGGAACTGGAAGTAATGGCGATGAACGAGTACTCCACACTCCCCAGAACTCCTGAACTGGAACCTCACTAGATACAATTTAACGACATACCCAGAACACAACAAGAAAAGGGGAATAAATCTGGTGTTTCTTTTGTAAATACGAAAAAAAAAATCAAATTCTCTTAATTCTTGTTGAATTAAAATGATAAAAATGTTTTTACCCCTAAAAATGTAATAATAAGAAGATAAGAATTAAATGTGTTCTTATTGTTAGGTGGAAAATTTCGCGCGTTAATTAAGATAAAAATATTCGTTTATAATAATAATATAATATAATAATATCTTTTTCAACTAGTTAATATACTAGTTGAAAAAAGATATTATATTATATTATATTATATCATATTATATTATATTATATTATATCCGAGCACCTGTCAGCTGTTTCTTATATTTAAAACATTTATCCTATTTCCACTGAATATTTATATTCTTTCCACAATTCATCCAACTTTACCTTAAAAGAATTCAAAGATGAGGCATTCACTACTGATGATGGTAGTTTATTTCACAAATCTACTACCCTGTTACTAAAATAATTTTATCTTACATTTCTTTTGCAAAATTTTTGTTTTGAAAGTTTTAATCTATGACCCATGATATTAATTTTTTTTTTTAGTAACGTCCAATAAATTAAGATTTGTTGAATAAAATCCATGAGTATATTTATAGACTTCAATCATATCTCCTCTAGTTCGTCGATAAACCAAACTTGGTAAGTCAGTCTTCCTAACTCTTTCTTCATACGAAAAGGTTCTTTGATTTATTTACTACCTTAGTAGCTCTCATTTGAATTACTTCGATGAGTTTTATGTCCTTGATTTATGAATAGTTTATTTCTTTTTTACACTGATTAAAAATTAGCATATTATATTTTAAGAAATAAGTTCTTATATGACAAAAGATTGAATTCAATTCTTTATAGTCTGTTGAGTTACAGTGAAAAAATGTATTTCTTTTTACAAAGAAGCTAAGAATTAAAAATGTGAAATTGGAGATTTAAATTTAATACAAAAAATTAAAAAAGATAACAAAATATTCTATAAGATAAATTCATTTATACAGTTCGTATATTTGCCCATTTGTAGCGTTCTATTTAGAATGTGATGTAACGTGATTGTTACCCGAATGAATGCGTTACATTTGAAAAATTCTTTAGAACACCAATCACGTCACATCTTATTATAATGGAGATTGTGTGTTTGTCTATCTGTAACTGAAACTATATCACTACTCATGTCACAATTCCCTTTGTTATTTACCCCAGCAATCTCCATGATTGGTATTTTTATTTAAACTTCAATTATTAATAAATATTTTTACATTATTAATACTGTTGGCTTTATTTACATACTAATAGCATGCAATTGTATTTGTATTAACTACAAAATAGCGGTTTACAGTGTTAACGGGAAGGCTAATTTGCATATCTATATTAAAAATTTGATTTAAATAAATATGTGCTTGGTTCCTCTGAATGTTTGAGATGGGGCCTGAATGTTTGAGATGATTACTATTATCTGCGTTATTCGGACTATTGTCCTCATCTTCATTGTTATCTGTACAACTTTTCGGTCGATATGCCCTACGGCCTTCTTCAGGTATTTCTTGTCGGACTTGGGAACATTCTTGGACTCGGGAACCTTCTTTTAATCGGGAGCCATCACGGAACTTTGAACCTAATCCTTTACTCATTCCACGGGGGTATCCTAACCATAGCTGGGGTAGAGGCGTTAAGCTGTGTTATTTATTATTCTATGTTACTGCTGCTTTTGATCAGGATTGAACCTGCAATCTAGAGATAACTATCACTTAGAACTGTCTTAACCAAACTCCTTTACCCACTAGGCCATGTGTCCTCAAATTTTGGGGATCGTCTAATGTTAACATAGTTCATACCTGGAAAAAATTTCAGAAAAATTAAAGGTGGGTGGGGACAATTTTACTTTTTCTAGATGATTTGACATGGAATTACCCACATATAATATAAATGTGAATTATATATTAAATTTTTACTTGAAGGTACTTACAACGCATGTATCGCATAAAATTCGATACTTTTTCTTATAGAAAATGAACTTGACAAGTGTAATCCCAGCAAAGGATGGCTCGATGTGTAGAATACCGTACAGACTGTTTCGACTTTATTAAGTCTCATCAGCGGTATATACTAACGATTTCCCTCCGACAGAAATCGAAACCGGGACTTCAGCAGGCACAGTGAAACACTAGTGAAACACTTTTATCGCCTCGGCCACAGTATACAGCTGACCATCCTAGCGAAATTAAGCTTATCAAATGATACTACTACACGCCTCTACCATAATAGGTAAGGGGGCGTTATTGAGAGAATAATAACAACAAACAGATCGTATGCCCTTCGGCGAAGTGAATAAGATTTTTGGATGTTTGTTTATTTAGAAACGTTGCTGAATAAAGTATATATTAAATTTTTACTTGAAGGCACTTACAACGCATGTATCGCATAAAATTCGATACTTTTTCTTATAGAAAATGAACTTGACAAGTGTAAATTAGCTTTGTGTCAATATTGATGATAACAGATAGAACATAACTTTAAAAACATAATAATTAAAAAAAATGATCTATACATATATAAAGGACAGTTTGTGTGTATGTATGTCCAAAGAAGAAAAAAACAATTAATGACAAAGTATATATATATATATATATATATATATATAATATATATTATATATATATAATATTCTTTGTTGGGGTACCAAGTTTCTTGGTACAAGGTGATTCTAGGCTGGTCCTATTCTCTACCAGTAGTTTGTTGTAGAGTTCAGGTTCCGTATGAGAGCTCAATGTTTAATTGTTATAAACAGAGAACATTTATTTGTGAATAAAAAGGCCTTAAATACCATGGGCATCGTGATTATAGACCATTTCCACTCGTGGGTATCTGGGGCCCACCGAGCTTCGTCAGACCACGTTTATCTTTTATTTAGACTGTCTAAATAAAAGATAAACGTGGTCTGACGAAGCTCTGTGGGCCCCAGATACCCACGAGTGGAAATGGTCCATAATCACGATGCCCGTGGTATTTAAGGCCTTTTATTCACAAATATATATATATATATATATATATATATATATATATATATATATTAACTGTCACCAATTCTTGCTTTTTGAACAAAAATAATGAAGATTTGATTTATATTCGTGAAGATAAATAAAAAATAAAATTTAAATGATAACAGCATTTAACTTTTGGCATTTAATATTTTAAACAGGCGACATTCATTTTTATTTTCAGAGTGTCTGGATCAATGCAAGGTCTTCTTTTATATAGGGGTTTTAATGGGGCAT
Organism: Doryteuthis pealeii; assembly: GCA_023376005.1. Taxonomy (NCBI): domain Eukaryota; kingdom Metazoa; phylum Mollusca; class Cephalopoda; order Myopsida; family Loliginidae; genus Doryteuthis; species Doryteuthis pealeii. Next base: position 79,381,492 of record CM042152.1, on the reverse strand, counting down.
CCTGCTAGGATCCAACTCACCATTCAATTATAATGGATCTATGAAACTACGGGTAGCCGCTTCTAGTAAAATATAAAGTTATATTGAAATTATATAGCTGCAGAAAAAAAAGAAAAAAAAAAAAAAAAAAAGAAAGGAAAACCTGACGAGTCAAAATTTTGACGGTTGGAAAAACAAGAAAATCGAAAGAGTTGAGATAATAAATATTAGAAAATACTTATACGTAATCAGCGACACCAAATGGATCTTCAGAATAATTCATAATTATCCTGAAGTATATATATATATATTCATCCCCCCCTATATATATATATATATATACATCTTATCTTATTATAATGGAGATTGTGGGTTTGTCTGTCTGTAACTGAAACTATATTACTATACAAGTCACAATTCCCTTTGTTATTTACATCACATTCTCCATGATTTTATTTTTATTTAAACCTCAATTATTAATAAAATTGTTTTACATTACTTACACTGTTGACCATATCTACATACTAATAACATGCAATTGTATTTATATATACAACAAAATAGATGTTTACAGTGTGAATGGAAAGGCTAATTTGCATATTGATCTTTAAAAATTGATTTTAATAAATATATGCTTAGTATTATTGATTTCTAATTGTTTGGTTTTATCTTATTGAATATGAGCAAAAATCTCTTCAATAAATCTTAAAAGAAATCCCTTAACAAGAAGAAATAACTGTAATTTTATTCTTTACTTCCTATTTTAGCTAAACATTTTAATTAGGAAAATTTACCAATGAAAGAGGGGAGTAACGGAAAATGATGGAAGAGTTAGTTTCAAAGTTGTTCTATTTTTCAATCATACCCCCTCTGTTCAAAATCTTTTTATCTACATTCTTATTTCTAATTTAATATGATATTTTATTATAAAATTTAACTAAAATACTTGCACCCGGAGGGTGCATATATTTGCTAGTAATATATATATATATATATATATATATAATATATAATATATATAAAAGTTGGGGTAGCGGCGCTTGGTTACTGAAAGTTTCTCGCCTATGAGATTTTCAAACCAAAAATCGCATAGACGAGAAACTATCAGTGACCAAGTGCTGTTTATTTCATATCCACGCTACCCTAACTTAGATTTAAATGGTCTATCTACGTTATTGATCACTATTTACTTATAAATATAGCACTCTATATTATCAATATTAATATGTGTGTGTGTGTGAGTGTGTGTGTATGTATGTGTGAGTGTGTGTGTGTGTGTATGTGTATGTGTGTGTGTGTGTGAGTGAGAGAGAGAGAGAGAGAGAGAGAGAGAGAGAGAGAGAGAGAGAGAGAGAGAGAGAGAGAGAGAGAGAGAGCGTGTGTGTGCGCGCGTGTATGTGTGTGGGCTTGTGTACGGAAGAAAATTCAAATTTTCTTTTTGTTCTTTTGTAAGCTTCCATAGTTTATCCAAAAATACTCTCGACATATGTACCTGCAAAAACAAACAAAAAAAAAACCAAAAACAAAACCACAACCCCCCCAAAAAAAAAACTTATACAAATAAGGGTTCAGTTCATTCACATTGTTAATTGAATATTCACTGTCATAACGACGGACACAAAATCAGGGTCCAGTTGAACATTACACATACATTGCAAATTGACCCCCCTCCCCTATTTAGAGCCCTTTCACTCGCTTCATATTTTTAATTCAATTTTTCTTGAAAATGAAAAATAATGGTCCTTTTTATGCTGAGCAAATAAAACTACATGGGAAATAATTTTTCATAAATAAATAGACACCTTAGTAATTCTATGAAAACAGATTTTTTTGAATTGATTATTTTTTAAAATCAAACAAGAAGAACAATAATCTTCATACAATGACTGCTATTTACTTAGTAGCATTGCAACCAACAAACCATTCATCAGATGATGACTCTGGGTCAGGCATGGTTTCGGGACCGAAGCATCAATACCACTAACCCAGAGCGCCCCAGCAGTATCTCACGATACCACCAGACTGTCAGTTTGGTGTCACAATGTAGGATTGCTGATGCGGTTAGAGCTTTCTCTTGGATCTTTTTTTATGTATTTCTTCTTGTCTGGTAGAGAAAGTCCAATTACAATTACAATGCAAGTCCATTCATACCTCTATTTACGTCGTTTCGACTGACGTCATTTTCGAAGACACGTCACATTAAAAAATATTGAAATATTAAAATCTTACAAGCTATATAAAATATTACTAGAAAAAACGTGACCCGTTGGGTCACCCATTGAGCTCAGGGTAGATAATTGGGATTAGGGAAAAGTGAGTTTGCAAAGCGAATTAGATAGATAGATAAATAGATAAATACTGTAACTTTAATTGTTAAAGGTAACAAACAAGCATTAAAATTATTTTGTAAGATTTCTAAGAAAGGGGACGTTTGACCTAAACAGATTGTTCTGTTTCATCAATTGGATTTTGCTGGAAGGCATGAAAGGGGTTAATTTGCAATGGAGGTAATTTGATGTAAACGGGCACAGGGATTTATTCTTAACTAGCAGCGGCTATCCGGCGTCACCTGGGTAGAGGAAGATTTTTAAGTTAGTCCCACAGATCCATGATTACTGAATCGTGAGTTGAATCCTTGTAGGATATCTTATTTAAATCACTATGTAAAAAAAGACCTTGCATTGATCCAGCTAATCTGAAAAGAAATGTTAATGTCTACTATCTAAAATATTAAATAAATGAAAAAAAAAATTCCATGCTGTTGTCATTTAAATTTTATTTTTTAATTATCTTCACGATTATAAATCAAATCTCTATTATTTTTGCTTAAAAACCAAGCCCTGATGATATTTAATGCGTATAAGTTTCCTCCGGGCATACACATAAACGCAACTACCCTTTATATATGTACTAGCAGTGGCTATCCGGCGTCGCCTGGGTAGAGGTGGATTTTTTAAAGTTAGTCCCGCAGATCCATTATTACTGAATTGTGAGTTGAAGCCTCGTAGGATGCCCCATTAAAAACAAATAGACCTTGCATTAATTCAGTTACTCTGAAAAGAAATGTTAATGTCTACAATCTAAAATATTAAATGACAAAAAAAAAGTCCATGCTGTTTAAATTTTATTTTTATAATTATCTTCATCAAATCTCTATTATTTTAGCTCAAAAACCAAGCCCTGGTAATATTTTATGTATATATATATTTTTTTTGAGGATATGTGCTTAATTGAAGTCATACCTAATTTTGAAAATTAATTAGTTAATAATTAATGAATTTAGGCGGGCATATATGTTCAAATGTAAGGCTTGACATTTTCTCGATTTGTATAGCCTTACATTTGAACATATATGCCCGCCTAAATTCATTAATTATTAACTAATTAATTTTCAAAATTAGGTATGACTTCAATTAAGCACATATCCTCCAAAAATTGTCGGCTTAAAGCCATATAAAAATAAACACATTTGCTTGTTTCCCCACCAAGGATAGTTGTGTCTAGCCACACTGAAGAGGCATGATATGCCGAAACACGTGTCTGTGGATGACTTATTAATATATATATATATATATATATATATATATATATATATATATATATATATATATATATAAAATGTTGTTCTGGTTCCAACGGGAGAAAATTCAATATCTTATAAGAAAAGAAGGTCCGCAAAATGTATTATGTTCTCAGAAATTAAAAAAAATTTTTTTATCTTACATATGCGACACGTCTTTCTGATTTGTTGTCTTCTTCAGGCATTGAATTATTATTTTGGCAGAATATGTCCGATATTTGATAGGTTGTGTGTGTTTCTGCAACTTTTCTATTATAATGGCTGTGTAATTACATAGCCATTATAATAGAAAAGTTGCAACCTATCATATGTAAGATAAAAAGAATTAAAAAAAGATTTTCTGAGAACATAATACATTTTGCGGACCTTCTTTTTTATAATATATATATATATATAAACATGGTTTGATTATCGTTGGCAGATCTATGACATCACATATAACGATGTAGCAAGAAATTTTGATTGAATAATTAAATGTATTTAAAATAAAATAAAAAAATATATAAAGTAGTCGATTTGTTAAACTGATATTTAAAAAGAATACATACAAAAAAATTAAATAGATACAATATTTAAATTTAAATACTTTTTAATTTTAATTTTAATTTTAATTTTTTTTCTGTATACAGGGTGACCCAGAAAAAAACAGAGCCCAAATTATTTATTTATTTTCCCATTAAACTAACCCTAAACCCCCAACCCTAACCCTAACCCTAACCCTAACCCTAAACCCTAACTCTAATCCTATTCATTTTTCAAGTGACACCGCTTCGGCTACGGACTTCAACCGTAGCTGGTATTTTTTCAGCAGCCACCGGCTAGCGGTTTTTGAGACAGAAGCCGGGACGGAACTCTGCGAATATACCCTTTTAATGTTTACATTTTGCGTTTGCTTGAAATCGAAATTTTTGACGTAGAATTCATCAATTAATATTATATTTCAAAGTGAAAAAACGTTTTATGAAATATTATCAGCAGTAGCATCAATTAAAAGTAGTAGTAGTTGTAGTATCATTGTCAATAAAGTAAAAGAATGATGTCTCCTACCATATTAAATGCAAAAAAAAAATGTTAATAGATTTAAAATAAATAAAAATTGAAGAGAAATGACGACTAGTTTTTTTTGTTTTTTTGTACGGAAGTTTTTAAAAGTAATATTAAGTGATTAATTTAATTTTTAAGCGGTTAAATTTTTGAATTAAAAAAAATCAGATTCAATAAACAATTTTTCAATGAAATTATATTTTATTTATTTTTGAAAGCTATGACATTTTAAAATTATAAAATACTTTCAGGGAATCTTTCAAAAATAACATTAATTCAAAGCGTAGCCGATCGAATATCAAATTATTATAGGCAAAAACTCACCGTAATGTCACAAGTGTAACTAAATGATTAATTCTACGAAATTTTTAACGTAGAATTAATGAATAAATTAAAAATTAATAAATAAAAAACGGGCATAGGCATAAAATCTCTGTGGATAATTAATGAAAAAGATGAAAAGAAAAGCTCCCGTTGTCATTTTGTTTACTTTTTATATTTCACCGTAATAATTATATGAAACATAATAGTAGTAGCAGTAGTAACTAAATTTGTTTATAAAAAAGGAACGCTAAGAAAAGTGAAGCATTATCTTAATGCTATTTTATACAGTTTTTAATTTTTAAATTTATTCGAAAATATAAATAAAATCTTCATTATTTTTACTTTAAAACCGAGCCATGGTGATATTTAATACGTATATCTATTTACTTTGTTGTTAATTGTTTTATTTTCGAAGATTCCCCCGGACAAACTAATTTGAAATTCCTTTATATATATATATATATATATATATATATATATATATATATATATATATATGAGGAACAGGTAATATGGCAGATGGTAAACTTAGGAATCTCATTTTGTCTATTTTTTGTATTGAAACCTTTAGTACGTACCATATATAGATAGCAGTCTGTTGCAATCCCAAATTTGAGATGTCGGATTGTCTTAGTCCACATAAACAGTAATTTGTAACAGATAGAGCAAACTATATATGGAACTCATGACTTGTTTTGATCTCCAAGGAGGATCGGTCACGGAGAAATGAATCAACGAAAACCACAATTGTAGTATTAATATTTCAAAGTTTTCTTCTAAATTACAGGAGCACTGACACGGTTACTGTTTGGGAGAATTTCCATTCTATCTTATCAGAGAGATCAAATTTTCATATGATTGATAACACTGGGAACACGATTTTTGATGAATTGGATCTGACACTTGTTTTTGACTATTTTTTTGACCACTGAATCCAAAAATGACCCCAGTTTTCTATATCACGTTAACTTTTTGAGCTACGGGATACCCTCGATTTTTCTAAAAAAAAAACCGTAAAAATACAGCATCTAACAAATTTTTGCTTATTTTATGGGAGGTTTTATAAGTGTATATATAATGAGAAATAATAAGAAATTTCACTGCGCATCACAAATTTTGTTTAGCTAGATCTGACACTTGCTTTTTTTCAAACGTTTGGACTCTGAATCCAAAAAATTCCCCATTTTTCTCTCCGCCCAGTCGGCTGGGGCGTTAGAATGCACCGACTGCATCTCTGCAGAAGGTAAGACTACCCCAATGGTGCCACCTGTTGGCCGTGGGTGGTGACCCATGATGCTTAAGGATAGAACCCAGGTGGATGAGCAGTTTATGACTTGCAATACTCCACTTTGGCCCTATCTTGGGCTAGACGGGCGGTCGGAGAGGCCCCCTCTGATCAATCGGCTGGTCACGTCAAGCCCTAGCACCTATATGATTTTCCCAGCCCTATTGCCCTTATGGCAAGCCCCTTTTTATCATATGGATGCTAGAAGGCGGTGACTAAGGGTCTCTATTTGATGGTGAGGTTTCAGTTTTAGAGGTTTGGGGAATGTGGAGCACCCCTTCATCACCATTGCTCCCTGGTCCACTCTGACCCGGCATGGTAGTACCTGTTAGGGTCCCATCTATGGGTTAAATAGAAAAATTATTTATAAAAAAATTGTATTATCCATTAAGAATTGATTTATTCAAAACTTTATCGGCATTAAATGACCCACTGAGGTTGATATTCCGTAAACCAAACCAAACCAAACCAAACCATTTTTCTCTATAACATCAACTTTTAAAGTGACAGGATACCCTCGCTTGATTTAAAAAAATATTAGAATATTGCATGTGACAAATTTGAGCTTATTTTATAGAATATTAAAATTTATCATAGAAAGTGATAAAAATTGCTTGACTGTAATATTTGTTCAAATTCATCTTGTTCATACAAAGATATTCTTACTGTAAGTCAAATCGTGAGTCAGTAGTTAATGTAAAAATTGACACATAGTTTTTTTCTAGCGTGTTCAATATGTGGACAATTATCCTTTATGCTCCATAGTCAACCATCATATTTACATCCCATATCCTTTAATACCATTCCACCATGAATCTCAAATCTTGGTGGAATCATTCATCTTGCTCATAGCTGACCGCATCAAGGATTTTCAAGAAGTTAGCAAGATGGCTATGCAGAAAATGGAATTTGATGCTCATGTTGCAATCAAGCATTTTGTGGTTATCCAATTTTAGTGCAATTCATTGCTCATGCATTTCCAAGAAATTTCTTGACAAGTTAAAGAACTTGTCAAGAACCAAGCATTATTTTCAAGTTCTGACATCATCCCGATGAAATGTTTATCTTTGATAACTTCCAGAATCTGTAGACCGTCAAATACACCGGCCTTGATTTTCTCAATTGACAGGCCAGGAATGTGGTACTTGAAATACTTGCCTTCAATTGGCAATGCTTTAATGAATTGCTTCAAGAAACCTAGTTTCATGTGCAAGGTGCGAACATAATTGTCTTTATGTCAACAAATAGCTCATGTAGAATGTTAAGATCAACAGGTTTGAGATTAGATCTTGGAGGCCAATTCCTCTCCACTTAATGCTTCTCTCAAGATCTACTGTCATACACTGGGATTTCAGTTGAATGAGGCACTGAACGTATTGCTGACTAAGATACTCAATTTTTACATTTGTTTGTCTTGTTATATGGTGAAGTTTTCATTAAACAAAAGTAACAGTCTGTGCAATGATATTTTGGTTCTCACCAAATCATAGGTTTACCAAATGCCAACTTATCAGATGTTCCCTTCATTCACATCCGTAAATTTTCAACGCACTGCTTCCACATCTTGTAATGGACCCAGGATTTGTCTTAATCGACAAATTTTAACTCAAAATATGAAAAATAGACTCACTTCACAAATGCATTGATGTTTGTTCTTTGACTGGGAATCAACCTCGTCACCAGATCTGAATAATTCTCCTTCATTTTCAATTAAAAAAAATCAACACAATCACTTGACCAGTCCTATTACTTACAGACAAAACGATACAATTCTGTTTATTTGAGGAGTAAGCTGTAGAGAAAAAAAAAACTTGACGTGATAGAAGAAAACTGATTGCAGTTTTGAAATCAGCATGTCAATTTTAGTCTAAATCAAATGAAAAATCAAATTCAACAGAAATTATGTCCAAAATTGTTCTCCAGTGTAATCTAACTATAGCAGTCTATGCCGTTCATTCCTATGCGTATATTGACATCGGTTTCTGTAAATGAGATATTACTCCCAAGGTATGAGAACTGGTCTACTAATTTGAGAGGGTTACCATCTAGTGTGGAGTTGACTCCACCGTGTTTAAAACAGTTTTATCTGAGTTCCTATAGAGGTCAATGCTTCTAGGCTATGGAGTATCTAGGCTAGGCTAGGGTGTATTTGCGAGAAGCGCTAGATCATCTGTGTGGTCCGCATCTGTAATAGTTTTTTCATGATATCGCCGGCTTTTTTCCTTTTTTTTAGGGTGAAGCATTTTTCTTGTATGGGATCTAATTATATTGGATGTGCCTAGCCTAGGCATATTATAAATACTAGCAAATATATGCACCCTCCGGGTGCAAGTATTTAAGTTTTAATGTAATGAAATATCGTATTAAATTAGAAACGCTAATGAAACTAAATAAGAATACAGATAAAAAGATTTGAAACAGAGGGGGATATAATCGAAAAATAGAACAACTGAAATTTACTCTTCCATCACTCTCATCTTTCATTGTTATTTTTTCTAATTTAAGTATTTAGTTAAAAGAGGAAGTAAATAATAAAATGACAGTTATCTTTTCTTGTTAATGGATTTCATTTAAGATTAATTGAAGAGATTTTTTACTTTTATTCATTAAAATAAAACCAAACAGTTAGAAACCAATAATACTAAGCATATATTTATTAAAATTACATTTTTAATATCAATATGCAAATTAGCCTTCCCGTTCACACTGTAAACCGCTATTTTCTTGTATATATAAATATAATTGCATGTTGTTAATATGTAGATATGGTTAACAGTATTAATAATGTAAAACAATTTTATTAATAATTGAGGTTAAAATAAGGATAAATTCATGGTGAATGTGACGTCAATTACTAAGGGAATTGTGACTTGAGTAGTGATTTAGTTTCGGTTACAGACAGAAAAACACACAATCTCCATTATAATAAGATATATCTTATTATAATGGAGATTGTGTGTTTGTCAGTTTGTAACCGAAACTATATTACTACTCAAGTCACATTACCCCTGGTTATTTACGTCACATTCTTCATGATTTTATTTTTTAAACCTCAAATATTAATAAGATTGTTTTCTATTATTAATAGAAATAATATAACAGGTAATTGTATCTATGTATACAACAAAATAGCAGTTTACACTATGAACGAGAAGGCTAATTTGCATATTGATATAAAAAATTTGATGTTAATAAATATTTGCTTGGTATTATTGATTTCTAATTATTTGGTTTTATTTTAATAAATATAATCTAATATACCGTCGATAAATTTTAAAAGTCCATTAACAAAAAGAAATAACTGTAATTTTATTCTTTACTTCCTATTTTAACTAAATAGTTAAATTAGGAAAATTTAGCAATGAAAGACGGGAGTGATGGAAGAATAAGTTTCAGTTCTTCTATTTTTCGATTATACCCACCACTGTTTCAAATCTTTTTATTTGCATTCTTATTTAGTTTCATTAGCCTTTCTAATTTAATATAATATTTTATTACAAAAACTTAAATACTTGCACTAAGACCGTGCATATATCTGCTAGTGGTGCTAATGTATCTCCTTGTAGGACTCCAGCAATAATGTCAAATAAATCTTTGTTACTATCAGGTGAATGGACCATTGTGTTCTTTGTAGAGCATCATTATTGCGGTAACAGTTTCTTTGGGGAGCCGATATGCTAGTAGTATTTGTGCCATCTTTTCTCCTTGCATGGAGTCAATGCATAGGAGAAATGTACAAACAGTAGTGTTGTCTCGAAATTTTTTGCTTGTACCCCTTCTACAATTCAATGGATAGTCAGGATCTGTTGTGGATCAATTTCTACGCAAACCGTTCTGGCTTCTCCTAAAGATTTTCTCTACTTAAGGTCCGATATAATAAAGAAGAAATCCATATTTTACTTCCTCTAGTTGGCTTCATTTAATTTTTTTTGTTTTAGCGAAGGGCATTATATTAGGTAACCTACAAATTGTGTATGGTTGTGTAATTAAATCAAACTAACGATTTTGTGGGAAAATACAGAGAATTTAATTGAAAATATATAAAACTGTATTTGACCTCTTCTCTGATTTGCCTAAGCGAATGTAAGAAAGTTAGTTTAGAAAATATATATATATATATATATATATATATATATATATATAATATATGTGTGTGTGTGTGTGTGTGTGTGTGTGTGTGTGTGGTGTGTTGTGTCTGTGTGTATGTGGTTGTTGAATATGGGCAAATTTGACGATATTTTCATAAATTTCAAAATCATCTCACCATATTTTTTATCATTTTCAAAAAACTTTCGCTGCCCGACGATTTCCCTGCTTAAACAGTTAAGGTTGTATAGCATGAAACCAATGGTAGCAGACTAATAACAAATAAATATATACTAAAAAGTATATATTCATTATCTATCTATCTATCTATCTCTATATTTATATCTATCTATCAATGTATCTCTCTCCTCATTTCTCTCCCTCTCTCTCTCTCTCTCTCTCTCTCTCTCTCTATATATATATATATATATATAATATATATATATATATATATATATATAGTTTGGAGATTGGTTTTTGAGGCTTTCACAATGCAGAAATAAAAGGAGAGAATGCAACGAGCATGTTGTGCATTCACCTGTGATTTACTATTTTGTTAATGTTTCTGCATGAAATATCCCTTCATCAGAATATATATATATATATATATATATATATATATATATATGTGTGTGTGTGTGTGGGTGTGTGTGGGTGTGTGTGTGTGTATATATATAAACTGGTGTTTATATGGTTTATATGTGCCTGTGTGAATGTGTGTGTGTGAATGACTGAGAGAGAGAGAGAGAGAGAGAGAGAGAGAGAGAGAGAGAGAGAGAGAGGGGGGGAATGGGAGGTCATGAAGGAGAGAGTTATGTTATTTCTATTCAATAACTGAAAAAGTTTTGAAGCTGGGAAGGGCACCTTGTGGAGATTGAAAAACGAAGACCCGAGAGTGATAACAACTTTGCGAAAATTGAAACCGCCATGTTTGGAATAGGGGCATCACTGTTGGTTGGTTTTGAAGTGGCGACAAGGAGGGAGACAGTCGGGGGTTGCAGTTGTTGTTGGTGTTGTTGTCGTAACCGTCTTCGTCGCTAGTGTGGGGCTGGGGGTGGGGGCTGGTGTGGTAGTAGCAGTATGGATAGGGTTAGGGTTGAGGGGTAGTGTTATGCGATGGGTGTAGTTAGGATTTGGGGGTATGGCGCGTTCTGCTATCGTCCGTAAAAAGTGTGAACGGCGTAAATTTCTGGAAACAGTAATTTTTGAAGAAGACTTAAAGCGAGGTAGAACAGGAAAATGAATGAAATACAAAATATTAAAAAAAAAAAAAAATAAAAATAAAAGAAAGAGGGTGAGAACGAAAATAGAAAAATCGCAGAAAAATATTGTGATTCGGAAGACAGTGAAGAGTAGAAGGGTTGGAGAATAGATGTCCGGTGATCATCGAGGGGGTCCGTGTGGTAGAGGGGAGGTGGCGTATAGACGAAGGGTAATGATCAGGGCGGACCGGTAGGATCTCATAATCAAAAACTGAAGTATTCCACGCTCGCTAAAAACATGATATCGATTTCACTCACATCTGAAATGAAATAACGTCAGTAGAGTGTTTTCTCTGGTGTACTCAAAAGACACACTTGAGAACGGTTATTGGAGATAAGCTTTCCCATCTTGGAGCTTGTCTTGTTCTAGTCGAGTGTGTGTGTGTGTGTGTGTGGTGTGTGTTGTGGTGGTGGTGGGGGTAGGAGAAGAGCAGTGGGTGGAGAGGGGGGTGACTGGAAAATAAGACTTGGTCAGGCATTGCAATTTTTACAAACAACTACGTCATCGTCCAACTTTCTTCTCGTCCAAGACCACCCTCTACTGACACCGTCAACCACCTCCTATCTTTGCGCCAACATCACGACAGAAAGGCAACGAAACAGGAAGTAATGGAGACTTGGCGGGAATCAAAATGAAATGGTGGCTTGATGGTATGGTCAGTTGGTATTGTGGTCTGAGGTCGTTGGCGATAAGCGGAAAACCATAAAACTCGACCGCTGGCCGTTGTCTTCAATATCGAACTTCACTTTTCTTTCTTCCTTTCTTTCTTTCAAGAGTCGAGTCAAGTGGAAACACACCTCCCCCAATCTCCTTTCAATTGCACACATATCTATATACACATCATCAGAAGAAGCGTGCAAAGTAATCTGTCTTTCACTTTCTTTCACTTTCTTTCTCGCCCTCTACATACAACAACACCAAAAACAACAACAACTATAATAATAATAATAATAATAATAATAATAATAATACCATACAAACTACAAAACTCTTAAGATCTGCTAGAATACTCAGAAGAGTCCTGGAGACCTAGGGACACTTACTGTCACTCAGCCTCCGGTGAACTACCGGCTACGGCAATGTGAAAACATAATAATAATAATAATAATAATAATAATAATAATAATAAGAAGAAGAAGAAGAAGAAGAAGAAAGGAATGTGGAAGAGGTCTTGCCAACAAATAAGATTGCGTAGATGCCACAACCCAAGGACTCGAAGAATACACAAAAAAGCAAAGAAAGATTAATTATGGCAGCCAATAACACCAGCTGCAACATATGGACAAACAGAAAAGAATGGGAAGAAAACAATTATATGGATACTTCAAATGTCAAATTGGAGAGATTGCATATGAAAAAAAAAACTTGGACGTGGTTAAGAAGAGGAAACCTCAAGAGAGAAACTGAATCGCTAATAATTGCTGCACAAAACAATATCATAAGAACAAATTATATCAAAGCAAAAATGGATAAGACATAACAGAACAGTAAATGATGACTGTTTGGTGACAGGGATGAGACCATAAATCATGGATTAAGCGAATGTAGTAAACTAGCACAACGGGAATACAAAGCTAAGCACAACTGGGTTGGGAAGGTGATCGACTGGGAATTATGCAAAAAATAAATTTTGACCATACAACAAAAATGTATATGCATAAACCAGAATCTGTTCTTGAAATGAAACGCATAAAATTATCTGGAACTTTGAGATAGAGACGGGTCACCTTATCCAGCCAGAAGACCAGACATAATATTGATTAACCAAGAAAAAAAAAGAAAAAGAAAAAGAAAAGAAAAAAAGAGAACTTGTCAATTGGTAGATTTTATAGTTCCAGCAGATCACAGGTTGAAGATGAAATACAACGAAAAAATAGACAAGTACATTGACCTTGCTAGAGAACTGACCCCCCTCCCCCCAAAAAATGTGGAACATGAAGGTGAAAGTAATACCAATAGTACTTGGGGCACTTGGAACCAAAAGCTTAGACAAAAGAATAGTGGAACTGGAAATCAGAGGAACAATTGAGACCATCCAGATAACAGCATTGCTGAAATCAGCTGGAATATTCAGGAGAGTCCTGGAGACCTGAGGAGACTTATTGTCACTCAAACTCCAGTAAAATACCATCAGCTAACACTGGTGTTCACAACTAACAAATAATAATAATCAGAAGAAGAGTATGGTTGGTGTTTTTTGTTTAACGGCATATCAACCTTTTCGGGACATGTAATATTGAATGAAGTCATTTTGATATTCGATTGTTTACAGTACCTGCTGTGAAGCAATTTTTGTTTCATGGGGTCTAATAATATTGGATGTGCCTAGCCTAGGCATATTATAAATATATATCTTGTTATAATGGAGATTGTGTGTTTGTCTGTTTGTAACCGAAACTATATTACTACTCAAGTCAGGATTCCCTTTAGTTATATATATAATTTATATGAGGAATAAGAGATTGGGTAAATCCAACAAAACGTGGTTGAAAATAAAGGAACAATGTGGATAAAACAACACAACAACTAAATTCAAAGGATATTTCACCCCGGTCTTTTGCGAATCTTTTTCGAATTTATTCTAGAGACAAAATAGGTTCCACAGTCGACTTTTATGCTGAAAAGGTAATTTTTGGGGCATGTAAAAGATGAGGGAGTCATACAGAGTGATAAGATGAGAGGCAAAAGGAAAAGAAAGAGAGGAGAGTTGGATGTGTGAGTGAGGAGGTGAAGGAAAAAAAGGGTAATGGGTTTATTTGTGGGTATTGTAGTTATGGGGTCATTTATTGCCATTGAAGAAACTTAATAGTCTGATGGTAAGTTAGTGTGTGGCGACTGCTGTTTGGGAAGCTGGGGGATTGGAATATTTTTTTTGTTTTAGAGTATTTATATACAATTAAATGGTTTAAAGTAACTATACCTATTTAATAATGTTTACTAAGACTCAACCCATAGATGGGACCTTAACAAGTACTACCACTCTGGTTTGGTTTGTTTTGTTTTGTTTTGCGGCATATCAACCTCAGTGGGTCATTTAATGCAGACAAAGTTGTGAAATAAATTCATTCTTAATGCATAATACAATTTTGTTTATCAACTCATGTTTTTCTATTTAACCCATAGATGGGACTCTAACAGGTACTACCACTCCGGGTCAGAGTGGACCAGGGAGCAATGGTGATGAAGAGGTGCTCCACATTCCCCAAACCTCCAGAACTGGAACCTCACCATCAAATAGAGACTCTCAGTCACTGCCTTCTAGCACCCATATGATAAAAAGGGGTTGGGGCATGCCATAAGGGCAATAGGGTTGGGGCAATCATATAGGTGCTAGGGCTTGACGTGACCAGCCGATTGATCGGGCTACCACTCTGGGAGTAATGGTGAAGAAGGGGTACTCCACATTCCCCAGAGCTCCAGAATTGGGACTCCACCATTAGATGCAGGTGGTTTTTAGTGACTTTTGCCTCGTTTGTTGCATACGTGAATAAAAACAAACTCTCGATTCAACTCCTATTTTGGTTGTTAACTTTTAAGCGGAGGATTTTGGAAGAAGGAAAAATCCATTATAGTGTTGAAAATCTTCACGTTGTGTTCCGTTGATTCGTATTAATTGAATGCCTCGACAGCAACAGAAAATTGCCTCTCTTCTCGCTAAAGTGCCCCCCTTTTTTTCTCTGTTCGCATTGTTCTTGTTCAGAATGCAACATATTGTTACACACTTTGTCGTACGGCATTCGCTCCCGGATATTTATAACCTCAGAAAATGAGAGAATGTTCGACAGTTACGTTCTTCGGCGTTTCATTGTTTGCGTCAAGGAAAAAAAAAGGGGGAAAAATTACCTGAGGCAGATTGGCACTGCTAGCATGACGAAATGAGAAATGAAAAAATTAAAAAAGATGAAAAATAAAGAAGAAGAAGAAGAAGAAGAAGAGAAGAAGAGAAGAAGAAGAAGAAGAAGAAGAAGAAGAAGAAGACACAGTAACGAGTAACAGAAGAAGAAAAAAAAGAACATAAAGAAGAAGAAGAAGAAGAAGAAGAAGAAGAAGAAGAAGAAGAAGAAGAAGAAGAAGAAGAAGAAGAAGAAGAAGAAGAAGAAGAAGAAGAAGAAGAAGAAGAAGAAGAAGAAAAGAGAAGAAGAAGAAGAAACGAAGAAGAAGAAGAAGAAGAAGAAGAAGAAGAAGAAGAAGATGGAAACGAAGAAGAAGAAGAAGAAGAAAGAAGAAGAAGAAGAAGAAGATAATGAAATCAGAAAAATGTTTCGGTGGCAAAACAAGAAAAAAGGAAGAAGTAAAAAGCGAATTAATCAGAAGGAAAAGAAAGAAAGAAAGAAAAAGAAAAAGAACAAAACTCCTCCCTCTCCCCCCTCCTCCTCTACCATGTGTTCCCAAAGCTGAAGAAATGTCATTACTTTAAACAATAATCCGTAAGGACATCTTTAAGATGATTGGCAGAAGTTTACGCCTCTAAAATAGATTGAAATGTGTTTCCTTTCCTTGAGAAATAAATCCTGATGATCAGTTATTAGAACTTGCAAAATAAATGAAAATTCTTCAATATGAAATTAAAGATTTAATTAAAAACTATTTTATGAAGAAGGCCGAAGAACGTATCGGCTAAAGCGCCGTGTACGGTAATGTAGTTAAATCAAACTAACGATTTTGTGGAAAATACAAGGAATTTATTGAAAACTTTCGCTGCCCGACGATTTCTCTGCTTAAACAGTTAAGTTTGGATAGCATGAAACCTATGGTAGCAGACTAATAACAAATGAATATATACTAAAATATATATGTATTATCTATCTATCTATCTATCTATATATATATATATATATATATATATATATATGCCAACTTCTCCGCACGAGCAAAATGGGACACAAGGTCAATTTCTAAAGCGGAGTCTGACAGGTGTTGATTTAGAGTTTTCCTTCTCCTGGACTTCTCTATGGTTAGAGCCCCGTCTGCCCTACTATTTACCCATAACTGGAGGAAGCGTAGGTGGATGCATACCTTTCCCAAATGTATTATCGCTATGTGAAATGCAAACAGCCTCGTTCAGGATTTGAACTCGCGTCGACGAGTCCATTTCATTCGACTCTAACCATTACACCACGCGCCTCCCTATCTGAATATAAGTCCAATTATCAAGCTATAATGTCAATGAATTGTTTCATAATTTTAGATAGGGAGAAAGGCTGAAGAACGTATCGGCTGAAACGTTGGTTACTGTCGTGGGAAATGAACATTACGAGACGAGTTCAAATCCTGGACGAGACTGTTTGCATTTAACATAGCGCTAGTACCCTAGGGAAAGGTATGAATCCAACTGTTCTTCCTCCAGCTATGGGTAAATAGTAGTGCAGACTGAGCTCTAGTCTTATTTAGGCAACCAGTCTAGGAGAAGGAAAGAAGAATATGGATATAAATTATTATGCGATAATATCAATGATATATTTAATAATTTTAGACAGTGAGAAATGCTAAAGAACGTATCTGTAATATAATTAAGGGGCTCGGGGGTAATTGGGGGTCGCAAAACAATTCTAGTAAAAGTAAATTATGGGTGAAGGAGAGAAAAAGAAATATTTTTGAAACATATTTCGAAAGAAGAAATCTGATTGGAATGCCTTTTGATTGTTTGTGAATTCCATCCAGAAAAAATCTGATGTTGAAAAATATTGGAAGATAAAGAATATACAGAGTAAATAAGTGAATGGCTTAAGAAAAATAATCAGGTAATTAACGATAATAATAAAATAGGGGAACCGGGGATTCGAGTCAGAGAGTGGGAGAAAAAGATTTGAGGAAGAACACGATGTCCAACTTAGCTTAGCCGAATATCAGACGACTTTTATTTATTTCTTTTTCCCATTTTGACAAATTTGCCTCACTGGTAGAACGTGTGTTCCTTACGCTCTCTAGTATGACAATTGTCTCGATCGAATGACGAAATAAAATTGTTGCCAAAGAAACCAATTGACTTGCGCCCGAGTTTGTCTTTAAAATTCAAAACAGGGTTACTCGGGATCTTAATTCAAAACAGGGTTACACGGGATCTTGATTTAAAACAGGGTTACCCGGGATCTTGATTTAAGGGTTTGAGAGACATTCTAAGAAACGAGTCCACATTTATAAGAAACTAAGACACAGTATCGACTGAAACGTGATAAAAAGCACAATCAACTTATGCAATATCGTAATTTGAGGCCAATATAAAACCTATGCTTTGGCGGAGGCAAGGCAGAAGATTTGTGATATATGTGCGAAAGGTTATTCATGGCGAATTGTGCAAGAAATTCTATTTTCACCATTCAACTAAATGGTATATGCACAAACCAGAATCTGTCCGAGAGAATGAGATGCATACAATACTTTGGGACCTTGAGATACAGACGGATCATCTAATTCCGGTCAGGAGACCAAACTTAGTATTAATTAACAAGATGAAGAAAACTTGACATCTTGTGGATTTTTCCATCTCGGCGGATCACAGAGTAAAGATGAAGGAAAACCAAAAAACTGTGTAACATGAAGGTGAAGGTCGTACCAATCGTAACTGGGACCCTGGGAACAGTCCCAAAGGTTTGGGAAAAGTGTCCGGGGGAAATTGGAAGTCCGAGGAAGAGTGGAGAAACAACAGCATTGTTAAGATCAGCTACAATACCCATAAGAGCCCTGGATACCTGAGGAGATTTGCTGTCACTCAGCCTCCAGTGAACAACCAGCTTAGATGGGTGTGAAAAACTCTCATGGATATAAGAGAACCTGTCATCTCGTGGATTTTGCCGCCCTGGCCGATCACCGAGTGAAAGTGAAAGAAAACGAAAAGGTAAAGAAATACTTGGACCTTGCCAGAGAACTGAGAAAACTGTGAAACATGAAGGTGAAGGTCGTACCAATTGTAATAGATGCTGTTGGAACGGTACTCAAAGGTGTGAAAAAGATTAATAATAATAATAAATTCATATTGCTAATTATTATTAAAATATTTATTAATTAGATTTAAATGATATATTAAAATAAAATAAAACTATAATGAATTCATACATTAATATTAAAATATTAAAAATCATACATTAGAATTGTTTTGAATGTTAATAAAATGTTAATAAAATGATATTAGATTTACAACCGTTTACTTGTCTTAACGGGGTTTTATCGTAATTATGTTTCACGTTTCAAATACAGTATTACTAATTATAATAATAAGTACGAATAAAATAAAATGAAAAATAGAATACGAAGCACATTTATTGAATTGTTTTCTCAATGAAACTATTTCTAATAATAACGTAACGTTGTTTTTTTTATTATTTTATTTTGAATTTAAAATGAACAGTCATAAACATTACCAAAACTAACAGATTTTCCGATTCTCGACCACCAGGTTTGAGGTTTTGTTTTCTTTGTTTTATAATAATGTCAGTGTATCTGTAACTGAAACTATATCACTACTTAAATCACAATTCCCTTGGTTATTTACGTCACACTTTCCATGATTTTATTTTATTTAAACCTCAATTATTAATAAGATTAATAACTTATTAAATAAAATTAACTAATAACATGCAATTGTATTTATATATACAACAAAATGGCGGTATACAGCGAGAACGAGAAGACTAATTTGCATATTGTAATTGCAATTTTGATTTTAATAAATATGTACTTGGTATTATTGATTTCTAATTGTTTGTTTTTGTCTTAATAATATGAACAAAAATCTCAGGGATAACTCTTAAAAGAAATCCATTAACAAGAAAAATAACTTTAATTTTATTCTTTATTTCCTATTTTAACTAAATAGTTAAATTAGGAAAATTTAGCAATGAAAAACGGGAGCGATGGAAAATGATGGAAGAGTTAGTTTCAATTACTTAATCACCTATTTCTTATTTCTTGAGTTTCGTCATCTCAGCTAAATAATGGACTATTCCGTTTTTATTATAAAGAAAGAAAGAAAGGTAAGTAAAAGGACATGCTACACAGAAAAATATGATAAGAAAGAAAGAAAGAAAAAAAGAAAGAAAGAAAAAGTGATAACACTAATCTGATTCAATTGAACATCATGAAAAATGAGAGAGAGAGAGAGAGAGAGAGAGAGAGAGAGAGAGAGAGAGAGAGAGAGAGAGAGAGAGAGAGAGAGAGAGAGTTAAATCAAGATTATTATAGTTTTTACATATAGAACTATTTGGCAATAACTCTTAAGTAAACATATCAAACATTATAATACTTAAATTATCATACTGTGGTATATCCCTAGGTCCTACTAGTATCAAATATACTTATATAATTCATATACAATTAAATATATATATATATATATATATATATATATATATATATATATATATATGAGAATACGCAAACAGTTTGTTTGATATGGCGATAGCCGACAATTTTTGGGAGAATATGTGCTTAATTGAAGTCATATCTAATTTGAAAATTAATTAGTTGATAATTAATGAATTAGGCGAATATATCTGTTCAAATGTAAAGCGTAAACAAATCGAGAAAAAGTCAATCCGAAATGTACATACAGAGATTGACTTTTTCTTGATTTGTTAACGCCTTACATTTGAACAGATATATTCGCCTAATTCATTAATCATCAACTAATTAATTTTCAAATTAGGTATGACTTCAATTAAGCACATATTCTCCCCTCCCCCAATATATATATATATATATATATATATATATATATATATATATATATATATATATATGAGAAATATGAGGAGGTTAATCCGACAATATGTGGAGAAAAAAATAGACAAATAGATTGACAGAAAGATTTAAAAAATGAATAAAACTCACACATCCACAACTAATGACAAATCCAGCTTCCAAACACACATACACATCCATTTTACCCATCCTTACCATTCCAACATTCTGACCAAACCCTGCATCTCCACAAAAACACTCCCCATTTAGAGGGAAGAAAATCAACTACCCATTCCCCCAGCTACCCTTGCCCCTACTGACAACCTACTGTTTTTCACCATTCTGAAAATGTTCTTCATTGAAGCAAGAACTGGGCGTTTGTCCTCATGATGGTCAAAATGGCCGAAACGTTGCAGCGTCGACAATAAACATCCAGTTTCCATAACATCCCGTGTTTGTCTACTTTTCTCCACACACACACACACACACACACACACACACACACACATATATATATATATATAATATAATATACTAATACTATTAGTAAACCCTTGTGTTAAGAAAAAAAACCCGGGAAATAATTTGTTAGCAAAAGTATACTATAAAACTTTGCTTGGGAAAAAATGTAAACAAGAGAGTCGCATCAACTGAAATTAACACTATAAGACTTGGCTAAAAGGAAAAAAATATATGCCACTAGGACTGTCTAAAGCTAAAATGTAAAGGGGTCTCGAAAGCTAAGTAGACCAAATAGTAATGTTAATACTGAAGAGTCTGATATACCTATTAATAGTTTCGCTTAGAAGCTCATTAGGGAAAGAATTCTTGTCCTGATGAACTACTAAGCGAAAATATTCGTTGGTATATCTCATTCATTAGGATTAACATTAATATATAACGTTCATGAGTGGGAGAGAATAGCTACGAATCATGCAGTATGGAGAAAACTTGTCTATGATAGCTGCAAAGGGTTTGAGGTAAAACGGCTCGAACAGTCCATCCTGAAGCGGTCTCTACGCAAATGGCACATGACGAACGTCATGGACACATTTCATACATTTAAGCCGGACTATATATGTGACGCATGTGGTAGGGCCTGCCTGTCAAAGGCTGGGTTTCTCAGTCACGTACGGTCGCATACGAGAGGAAACCGGGGAAGAGACTCAAATGTATAACAGTGAATAAAAACAAAGCTGAACGCCTGGGCACCGCGCAATCACCGCCGAACTTGTAGAAATGGCCTTATTCTGTGAAGATGTGGCAATCACCATATATATATATAAAGTTAATTTTTTTTTATTAGTTAATCTTTTTGTTATTACTATTGGAGAAATGATTATAAAGTGCTCAATTACTTCTGTAAGAGCTGTATTTATTTATTTATTTATTTATAGTCACCAATACAATTAAAAGTTCGTCTTACCAATGGTTTCGGAATATCACTTTTAGGTGATTATCCGTCATCAGAAACGTTTCTGATGGATAATCACCTAAAAAGTGATGTTCAGAAACCGTTGGTAAGACGGACTTTTAAATTGTATTGGTGACTATAATATATATATATATATATATATATATATATATATATATATATATATATATATATATGGAAAGTGGATTGGAATGAATCCGACAGAATGTGGTGGAGATGTGAGGAATGAAAGAACACTTTTGTCTGAGTTTTGTTCTTTCATTCCTCACATCTTCACCATATATATATATATATATATATATATATATATATATATATATATGCAAAGAGCTATATATATATATATATATATCAAAAAGTTACTACCACGTTTTCATTGCAGTAGCATAAGTTGTTAATCCAAAAGGGCTCAATATATCTTGTAAAATATAGAGCATTAATAGAGAGAAAAATTATTAGTGCAGAGAAAACTTTTCTACAACTATATATATATATATATATATATATATATAAATATATATATATATATATATATATATATATATATACGAGGGTAATCTCAAAGGTAAGGTCTCCAAAATATTTATAGATATATATGATTTAAAAAAAATGTCTTTAAAATAACAATGGAAGTCATAGGTAAATATTTTCTATTTAATTCATAAATTATTAAGGATTTCTTTTTTATCAATAGAAGAAATAGAATAAATTCATTTGACCCTAGCTTCATATATTGTTATTTATTTTAAAAATTCAAATACTTCGATGTGACAAATTAGATTAAATCGGCTTGGCAATTAAATCATGACGACAAATTAACAATTTGACGCCACTGGAACGAACAATGAGACATAACGATATGTAATCGTTTCTTTTTTTATGTGTTAAACTGTTTTGCAGCTAAATTTCATTTAAGCTTCAGCGCGAAAGACCCCGGGAGCAAATAAATTGAGTTGACTCTCTCTAATCCCAACTCCTGGGGTGACCTGTCGCTGTTACCCCTTTGTTGTTGATCCCACCCCCAACGAATGTAAATCGAGCCACCCCAGCCTTGGTATAAAAAAAAAAACTCCCCTAAAAACAAGAAAAAAGAAATCTGCCGGCTGGGTGTCGGGATAGAGGTTGCTAATGTCGCTCTCTCTCTCTCTCCCCGCCTATAACCGCCCTCGCTTTGGTGGTCATAAATGCTTAATCTGGGGCAAACCGAGCGCTGCTCCACTGATGCATTTGCAAGGCGATCAGTTTAGATAGTGCGGTATTGGCCCAGCAAGAACTCTGTGGGGTGCCAGCTGCGATCCCTTGCCCACAAGATGGCGGCCCAGTAGGGTTTGATTGTTCCTCGCTAATTGAGACAACTGGCCTGTGTTTGTTTGAGCCAACCAGAGGAAGAAAGATATTTACCGTAACACAACATGTTATCCGACGTCAATATGTATGGGGTAAACATGGAGAAGCCGGGGGGTGGGGGATGCTAGGTGTGTTGTGGAGGGGGGGGGGTCTAAGAAAAATGAAATACAAAGACTGGAATTAGAGGGGTGGGGGGTCGAAAAGCGAATGAGATTTAATTAGAGAGAAAAGTAAATAGAATTTGTTTCTTTTTCTTGTTTCTCTTTTTTCTTTTCTTTCTTTCAACTGTTTTTCTTGTCTTTCTTTCTTTCTTTCTTTCTTTGTCATTCGCCCTTCTTTCTTTCTTTTTCGCTAATTCTCATTTCTTTCTTTCTATCTATCTTTACTTCTTTCTTCTTTGTCATTCGCCCTTCTTTCTTTCTTTCTTTTTCGCTAATTCTCATTTCTTTCTTTCTTTCTTTCTTTCTTTCTTTCTTTCTTTCTTTCTTTTCCTCTTTTTTCCCAGTTAATCTCTTTTTCTTTTCTGTCTTCGTTGCTCTGACTTTTTCAATCTTTAATTTTTGCTTTCTTTTTCAGTGGTTTATTTTTTTATTTTTCATTCCTTTTCTTGTTCTGTTTTGTTTTATTCTTTCTTTCTTTCTTTCTTTCTTAATTACTTTGTCAATCTCCTTTGTCATTTTCTTTCTTTTTCGGTAATTTTCTTTTTTCTTTCTTTCTTTCTTTCTTTCTTTCTTTTTTTCTTTCTTAGGCATTCGTCTTCTTTTTTCTTTTCTTTCTTTCTTTTTTTCTTTCTTTCTTTCTTTCTTTCTTTCTTCCCTTTTCGCTAATTATTATTTCTTTCTTTCTTTTTGGTCATTCCTTGTTTTCTTTCTTTTCTTTCTTTCTTTCTTTCTTTCTTTTTTCTTCCACAATTTTTGCCCCTTTAACATTGTTTATTTTTTCTCTTTCTCTTTCATTCTTTTCTCCTAGCATTCCTTTTATTTTTTCACATTTCTTTCTTTCTTTCTTTCCTTCTTTCTTCTTCATTACTTTCATTCTTTCTCCTTGATTACTTTCTCTTTCATCCAATTGTCTCATATCTTTTATTCATTTTCTATATTTATTCTTCTTTATTGTTTTTCGCCATTTTTATCTTCCTTTCCCGCCAATCCAGTCTTATCATTTTTCTCTTTCAATTCGCTTCATTTCCTTAAATCAATTCTTTTATTATATTAAATATTATCTTGCTCTATTAATTTTATTCACTTTTTTCTTTCATTTCTCACGTCTTTTTTTTCCCTTTTTCTTACTTTTTTTTCTTTCTCTTTTCATTTTTTTTTCTTTCTAATACTCAACTATTATCCGTTTTCTTTTTTTTGTCTTTCTTTTACAGTTTTTCTTCTTTCCCTCTTTCTTTCTTTCTTTCTTTTTCGGTAGTTCTCCATTCTTTCTTTCTTTCCTTTTTTATATAATTCTCATTTCTTTCTTTCTTTCTTTTTCGATAATTTTCATTTCTTTCTTTCTCTTTCTTTCTTTTTCGATAATTCTCCTTTTTCTTTCTTTTTCTTTCTTTCTTTTTCTTTTTCGAATTCTCCTTTCTTTCTTTCTTTCCTTTTTTTAAATATAATTCTCATTTCTTTCTTTCTTTCTTTCTCTTTCTTTCTTTCTTTCTTTTTCGATAATT
>CM042152.1:79299310-79351810 GCA_023376005.1 Doryteuthis pealeii | reverse complement strand
GGCATTATTTTGTGTAGCAATTATTAATGATTCAGTTTCTCTTTTGAGGTTTCCTTTTCTTAACCATGTCCAAGTCTTTTCATGTGCAACCTCTTCGATTTGTCGTTTAAAGTGTCCATATAATTGTTTTTCTTCCCATTTTTGTTTTCTAGTTTTTGTTGTTTTTCTGTTTATTATTTTGCTGGTGTTTATTTATCCTCCTCTCCAGACAGCCGGGACGTATATGTTAAGAGTGTCGGTTTCGTTGCTCGTACGATATCTAAGTGTTAACTTAGTATAAGTCCACGGATGCTTGGGTATAGAGTTCTGGCTTGGACTGACATTTATATTTGACTAGATTATTTACTTTTTTTCCCCCGGCAGGTGACCAGTGGGAGGGGAGCATAAGGTCTGGGATTTGGGTAATTCAAAGTCATTTGAAAACGAAATAAAAGTGTATTTGTACAATGTCTCTGTAAATGAAATGTATTAAAGGTAGAAAATAATAAAATAAATACGATATATTTTAGCAATTTCTATAGAAAATGACAGTGACTTATCTTGGAGAGGGAACCACAGGGACGCTAGAGTATAGAGTTCTCTATAATTTTTGGATAATGTGAAGCATGGGTAAATGAGAAATGAGAAAAATAAGGAATACTTATTAAATTGTAAAATGTTCAAGAGAATGTTTAGAGGAATAGGAATGGCAAAGACAATAAAACCCCACCCCAAAGAATTGAGTTGAATGTTATGTGCTAAGTTTAATTTTATTTCATCCAATATTTCGAGGCAATGATTCCTCTTTTAGATGAATGTTTTAGACGACAACAACACACACACACACACACACACACACACACACACACACACAACACACATATGTATATTTTTTAAATTTTTTGTCCTCTTCTCTTTTTTTTCTTTCTCTCCCTTTCTTTTTTCTTTATGTTATGAATGAAATGGGCGAATAACTGTAATTTCTTATTTTTTGGAATATCTGTTGAGAACGAATGTTTGAACCCCTATGCATATATATGTATCCAATATTGTCTGTTTATCTTACGGTGAGCTACTTTGTTGCATTATTCACCGTAAGATAACCAGACAATATTGGATACATATACATGCATAGGGGTTCAAACATTCGTTCTCAACAGATATTCCAAAAAATAAGAAATTACAGTTATTCGCCCATTTCATTCATAACACACACACACACACACACACACACACAAACACACACACACACACAAACACACACACACACACATATATATATATATATATATATATATATATAACGAAAGTCTTGTTCGATATAAAATAGTATAATATCTATATATAAATTACACATTTAAACATTTAAACAAAGTATTTAATAAAACATTGAAACATTTTAGAGACACTGACGAGCGATGTAGGGAGAAAAGAGAATAAAAATAGAGAGAAAAGAAAGGGTGGAAAATAGAAAGAAAAAAGTATGGGTTTCATTCCCAGTAGAAAACTGGGTTAAATTAAAATAAAAGATAATATGTTTTACAATAAATACTTAATTGCAAATAAACAGCGGTGGAGAAGAGAAGGAAGGAAAAGTGGGTGAAAATGCAAGAAAAATATCTAGAAGTATGGATGTATAGTAGAGAAATAAAAAATATTTTTATTTTATATTTCTTATTCTTTATTCATTGTGAATATTAATTTTATTCTCACGGATTATAATGTTTGCTAAACTGGGCTCGATATGGAAAAAACCTGATCGCTATTTGATGATGAAGTTAGAATGGGAAATGATGGCTGTTTCTATACATAAGACTTGTTTAATGGTATCACACTGTGGTATTACGGTCAAGTCACGTTGAAAGCATCGATTCACTGTACATTACCGAAGTTATGTAGCGATGGGGCCTGTTCAATTGGGTGATCACTTAAGCAAATGTAGCAACACAAGTCCTTTGTTTATCAAAATGACTTAATTCGGCATTGAATGGCATGAAAGAGGGTTGATATCCTATAAAACAAAACCACCAAGCAAGCCGATAGATCACCAAAGTTAAGCAGCGATGAGCCTGTCTCAATTGGGTAATCACTTAAGCAACAGTAGGTACTGTAAGATACCATTTAAGCAGCAGTAGGTGCTGTAAGCAGCACGGATCATTTCTCTGAATGTTTGAGATGAGGCTTGATGATTAGTATTATCTGCGTTATTCTGACTATTGTCCTCATCTTTATTGTTATTCCTACAACGTTTCGGCCGATATACCCTCCGGCCTTCTTCAGGTATTTCTTGTCGGACTCGGGAACCTTTGAGAAGTTCGAAAAGAAGGTTCCCGAGTCCGAAAAGAAGGTTCCCGAGTCCGAGAAGGTCCCCGAGTCCGATAAGAAATACCTGAAGAAGGCCGGAGGGTATATCGGCCGAAACGTTGTACAAATAACAATAAAGATTAGGACAATAGTCCGAATAACGCAGATAATACGGATCATTTGTTTATCAAAATGACTTAATTCGGCATTAAATGACCTGAAAGGGTTGATATGCCGTAAAATAAAAATAAATAACAATCAACCGTTACGAACGGGTTGCGTAATTCCCTACTTGCGACCTTGTGTAACATCCTACTCGTGTCGATCGTATTGGGTAAATACTTAAATACATCATTTAGTCAGAAGAGCACCTGCCTAGGAATCGCAATGTTCCTGGTTCGATACTGGGTCCCGCCAACTCAGCGCATGATTAGCACAGATTGGATAATCTGATCTTTGCGGTAAAGCGGGAGCTGACAGTAGGAGTGGCGCTCCACCTCATCACCCCCCAGAAATGCCCATGGTCTAGTGCTAGCGACAAGGAGATAGACTCCCTCGCTATCTAGCTGATACCAACATTAGGCAACTCGGCCAACTTTACTTTATTTATGAGATGTAAGTTGATGGGGTGGCTTAATGTCGGTATCAGCCAGACAGCGAGGGAGTCTATCTCCTTGTCGCTAGCGATAGACCAGATTGTTTTGGCGTATGAGGTGGAGCGCCACTCTCCCATTAGCTCCCCACTTTATCGCGCAGATCCCTGTGCTACTTATACACTGAGTTGGCGAGAGTTGGTATCGAACCAGGAACATTGCGATTCCTAGGCAAGTGCTCTACCAACAAGCTAAACCGGTCCTATTTATAAAGAAAGAAAGAAAGAAAGAAAAAAAAAAAAAAAGAATATTGTTGAATGATAAACGTTTCTGTGATTTCTAAATATTTTGGAGACCTTAACTTTCGGGAGTGCCCTCTTATATAGATTTAAAAAAAGAAAGAAAAATAATGGTTCCATATTGTTTCAAACGTTTATTTTACTGGAGGCTACAAATCTTATTTTATTTAAATTTCTTTCTTTTTATTTCTTTTTTTGGGAGCTTGTTTTATTTATTTATTTATTATTATTTTGTAAACTTGGAACAGCGACCATTTTTTAAGCAAATAATTTTCAGATCTAATCAACAACTACCCGTCACCGACAACAGAAAGAACTTTGACTCTTTTAAGATGATTTTTAGTTACCCTGACGAAGTTTTTATTTACAGTTTTTCTTCTAATCTCCCCCTCCCCCACCACTTTAAGAATACCCCCCCCCCCTCAATTCTTTTACCCGTTACCTTACATAATTAGCTGCCTCGTTTTCGATTCCACCTTTCACCACGAACCCGTTTTTCCTCATTACTCGTCGTTGTTTCCATCTACACCATTGTTGTCTCGCCAGCGTCATTTTCTCACCATTGATTGGATAAAAACTGATGGATAAATAATGGCGTCTCTCTTTTCCTTCTTTCTTTCCTTCTTTCTTTTTTTCTTTCTTTCTTTTCTTTCTTTTCTTTCTTTTCTTTCTTTCTTTCTTTTTCTGACTTTTCTTTCCTTTTCATCCTTATAAAAGAGATAAGATGGATAAATAATGGCGTCTCTTTTTTCCTCTTTTCCTTCTTTCTTTCTTTCTTTCTTTCTTTTTCTTTCTTTCTTTCTTTCTTTCTTTCTTTCTTTGCTTTCATTCTTTTCTTCTTCCTTTAAAAATAATTTTCAGCCCACCCTTGTAAAAGGGATAAGATGGATAAATAATGGCGTCTCTCTTTTCCCTTTTCCCTTCTTTCTTTCTTTCTTTCTTTCTTTCTTTCTTTCTTCTTTCTTTTTCTTTCTTTCTTTTGCTTCTTCATTCTTTCTTTCTTTCTTTCTTTCTTTCTTTCTCTTTCTTTCATTCTTTCTTCTTTCTTTCTTTCTTTCTTTGCTTTCATTCTTTCTTCTTTCTTTTCGTTCTCTCTTTTTTTTTTCTATCTTCCTTATTTCTTTTCTTTCGTTTTTCCTTCTTTTCTTCTTCTTTTTTCCTTCTTTTCTTCTTTTTTCTTTTCTTTCGTTTTCTTTTCTATCTATCCTCTGTTTTTTTTTTCTTTCTTCCTTTTTTCTTTCTTTTCGTTCTCCCTTTAAAACATAATTTTCACCCCACCCTTATAAAAGGGGCCAAGTTCATTATGAATCTTGGATCTCCTGGGACTGTACGAGAACCCGGCGACACTCGATTAAAAATCACTGCTCGTCGTCCATTGGTTGACGATTGACGCCCGTTCCGTTTTCACCCCTTGTTAGCACAAATCAGATTAGCAGTGCCCCCCTCCGCACCCCCCAACCTTTCATTTTATCCTATCAACGACTGTTTTTCTTGTTGGCGCTCAAGTGCGGCCTTAATGACGAATCACTACTGTATATCGGCTGCAGGGGACAATCTGCGTGTCATAGTCCCTCCTTAAAGCATTGTCACAACTCCCCACAGTTGACAAATAACAAAGGCATACGCACAACGCTCAGCCCTATCGTTTGCATCTGACCCTATATATATATATATATATATATATATATATATAGTGTGTGAGATGGTCACTATTTCAGCTTTTACTGGAATGGTGTACCAAAGGCAGTATTATTGGTAGAGTGCTCAATACAAAATAGAGCTGTTATATAATATAATAAGATAAATATATAAAGGTAAAACCATTATATATTTATATTATAATATTATATATTTATCTTATTATATATATATATATATATATATATATATATATTTTTTTTTTTTTTTAGGCATGTGCTATTGAACAACACGGAGTACTCTTTCTTCATTTTTAGGATCTGTATTTTTTCCAGTCGTCTGGCGATCTTTTTTGAGTTTGGATCCAATTGGTATATAATATTTCCCATACTGTTATCCCGAGCGCTTTCGACTGTTTCCCCAGTCGTCATCATGGGATACATAATTTGGTTTTTAGTTAATCTTTTTAGTTCCTTTATCTATGTTTTTATTAAACTTGGAGAGTCGATTGTTATTTTTTACCCCTTTTTAAAAAAATAAATAATAATGAACTCTCCAAATTTAATAAAAAACATAGATAAAACGAACTAAAAAAAATGAACTAAAACCAACTTATATACCCCATGATGACAACTGGCGAAATAGTCGAAAGCGCTTGGGATAAAAGTATGGGAAATATTCTATACCAATTGGATCCAAACAAAAAAAGATCGCCCGACGACTGGAAAAAAATCCAAATCCAAAAAATGAAGAAGGAGTACTCTGTGTTGTTCAATAGCACATGCCTAAAAATAACGTGCTGCCAATATATATATATATATATATATATATATATATATATATATATATGGTGCACAAGTTTGCTACAGGTGATAGGTGGGTCCAATTCTCTACCCGTAGTGTGTTGTATAGGTTCTATGAGAGCTCAAGTTTAATTATGTAAAACAGAGCAAGTTATTTGGAATAAAAAGGCCTTAAATACATGGTATCGTGGTTATGGACCATTCCACTCGCGAGTATGTTCACGAACTTCTTCAGAACACTGATATATGTCTAAATAAAATATATCAGTGGTCTGAAGAAGCTCGTGAACATTACTCGCGAGTGGAAATGGTCCACCACGATACCCATGCCTTTTATTCCCAAATATATATATTTATATAATATATATATATATATATATATATTATATATATATATAAATGTAGGTAATCAAATGACTGGTTGTAGGATGATTCTATTGGAAAACTCTCACTGTACAACCATACTGTATGCTCTTGTAGGTTGCAAACATGGACTTTTATAAATCCCCAAAGAGAGCTCAATGTATAATAATCAGGAATCAGGTTATGCACAGAGCAATATTTAACTTTCACAAAAAGAAAATTATTTAAACTTTTTTGTAAACTCCGTCTGATGAGGCTAGAACCCCCCCCCCATTTATTCTTCAGTTTCTGGTTGAAATAAAATATACGGGATGACGGTTATATATATATATATATATATATATATATATATATATATAATATATATATATATATATATGCATGCATGTTGAATTCAAGACACATCTGTTTAACAATTTTATTTGTGATTTTTTCAAGTTTTCTGGCCAACTTTTTAATATTTGGGTGGAATTCGTGGATTAGTCCACCAAAGTTCATATCCCGAGTACTTTCGGCACTTCGAAGTGTCATCATCAGGGGTGATGTGTTCCATTTTTTCAAATTATATTAGTGGATGTGGAGGCTGGAAGGAGGAGTATTGATGGGAAAGGTGCTATAGGCATTTCAAAATGTGTGAATATATATATATATATATATATATATATATATATATATATATATATATATATAATATATATATAAATGGATATATACCTTGTTTGGAATATAAATTATTTCGACATATTGTCTCTTCAGTCCTATGTTTGTTTGTTTTTTGTTTTGTTTTTAAGACTTCACACCCCGTCTTACTGGTCTGATTTCCCCATTTTCCTATTTTTTGTTTTTTTTAACTTTTTCAAAAATCCGCAAATCACTCTCTCTATATATACTAGAAAAGCAAAACCTCCATCACTGTTCAAACAACAATTTCTTTTTCATTTTTATAGTATTGTCCTGATGAAGGTTGAATATAAACCGAAACGTTTACACGGAGATTTCGACATCAAGGATAATTGAGAGCTCGATGTTCAATGTTATATAATAACTGAGTAATATAATTGATAAAGAAAAAGGCATAAAAATCGGTGATTTTGCGGTTATATATGTGCGTAGAAATAGATCTATAACCGCAAAACGACCGATTTTTAAGCATTTTTATTCACCACACACACACACACACACACACATATATATATATATATATATATATATTGTTAATTCAAGGGCGAAATTTCATAGGAGCTCATCAACGATACATTTTGTCGCTATGGGTGGCCAATAATATAAAAATACGTTACAGTTAAAAATGTGTTAAGGTAGTTTCACTTAGCAACACTGTAGTATTGTAATAAAACCAATCTGTAATGTGCACAAGTCAAATCAATTTTTGGTTTAGTTAACAATTAAATGAAATAGAAAAATATTCTAATTCTTAATTATTTTGTTTTCAGTATTTACGGTTGTACCGTATATCTTTTTTTAAGTTCGATTTAAATTTTTTATTTATCAAATCCAGAATTTTAAAATTTGCTTAATGGTTTAATTTGATTAAACGTCTCTCTCTCTCTCTCTCTCTCTCTCTCTCTCTATATATATATATATATATAATATATATATATATATATATATATACTCCCACTTTGGTTGAGTTCTCTAAATAGGGATTTAATTGTAAAATTCTGGCGTGTAGCTAACCCTCACTTTGTTTACAAAGTTAGAGGACTCTAGTGAATTCATTTCCGCTTAGAAATGTATCAATTAAATATTCTCCTATATTTGACACCCACTACTGGCCGAATGGGTAAGAGACTTGGCAGACGAAAATTCATTCAGGTCTCAAACCCGGCCAGAGGTAGCTGTTAAAGTGTAGCCACACTGATGTGAAACCTCGAAACACGTGCCTGTGGAAAACTTATATATATATATATATATATATATATATATATATATATATATATTTCAATTATCTGGTACGGTCCAGGTATTTGTCTATCTTTTCATTTTCCTTCATCTTCACCCTGTGATCTGCTGGAACTGCAAAGTCTACCAGTTGACAAGTTTTCTTTTTATTTAGCTAGTTAATACTAGGTCTGGTCTCCTGGCTGGGATAAGGTGACCGTCTTTATCTCAAAGTCTCAGAGAATTTTATGCGTTTCATTCTGAAGAACAGATTCCGGTTTATACATATATCATTTTGTTTTAAGGTCAAAATTTAGTTTATTGCATAATTCCCAGTGGATCATCTACCCAACCCAGTCGTCCCTAGCTATGTATTCTCGTTGTGTTAGTTTGCTACATTCGCTTAATACATGGTTTATGGTCTCATCCCTGTCACCACACAGTCTACATTTACTGTTCTGTTGTGTTTTATCAATTTTTGCTTTGATATAATTTGTTCTTATGACATTGTTTTGTGCAGCAATTATTACCGATTCATTTTCACTCTTGAAGTTTCCTCTTCTTAACCATGTCCAAGTCTTTTCATGTGCAACAAACTTGACCCTTGAAGTATTCTGACTATTTGTCGATTTTCATTTATTGCTGATTCATTTCTATTTTCAAACTCACAATCGGTAGATTTTAAGTTCTTTCTTTCTTTCTTTCTTTCTTTCTTTCTTTCTTATCCTTTAATATCACATTTCTTCTTCTTCTTCTTCTTCTTCTTCTTCTTCTTCTTCTTCTTCTTCTTCTTCTTCTTCTTCTTCTTATTATTATTATTATTATTATTATTATTATTATTATTATTTCGGTTTTCTTTCCCACTCCTCAATATCAGATACGTCTTGAATAGACTTTAAAGTTTTTCCTTTCTTTCTTTCATTCTTTTGTTCTTTCTTCTTTAATATCCCATTTCTTCTTCTTCTTCTTCTTCTTCTTCTTCTTCTTCTTCTTCTTATTATTATTATTATTATTATTATTATTATTATTATTTTGGTTTTCTACCCCCTCTATATCAGATACGTCACGACGAATAGATTTTAAAGTCTTTTCTTTCTTTCTTCTTCTTCTTCTTCTTCTTCTTCTTCTTCTTCTTCTTCTTCTTCTTCTTCTTCCCCCACCCCCAAATTTTCCATGAATGATATCATCATTTTTTTCAGAGTCTAACACCTGGACTAGAATTTCTTCTCCAAGTGATTTTTTCGTTCTTATAAAAATCAGTTTTATTCACATAAATACTTCAATAGAATTGAAAATGCATTTTCAGATCCTCAAGCGGCCTCTTCCTATTATTCATGGCCTTTGAAACATTATTTCACTCGAGTGTCAAAAAAGGTTTTTTTTTTTCAAATCGAAAGGAGAGTCAAAACAGCTTTTTTTTCCTCTTTCCATTTGTCATCAAATTTCTTTTAAGCAAACTCGCATACAATTTCTTATAGAGATTCCACTCGAATGGGAGACTGAATAAAAAAAATTTTTATGAGGATAAAACTGAAATAAGTAGCCAATTGAATATATATATATACATATATATATACATACATATATAAATATATATATATATATATATATATATATATATATACCACACACACACACACACACACACACACATATATATATATGTATACATATTTGGGAGTATGTGCTTAATTGAAGTCATACCTAATTTGAAAATTAGTTAGTTGATAATTAATGAATTAGGCGAATATATCTGTTCAAATGTAAGGCGTAAACAAATCGAGAAAAAGTCGATCTCTCTATGTATATTTCGGCATACTGAGATCGACTTTTTCTCGATTTGTTTACGCCTTACATTTGAACAGATATATTCGCCTAATTCATTAATTATCTACTAATTAATTTTCAAATTAGGTATGACTTCAATTAAGCTCATACACCCCAGAATTGTCGGCTATCGCCATCTCAAACAGACTATTTCTTTACTCTCATATATATATATATATATATAATATATATATATATATATATATATATATATATATATATATAAAGTGTGTCAAACAGTATCGAGATCTTATGTACTTTTTGACACACCTTGTATTCTGAAAAAATTAACATTACATTCATTGTTCATTTCTTTCTTCGTAAATACAGCTTCAGTCTTAATGCTTTTATGACACACCATATATATATATATATATATATATATATATATATATATATATATATATATATATATATATATATTATAAATAAAATAAATATATAAAGGTTTTACATATCTATTTATTAGGTGATATATATATATATATATATATATATATATAATATATATATATATATATATATTGGGAGAATATGTGCTTTTTAATTTTAGTCAGACCTAATTTTTGAAAGTTAATTCATTTATGTTTAATTAGGCGGGATTTAAACATAAATGAATTAACTTTCAAAAATTAGGTCTGACTAAAATTAAAAAGCACATATTCTCCAAATATACTGTCGGCTGAAAATAGCTAAAAGTTGTTTACATATATATATATATATATATATATATATATATATATATATATATATCAGGGTTCAAGCCCAGGCAAAAGTAAGTACTAATTTTCAAGACAGGTGTTCGCTGCTTGAAAAATTACAACAACGCAGTTTTCCGACAGTCAATGTCTCTCATTTGAACTTGGCTGGGAAAATTTTTAAAATTTAGATATTATAAATAAATGTTACTTAAAAGAGAGGTTATTAGGGTATATATATATACACACACACACACACACACACACACACACACATATATATATATATATATATATTATATATATATAATATATATATATATATATATATAAAGAATAAGAGATGTCAGCATTACTTTCTCTTCCTTCTTATGTGTAGGTTTCATTTTATAGTATAATAAATTCATTCTGATGACGCTACTCCTATAGTGAGACATGGTAATCTGATTTTCATGTCCTTTTCTATTTCATCACACACACAGACACACGCACGCATATATATATATATATATATATATATATATATATATATATATATTGTGTGTGTGTGTGTGTGTGTGTGTTATAGAAAATAAAAAAAATTAAGATACTGGATTTTTTAAGCATGAATGTAGGTGTTCAAATAGATTGATATTTAAAAAAAAAATACAGTTGACTTACCAATTGTGTCCGAATTAATTGTGTAGATGATACTGAAATATGAAGATATTTATACTAATTGTTGTTGGCGCTTTGGGCAGTATTCATCTTTTGAAGTGAAGAGAATGGCTCAACGGAAAAGATAAAGAAAAAAAAAACGAGTCACAATTTTGACAATCATAACAAAGGTAAGAAACCAAAATGAGTCTAAATTGAGAAGTGCTCAATACGTAACACGAGCTTGTTTAGAGAATTGAATTAGAAACAGAAAAACATAAGTTTCATCGTGAAGATTCTTCTTAACTTCTGTTAGCCATCTCATTCTCCCTCTTTCTTTCACTGTCTGTCTGTCTGTCTCTCTCTCTCTTATATATATATATATTGTAATACAGGTACAAGTGATAACCTACTCTAGTTTCACCATAAGGATCTTCAGGGTTAAATCCACTGCATTAATCAAATATTGATTAATTTCAGTTGATTACAAGTGTGCACCAGTAAGTCAACTTTTCCATAATACACACACACACACACACACACACACACACACACACCACACACACACACACATATATTATATATATAATATATATATATTATATATATATATACAAGGTGTCTATAAACTCCTGCAACAGATT
Source organism: Doryteuthis pealeii (assembly GCA_023376005.1). NCBI lineage: Eukaryota > Metazoa > Mollusca > Cephalopoda > Myopsida > Loliginidae > Doryteuthis > Doryteuthis pealeii. Next base: position 79,340,127 of record CM042152.1, on the reverse strand, counting down.
AAAAATATAACAAAGATCGCAGTCTTGTTGAAATTCAATAATCAAAATGTTCATTGAAAATAAAAATATAAGAGTTGAAATTTCATATGGAATTTGTACAGCGCGAGTTATTAAATTTTCAATTTTAGAACTGCGGCAAGACTTTATGAACACCTTAATATATATATATATATATATATATATATATATATATATATATATATGTGTGTGTGTGTGTGTGTGTGTGTGTGTGTGTGTATCGCTACATCGTGTTTCTTCAATGTAACAGTTTTTGAAAGAAAAAGAAATACTTCAAATTCAAAAATAGAAAAATTCTCTTTTTCAAAAAAGAAGAGTTTTAACCCGTTCATGTTCGGTTAGTAACGGATTTTTTCAGAAAATAAATGTTTTTATTTAATTTTATATTATATATAATATATTATATATAATATAATGGTAACGCTCTCCAAAAAAACGGATGCTGGCCTTTACATATATACATATGTATGTATTTATCAGTTAAAATTCTTGTCCCAGTCTGTAGGTACTGATGGCCGAGTTTTTAAGGAGCCTGACTGATGATAAATCGACCAAATTTCCACCCAGGTAGCCTGCAACTTCCTAGCCACATTGAGGAGACGGGATATGTCGAAACATGAAATGAGTTTTGCATAATATATTAGGTTATTTTTTATAGCTTTTTAAAAACTTTTCAGGAAATTCGCTATTAGAATTATGAGTATGGGAGTTAAATATTATAGTATTATAATACTATAATAGTATTAACACCTGCACGCTTAATTTTAATAGCAAATGTCCCTGAAAAGTTAAAAAAGATATAATAAAAACCTAATATATTGTGAAAAAACTAATTTCTTCCTCAAAGCCGATATATATATATAATATATATATATTATATATATATATATATTTGTGTGTGTGTGTGTGTGTGTGTGTGTGTGTGTGTTTCGTGTGGAAATGATCTGTTATTTAAAACTTGACATTTTCTCTCAAAGGAATTTCTTTCTTAGACCCCTGACTTTCTTTCTTCTGTCATATACTGATGGGCGTACCATCGGTTTTGGACGGTTAGTGTATAAATAGAATTGGATTCAGGTGTTGTTGAATTCAAAATATAGAACGTTAGATTGAGTGATATTCAACAACCTCAATCTGACCCCCGATTTACTGCTGTGAGGCAAACGGTTGGAATAGATAGAAAAAAGAGTTTTAGTTAATAAGTCCGCTGCTGGTAATCGTGATGTAAAGACGCAGTTAAGTGGACTCACCGCGCGTGGTTAAGGATCCTAATAATTAATAAAATGTGAATTCACAAAATATATGTCTTGAGTTTGTCTCCAAAAAGAAAGACAGCCAAATCTTAACAAGTATCTTAAAAAATGAAAGAAGCCAGAACCAAAAGTTAGAAGAATTCGGAATCAAAGAATTGAAGAATAAATATCAGCCAAGAAGAAGACATGAACTCAAGAAACAAAAGTTACGTTAAAAAGAAATACCAGCCAAGTATAGACCCAGAAATGGTAATTCCGTGTCAAATTATCCAGGCCATGTCATCCATACACTTAAATTTGTTCCAAGTGTAGACTATGTTAAAATTAGACAATCCCCCAAATTCGAGCTTCCAATTTCAAAATTTGGCGAAGTTATGTTGACTTTTAGCTCTCCAAATATGGAGAGGTTCGCGAAAAATGGCGACTTTTTGTAATCTATTTTTGTCTGTGAAATGAGTTCTATAGCTTCTCTACTCCTAAAAATTGGTTTATAAAAGCATTTTGTCCCAAGGAATCCAAAAATGCTATAAAAAAAGTATTAAACTTAACCAGATTTAAGTTATTAGTGATTTCTGATTTTTTTTATAGTAAAATCAATATCCCAATGTGGAACTGCATCTATGACAAAAACATTTTTCTATTATTATTTTAGATATATTGAACATTATTTGTACCAAAAAAATAGTTTGCCTTTTGCTCAGAACCGAAGCTAGAACATCAGTTAAACTTTTGCACTTTTATGTTTTTAGTGTTTCCATTCGGCCATTGAATAAAGTGTATATGGACCAAAATAAACAGTCAGAATGCAATTGAAATGATCAGGATTATATTGGTTGGATATATGTGAAATAATATAAAAGCTATTCATTTCCCTTGTATCAATCATATTGCCTGCAAAATTCTGAAAATATTGAAGGGGATGGGTGACAATTTTCCTTTCTTTCTGGATGATTTGACATGGAATTGCCCAAATATCAATTGGGGAAGGGCACATGCACGGGTGTCCCTCTTACGAGAATAGATACGTCGATATGTCCAGACGAGTTACACTCACAGAATGATTAGTATACAATACTTCAACGTTTGATTGCACAACATTCACTTTAACATAAGGAATATATGACATTTCAAAAATGAACTAGAAAGAATATGCACCCTCCGGGCGTAAGATTTAAAAAAGATTTAATGTAATGAATCATCATCATCATCATCATCATGTCACGCCAGCAGCACGAATATCCATGACAATCTCTCGCCAACCGTCCCTATCATTAATTACTCCTGGGAGGTACTCTGCGCAGCATCCAGTATCCGTGCAGAGTTGGTCCATGTACGTCTTTGCTGGACAGCCTACTCTAGCGTACCCATGTGATGGCTTCCATAGAAGAACGTTACTAATGAGTTCATCCTTGCTTCTTCAGCTGTGTCCGGCGTGTCTTATTGAATTAGAAAGACTAACGAAACTAAATAAAAACACATATAAAGATATTACAGTTATTTTATATTTTAATTGGGTTCTATATATAAAATCATTCATAGGATTGATTTTAATACGTTTCTATATATTTTAATACGTTTCAATATATAAAATATATAATATATATATAAATACGTTTCTATATATAAAATCACTCATAGGATTGATTTTAATACGTTGGAGAATAAAACAATAATATTAGTGATCAATAACACCAAGTAATTATTTATTAAACCCGGTTTTATTAAAATCGTTATGCAAATTAACCACACCATATATCATGTAAACCTTTATTTCTTAGTGATATCTATGCCACATATTTTCCATCTTCTTAGCGTGACGTTATTATGGGAACGAAGGTAGGTAAATTGTCACAGCGGTATTAACCTATAGATAATGATAATTGTGTAGACAACATGCTGCATAATTGTATGGTGGAGTAATGGCTTTTGACAAGCCCTGTAGCAAGAGTTCTGAGGGGATGGAAAAATACCAGTGACAGTTAATGGCCCCAACTGACCCCAGAGGCGAGAATATCGCGAGTCAGGTGATAACTAGTTAAGTAATCAGTTTGCTGCCAGACGTCAATCAGAGAGGATGATATCTCTCTGCTTAGGTTGTGACTCAGACCGCGCGGTGAGTTAGAAAATGGGCGATGTAGAAATAAAACCTCTGATCAAAGTAATAACAAGTCTCGTTAGTAATTATGCGTGCCCTTAATAAGAAGCCCTTAGAATAGAACGACCGGCCAGAGAAGATAAATAGAAGTAAAGATCCAAAATGGCGACTCAACGAAAATGGAAATGAAGAACAAGTTAGTCACGAATCTATCTATCTATCTATCTATCTATCTATCTATGTTGGTACTCTCTCTCTCTCTCTCTCTCTCTCTCTCTCTCTCTCTCTCTCTCTCTCTCTCTCTCACACACACACGAAAAACTCTAATTTATTTACCCGACGAGGAATGGAGTATATAACAAATAAATATTCTGGATCGGGGTGGCCTAAAGTCGGTATCAGCCAATCAGTGAGGGAGTCTATCCCCTTTTCACTAGCGCTAGATCAAGGAGACTGTTTTTGCGTCTGAGGAGGAGCGCCACACCTACCATCAGCGAGGGAGTCTATCTTCTTTTCACTAGCGCTAGACCAAGGAGATTGTTTTTGCGTCCGATGAGGAGCACCACACCTACCATCAGCTCCTTACTTTACGGCACAGATCCATGTGCTACTCATAACGCTGAGTTGGCGAGGGCCGGTATCGAACTACGAACCTTGTGGTTTCTACCCACTGAGCTAACCCGGTCTATTACGTAGGATGGGGTAATGGTACAATTGTATAGTCGGTTATAGTTTATTTCTAGCTGATTTTTTTTTATATCCTTAAGATATTAACGAGTTAGTGTATGTAATGAAGATCTGATACTTTGGATGAGATATTGAGGGACATAAAGGCCCTCCCCACCCCACCAAAAAAAAAAATAAAAAAAAACAAAACAAACAAACAAAAAAGAAATCATATCAATGGAAGAAAACAAGTGTGTGTGTGTCGGTGGGGGTGGGTGGGGAAGAACGCCGCTTGATTTAAAGAACTTAAGAGCTTTGAAGCCGAGTGGAAAAACCTCGGAGCGGTTTGCTTTAAAACATCTTAAGTGGAAGAATATTTTGTTAGCGGCTAATCTATTAACCATTTCCAACCTTTTTAATAATTCGACAAGGATAAACACAAATACCACCCAAAAAAGTTAATAACTAAATTTCATATCAGCCTCACAATTCACTAGTATTTATTAATCTATTCATTTTAATGACATATCAACCAGTCTAGGGTTATGTTATGCCAATTGGTTCGGGAATAGCGTTGATTGTACGTTCATATTTAATCATAACTAGCGAGAACTGTGTATATACCACAGTATGATGATTTAATTATTAAAACGTTTGTTATGTTTACTTAAGAGCTATTGTTAAATGGTTCAATATGTAAAAACTATAATAATCTTGATTTAACTCTCATTATTTTTTCTTTCTTTCCTCCTTTTCATCTTTTCATTATATTCGATTGAAACAGATTAGCATTATCGCTTCCGCGCACTGACTACCTCTTCCTATCTTTCACATACTGTATTTATTTCTTACTATACTTGTTCTGTGTAGCATGTACTTTTTCTTCCCTTTCTTTCTTTATAATAAAAACGAAAAGAAGGTTCCCGAGTCCGAGAAGGTTCCCGAGTCCGACAAGAAATACCTGAAGAAGGCCGGAGGCATATCGGCCGAAACGTTGTACAAATAACAATGAAGATGGGACAATAGTCCGAATAACGCAGATAATACTAAAAACGGAATGGTCCATTATTGCCTGGGGTGACGACACACATAAGTAATAAGAATCTGGTGGATAAGCGACACCTTATAATAAGAATTTACATTTTTGCATTTCATCTTGGACGATTTGGACGGTCTAATTTTTAACCGGTTGGTGTTACAAGATGATAACAGTCGGAAGATTAAAGAACAAGAGTATTATTATAATAGATAATGTATTGGGTTCCTAAAATTGTGGCCTTGAACCAAATTCAACTGAGCCAGTTTTCACTTTCTCTTTCGTTTTATTTTATTCTGAGATCTAAAATAGGGTTTCTCTAAGTGGTCTACAAAAACCCTTTGAGGTCTATACAACAACTCAGGAGATCTGTAAGTATTCGGGGGGTCTACAAGGGGTCTATGGAAACTAGTAAGCCTTCTTAGTAATTCACCGAATAGTTCAGACACCGAATAACTGCGTAAACTTCACACTTGGCGGTAGCGTCAATCAGGAGCTCCATCAGAAATGACTGCCAAGCTTAGACTGAGCATGACAGAGAGGCACGCAAAGGGCAGGCACATACACAGGCACATGCATAACAAATACAAAAGTGTTGCCAATAGCCGCACCAACAGTTTCTCTGTCTCCCTGGCGATTTAGAGACCTTACTTTTGGTATAACCCTCGTAAAATTTCGCTTTAATCTAACATTTTACGATGTTTTATTTTTTATATTTTATAACTAAACTCTATTTTTTTATTATTTGGATTATTCGGAATATTGTCCTCCTTTATTTTTATCTATACAACGTTTAGGCCGATGTGCCCCCGGCCTTCTTCAGGTATTTCTTGTCGGACTTGGGAGCCTTCTTTTCGAACTCGGAAACCTTCTTCTCGTCATAGAGAGCCATCACGGAACTTTGAACCCAACCCTTTATTCAATCCACGGGAGTAGACTGTTTTCATTCCGCTAACCATGACTGGGTACAAGTGTTAAGCTGTGTTAATTATTATTCTATGGTACTGTCGCCCTTGACCAGGATTGAACCTACTGTCTAGAGATAACTGTCACTTAGAACTGTATTAACTCAACACCTATATACACTACGCTATGTGTCCAATTGGACATTTTTCTGTTCTTTACTTTAAACCCACACTCTTCCTAAGTTCAATCCTATCCTTCATCAAACTTATTTTAACACCCCTTGACCCTAACCCTAAACCTAACCCTTGTCATTTCGGCTTTTCTATTTATCTTCTCTTAAAAAGCTTTAACTTTTACAATCCTTTCTCTTATCTCAATTTTGTCTTTTTAAAATAAAAAAATAAAAAATAAAAAAACAAAAAACAAAAAACAAAAAACCCCAGAACAAACCAAAAAAGACCCCCAAAAAAACAATGCAGAATCCCTGGCCTTTGATGCACAAAGAGACATCTTATTCCCATCGCCGACGGCCGACTAGCATTTTATAAGTGCCCTTTCTATTGTGTATCAAGAAAATGTCCTTTTCCTCTTTTTCTCTCTTAAAAAAAATAAAAAGGCCCCGTTAGTTTCACTTTGAGAGTTTTGTGGTTGCTCTTCCTCATCTAGACACTCTAATATCAGCCGCCTTTGACGACCGCGCCGAGTTAGGGTAGGATCAAGAAACCCGCACGCACCTAAGTACACAACGGCGGTGAGGTACCCACAGAGATAATCTGGGGTGAGGGTGGGGACTAGGATGGAGAATAATGTTGCATTGACCAGACAAAATAACAAACCGGAAGGCAAGGATCTTAAGGAAAACCGCCGGCAAGTGACGTCATATCCGCCAGTTGATTGCTGATGAATAATGAAACTTTATACGATGCTATTTGTCTACCTTTCCCGCCCGAAAGATGGCGGCCTTTTTGTTCCACTAACAGATAAGTAACAGCGTTTACTAATTACACTGACACAGATAAGTAACAGCGTATACTAATTATCACCTGACACAGATAAGTAACAGCGTATACTAATTACCACCCGACACAGATAAGTAATAGCGTATAATAATTACCACCCGACACAGATAAGTAACAGCGTATACTAATTACCACCCGACACGCATAATTAACAGCGTATACTAATTACCACCAGACACAGAGAAGTAACAGCGTATACTAACTACCACCCGACACGGATAATTAACAGCGTTTCTAATTACCACCAGACATAGAGAAGTAACAGCGTATACTAATTACCACCCGACACGCATAATTAACAGCGTATACTAATACCACCAGACACAGAAAGTAACAGCGTATACTAACTACCACCCGACACGGATAATTAACAGCGTTTACTAATTACCACCAGACACAGAGAAGTAACAGCGTATACTAATTACCACCCGATATGCATAATTAACAGCGTTTACTAATTACCACCAGACACAGAGAAGTAACAGCGTATACTAATACCACCCGACACGGAAATTAACAGCGTTTACTAATTACCACCAGACACAGAGAAGTAACAGCGTATACTAATTACCACCCGACACGGATAATTAACAGCGTATACTAATTACCACCAGACACAGAGAAGTAACAGTGTATACTAATTACCACCCGACACGGATAATTAACAGCGTATACTAATTGCCACCAGACACAGATAAATAACAGCGTATACTAATTACCACCCGACACAGAGAAATAACAGCATTTACTAATAACCACCCGACGCAGAGAAGTAACAACGTATACTAATTACCACCCGGCACAGAAATAACAGCGTATTACTAACAGACACAGAGAAGTAACAGCGTATACTAATAACCACCCGACACAGTCGCCAACAATTGTTGAAAATGTAATTTGTATTAAGATTATGAAGCTATGAAAAAAAGCATAGCGAACGTTTTCCCCCTATTAAATAAATAACGTCGTATTCTATTTACCGCCCAACAGTGCAGTTATATCATTAGAAATGAACAAAAATCATTATCAAGTCAGGAATGGACTAAGCAAACATTTTCGAATGATCATCATCATCATGATATCGTGCTAGCCGCGCGAATATCCATGACAATCTCTCGCCAACCATCCTCCGCGCAGCATCCAGTATCCGCGCAGAGTTGGTTAAGGCATGTCCTTGTTGGACGGCCTGCACTGTCGTTTTCATATGCTGGCTTCCAAAAGAGAAGGTCGCCTCTTCCTTGCTTCTCCAGCAGTGTCCATCATGTCTTGTTCGTCTCACTCGGATAGTTTGTGTGATAGGGGGCAAGTGGCCGTACAGCTGCTTTCTTGTGGAGTGTTGTTTCCACGATTTGTTTAAGATCGCACGCAGCATTCTTGTGCAACTCCCATCTAGCTTATTCTCTCTGCGTTTCGTTAGGGTAGTGCAGCCTTATAGTAGCACTGATACAACTACGGACTGGAAGAATTGTCGCTCTAGCTTGTCAATGAGATCGAATTTCCATATAACTGAGAATCTGTTTATAGCAGACCATGCCTTCCCTATGCATCCATTAACATCGCTTTCTGTGGATGAGATATTACTACCTGGGTACGTAAATTGCTTACAGAATAAACAAAATATCAATAGATAAGTAAAAATAACGCCGTTTACTAATTACCATCAGGCAAAGTAGACAACGACAACCAAAAATATGAGGGCGAGTAAAAAAAATGCCATTTTGTTTAGGACAAGTATAATTACCAATACAAGAACATGTATCATATGTAAAAATAAAGCTGATCCTCTGTGGATCACATCCCTACTTCTCCTCATAGTCACAGTTTCTCACAATAGCAATGTTCCACCTTCGAATTAGAGCATGTATCCCTGCCCCGTAAAATTCTTTTGATTGTTCTTTGAGTCACTTCTTCATTACAGATTTGACTTGCTCGTCACTGGAATAATGTTTGCTTCTCTTCGGCCCCATGAAAGAGGTTTTCAGAGGCAAACATGCCCGTAGTCAGGATTGAACCTACAACCTACATATGATTGTCACTTAGAATTGTATTAACAATGCATTGCGCCATGTATCCAAGTGGAGAACACATCGGTCGAAATGTTGTGTATATAACAATAAAGATGGGGACAACAGTTCGAAAACTCTAAATAATACAAATTGTCAAGCGTTATCTAAAAAATTCTGACAAATACAATGATATTTATCTAAAAATGGTAATAAACAACAACAATGAATCAAGACATAGGAAAACTTTTGCTATCGACAACACTGTTGTGTTTGTTATGCATGTACATGTGCCTGTTTCTGTGCGCACCTCGCTGCCATGCTCAGTCTTGACTTAGCAGTTACTTCCGATGGAACTCTCGATTGACACTACCGCCAAGTGTGAAGTTGGTGCAGATATTCGGTTTTTGAACGCAAACGGCATTAAACCGATTGAAATTAATCACCAATTAACGTAAGTGTGTGGCAAATCGTGCATGGACGTCAAAAACCTTTGGAAGTGGTGTCAGAAGTTTGCAACGACAACGTGATTCAACGCTTCCTCAACAACATAGCGGCAAACTGGTATGATATGGACATACAAAACCTCACACCAGGAGGTGCTATTACAGGCGTGAGACAATTTAGTTTAGATGCGACTAAATTCTAGTCGAGATCGGACACTGTCGTCGGCTCTCGAGATGTCGTTTCTCCACCGCTGCGGTCTTATGGGCTGGGTTGTTTAGTAAAGACTTAAGAAAAGCAACAAAGTCTCGTTAAGTAATTAAAACAAGAGATGACCAGCCCAACACGAAGAAGTAGCCTACAGGATCAGCCCCGAGAGGATGGCGGCCGACGAAGGGTAGCAGAAGCAGATAGCAAGGAGAAGAGTTAACAAATAAGAGTCCCACATCTATCATCCCCTCGCCTGTCTCTCTCTGTCTCTGTCTCCCTCTCTGTCTCCCTCTCTCTCGCATATATACATTCCCTCGCCTGTCTCTCTCTCTCTCTCTCGCATATAAACATCCCCTCGCCTGTCTCTCTCCCTCCTCTCTCTCTCTCGCATATATACACCCCTTCGCCTCTCTCTCCCCCCTCTCTCTCTCTCTCTCTCGCATATATACACTCGAGTAAAGAAGTATATAACAACCCCACCTTTGGCATTACCCTCGTATAAAGAAAAAAATGGCGGATGTTTTGAAGAATAAATTCATGCGACAAAATCCTCCTTCAATGTTCCATCGTCGCGTGGCAGTGGTAATGGCTGTTCGGTAGTTATGGTAGCCGGGCGTTGGTCCTGGCAGGTACAACCAAGCTACAAAAGTACCGCACTAACAGCCCTAAGGAAGGAAAGAGTCTCAAGTGTGAGCACGTGGTCTTAGTCGGTAGAGGTTTAAACTAGCTGGAGGGGGGGGGGCAAGGAAAAGGTCTGTGGCATCGGAAATGCAAATAAAACAAAATAATTAATTAAGGAGATCCAATAGAAATTAGCAGTACTTTTCGATATTAGTTAAAAGATGGTTTATTTATCTATACTTATATAAAGGGCAATTGGTGTGTATCTATGTATGACACTAGGAAAATAAAACAACGTTTTCTTAATTGTCAAAGGCGAGTTTGGTCAATCACCTGGAAATCACATGAGAGCTACCCGACTGTAATTGTTATGTCTACCATACCACACTCTAAGGCCCAGCATGATCCCCAACATGAGGACAATGATGAGTATACAACACCTTTCGACTCAGTCAACACCGATCGTTATGTGTGCCAGATATGTTCTAGGATATGTATGACTTTGGCGGAGTCATGAACGAGCCCACAAACGGACAATGGACGAAGTAAAGTAAGTAAGTATGTATATAATATATATATATATATATATATATAATTATATAATATATATATATATATATATATGTGTGTGGTGTGAAATGAAAGGAAATTAATCTGACAGTGTGAATTTGATATATTAAAAACAAAACAAATGAGTTTACAAATGCTTGCATCTATAACGGTGCACATTCTCTCCTGATGATCCCAAGCATTGTAAACATCATTTGTTTTTTCAATATATCAAATTCATATATATATATATACATATACATATATATATATATATATATATATTATATATATATATATATATATATTAGATATAATATATAAATAATATAATAAAAAAATTATATATATACATATATATACATATATATATATATAATATATATATATATATATATATATATATATATATATATGTTGAAAGAATGAATAAAGGAAAGAAAGTATAGAAAAGGATAATAAAGGATAATTTAATCAATATCACTTACACGTGTTTCGGTCAGGAGTTTATCTATGTGTACAATTAAACTATTATTATTTCTAAATAAACAAATGAAATAAAATAATAATAATAGAAAAAATGTAGAAGTGTCCCGCACACAAAGAAAATCCGACCTTCATCAGAGTGAATTTTTATTTAAAATGAAGTTAACTCATGTTTTTCTATTTAACCTATAGATAAAACCCTAACAGGTAATGCCACTCTGGGTCAGAGTGGACCTGGGAGTAATGGTGATAAAGGGGTAATTCACACTCCCCAGAGCTCCAGAATTGAAACGTTACCATTAAATGCAGTTTAACGTCATACCCAGGACAAAAGATGTCTTTGAATTCTTTCGGAGAACCCAAACAACTTTGAAAACCTTTACAAAATAATAGATATTTCTAATTTGTCTTATTTGTCTTATTCGGACTATTGTCCTCATCTTTATTGTTATCTGTACAACCTTTCGGCCGATGTACCCTCCGGCCTTCTTCATGTATTTCTTGTCGAACTTAGGAACCTTCTCGAACTCGGAAACCTTCTCTTCAAACTCGGGAAATTTCTTGTCGTAATCGGGAGCCTTCACGGGACTCTGAACCCAACCATTTATTCAATCCACAAGGGTATCCTGTTCACATTCTGCTAATCATAGCTGGGTACAAGTGTTAAGCTATATTAATTATTATTCTATGTTACTATCCCCCTTGACTAGGATTGAACCTGAAACCTAGAGATAACTGTCACTTAGAACTGTCTTAACCCAATACCTTGTGTCCAATTGTACAGATAACAATAAAGTAAATAACAATAGTCCGAATAATCCAAATAATCCAAATTATCAAGCTTCATTTAAATTTTTTTATAGATAACAATAAAGATGAGGATAACAGTCCGAATAATGCAAATAATCCAAATTATCAAGCTTAATTTAAAAAAAAAATTATAGATAACAATAAAGATGAGGATAACAGTCCGAATAATGCAAATAATCCAAATTATCAAGCCTCATCTCAAAAATTCATAGAAATAATACTTTATTTCTAAGTTTTTTTTCGCGGTTCTATAAATAGAATTGGATTCAGGTGTTGTTGAATTCAAAAATTAGAACGGTTAGATTGAGTGATATTCAACAACCTCAATCTGACCCCCGATTTACTGCTGTGAGGCAAACGGTTGGAATAGATAGAAAAAAGAGTTTTAGTTAATAAGTCCGCTGCTTGGTAATCGTGATGTAAAGACGCAGTTAAGTGGACTCACCGCGGCGTGGTTAAGGATCCTAAAAATTAATAAAATGTGAATTCACAAAATATATGTCTTGAGTTTGTCTCCAAAAAGAAAGACAGCCAAATCTTAACAAGTATCTTAAAAAATGAAAGAAGCCAGAACCCAAAAGTTAGAAGAATTCGGAATCAAAGAATTGAAGAATAAATATCAGCCAAGAAGAAGACATGAACTCAAGAAACAAAAGTTACGTTAAAAAGAAATACAGCCAAGTATAGACCCAGAAATGGTAATTCCGTGTCAAATTATCCAGGCCATGTCATCCATACACTTAAATTTTGTTCCAAGTGTAGACTATGTTAAAATTAGACAATCCCCCAAATTCGAGCTTCCAATTTCAAAATTTGGCGAAGTTATGTTGACTTTTAGCTCTCCAAATATGGAGAGGTTCGCCGAAAAATGGCGACTTTTGTAATCTATTTTTGGTCTGTGAAATGAGTTCTATAGCTTCTCTTACTCCTAAAAATTGGTTTATAAAAGCATTTGTCCCAAGGAATCCAAAAATGCTATAAAAAAAGTATTAAACTTAACCAGATTTAAGTTATTAGTGATTTCTGATTTTTTTTATAGTAAATCAATATCCAATGTGGAAACTGCATCTATGACAAAAACATTTTTCTATTAATTATTTAGATATATTGAACATTATTTGTACCAAAAAAATAGTTTGCCTTTGCTCAGAACCGAAGCTAGAACATCAGTTAAACTTTTGCACTTTTATGTTTTTTAGTGTTTCCATTCGCCATTGAATAAAGTGTATATGACCAAAAAAAACAGTCAGAATGCAATTGAAATGATCAGGATTATATTGGTTGGATATATGTAAATAATATAAAAGCTATTCATTTCCCTTGTCAATCATTATTGCCTGCAAAATCTGAAAATATTGAAGGGGATGGGTGACAATTTTCCTTTCTTTCTGGATGATTTGACATGGAATTGCCCAAATATCAATTGGGGAAGGGCACATGCACGGGTGTCCCTCTTACGAGAATAGATACGTCGATATGTCCAGACGAGTTACACTCACAGAATGATTAGTATACAATACTTCAACGTTTGATTGCACAACATTCACTTTAACATAAGGAATATATGACATTTCAAAATGAACTAGAAAGAGAATGCACCCTCCGGCGTAAGATTTAAAAAGAATTTAATGTAATGAATCATCATCATCATCATCATCATGTCACGCCAGCAGCACGAATATCCATGACAAATCTCTCGCCAACCGTCCTATCATTAATTACTCCTGGAGGTACTCTGCGCAGCATCCAGTATCCGTGCAAGAGTTGGTCCATGTACGTCTTTGTGGACAGCCTACTCTAGCGTACCCATGTGATGGCTTCCATAGAAGAACGTTACTAATGAGTTCATCTTGCTTCTTTCAGCTGTGTCCGGCGTGTCTTATGAATTAGAAAGACTAACGAACTAAATAAAAACACATATAAAGATATTTACAGTTATTTTATATTTTAATTGGGTTCTATATATAAAATCATTCATAGGATTGATTTTAATACGTTTCTATATATTTTAATACGTTTCAATATATAAAATATATAATATATATATAAATACGTTTCTATATATAAAATCACTCATAGGATTGATTTTAATACGTTGGAGAATAAAACAATAATATTAGTGATCAATAACACCAAGTAATTATTTATTAAACCCGGTTTTATTAAAATCGTTATGCAAATTAACCCACCACCATATATCATGTAAACCTTTATTTCTTAGTGATATCTATGCCACATATTTTCCATCTTCTTAGCGTGACGTTATTATGGGAACGAAGTAGGTAAATGTCCACAGCGGTATTAAACCTATAGATAATGATAAATTTGTAGACAACATGCTGGCTAATTGTATGGTGGAGTAATGGGCTTTTGACAAGCCCTGTAGCAAGAGTTCTGAGGGGATGGAAAAATACCATGACAGTTAATGGCCCCAAACTGACCCAGAGGCGAGAATATCGCGAGTCCAGGTGATAAACTAGTTAAGTAACAGTTTGCTGCCAGACGTCAATCAGAGAGGATGATATCTCTCTGCTTAGGTTGTGACTCAGACGCGCGGTGAGTTAGAAAATGGGCGATGTAGAAATAAAACCTCTGATCAAAGTAATAACAAGTCTCGTTTTAGTAATTATGCGTTGCCCTTAATAAGAAGCCCTTTAGAATAGAACGACCGGCCAGAGAAGATAAATAGAAGTAAAGATCCAAAATGGCGACTCAACGAAAAATGGAAATGAAGAACAAGTTAGTCACGAATCTATCTATCTATCTATCTATCTATCTATCTATTTGGTACTCTCTCTCTCTCTCTCTCTCTCTCTCTCTCTCTCTCTCTCTCTCTCTCTCTCTCTTCACACACACAAAAAACGAAAAACTCTAATTTATTTACCCGACGAGGAATGGAGTATAAACAAATAAATATTCTGGATCGGGGTGGCCTAAAGTCGGTATCAGCCAATCAGTGAGGGAGTCTATCCCCTTTTCACTAGCGCTAGATCAAGGAGACTGTTTTTGCGTCTGAGGAGGAGCGCCACACCTACCATCAGCGAGGGAGTCTTTCTTCTTTTCACTAGCGACTAGACCAAGGAGATTGTTTTTGCGTCCGATGAGGAGCACCACAACTACCATCAGCTCCTTACTTTACGGCACAAGATCCATGTGCTACTCATAACGCTGAGTTGGCGAGGGCCGGTATCGAACTACGAACCTTGTGTTTCTACCCACTGAGCTACCGGTCTATTACGTAGGATGGGTAATGGTACAATTGTATAGTCGGTTATAGTTTATTTCTAGCTGATTTTTTTATATTCCTTAAGATATTAACGAGTTAGTGTATGTAATGAAGATCTGATACTTTGGATGAGATATTGAGGGACATAAAGGCCCTCCCCACCCCACACAAAAAAAAAAAAAAAAAAACAAAACAAACAAACAAAAAAGAAATCATATCAATGGAAGAAAACAAGTGTGTGTGTGTCGGTGGGGGTGGGTGGGGAAGAACGCCGCTTGATTTAAAAGAACTAAGAGCTTTGAGCCGAGTGGAAAACCTCGGAGCGGTTTGCTTTAAAACATCTTAAGTGGAAGAATATTTTGTTAGCGGCTAATCTATTAACCATTTCCAACCTTTTTAATAATTCGACAAGGATAAACACAAATACCACCCAAAAAAAAGTTAATAACTAAATTTCATATCAGCCTCACAATTCACTAGTATTTATTAATCTATTCATTTTATTTAATGACATATCAAACCAGTCTAGGGTTATGTTATGCCAATTGGTTCGGGAAATAGCGTTGATTGTTACGTTCATATTTAATCATAACTAGCGGAAACTGTGTATATACCACAGTATGATGATTTAATTATTAAAACGTTTGTTATGTTTACTTAAGAGCTATTGTTAAATGGTTCAATATGTAAAAACTATAATAATCTTGATTTAACTCCTCATTATTTTTTCTTTCTTTCCTCCTTTTCATCTTTTCATTATATTCGATTGAAACAGATTAGGCATTATCGCTTCGCGCACTGACTACCTCTTCCTATCCTTTCACATACTGTATTTATTTCTTACTATACTTGTTCTGTGGAGCATGTACTTTTTCTTCCCTTTCTTTCTTTATAATAAAAACGAAAAAGAAGGTTCCCGGTCCGAGAAGGTTCCCGAGTCCGACAAGAAATACCTGAAGAAGGCCGGAGGCATATCGGCCGAAACGTTGTACAAATAACAATGAAGATGGGACAATAGTCCGAATAACGCAGATAATACTAAAAACGGAATGGTCCATTATTGCCTGGGGTGACGACACACATAAGTAATAAGAATCTGGTGGATAAGCGACACCTTATAATAAGAATTTACATTTTGCATTTTCATCTTGGACGATTTGGACGGTCTAATTTTTTTAACCGGTTGTGTACAAGATGATAAACAGTCGGAAGATTAAAGAACAAGGATATTATTATAATAGATAATGATTGGGTTCCTAAAATTGTGGCCTTGGAACCAAATTCAACTGAGCCAGTTTTCACTTTCTCTTTCGTTTTATTTTATTCTGAGATCTAAAATAGGGTTTCTCTAAGGGTCTACAAAAACCCTTTGAGGTCTATACAACAACTCAGGAGATCTGAAGTATTCGGGTGGGTCTAACAAGGGGTCTATGGAAACTAGTAAAGCCTTCTTTAGTAATTCACCGAATAGTTCAGACACCGAATAACTGCGTAAACTTCACACTTGGCGGTAGCGTCAATCAGGAGCTCCATCAGAAATGACTGCCAAGCTTAGACTGAGCAATGACAGAGAGGCACGCAAAAGGGCAGGCACATACACAGGCACATGCCATAACAAATACAAAAGTGTTGCCAATAGCCGCACCAACAGTTTCTCTGTCTCCCTGGCGATTTAGAGACCTTACTTTTGGTATTACCCTCGTAAAATTTCGCTTTAATCTACATTTTACGATGTTTATTTTTTATATTTATAACTAAACTCTATTTTTTATTATTTGGATTATTCGGAATATTGTCCTCCTTTATTTTTATCTAACAAACGTTTAGGCCGATGTGCCCCCGGCCTTCTTCAGGTATTTCTTGTCGGACTTGGGAGCCTTCTTTTCGAACTCGGAAACCTTCTTCTCGTCATAGGAGACCATCACGGAACTTTGAACCCAACCCTTTATTCAATCCACGGGAAGTAGACTGTTTTCATTCCGCTAACCATGACTGGGTACAAGTGTTAAGCTGTGTTAATTATTATTCTATGGTTACTGTCGCCCTTGACCAGGATTGAACCTACTGTCTAGAGATAACTGTCACTTAGAACTGTATTAACTCAACACCTATATACACTACGCTATGTGTCCAATTGGACATTTTCTGTTCTTTACTTTAAACCCACACTCTTCCTAAGTTCAATCCTATCCTTCATCAAACTTTATTTTAACACCCCTTGCCCTAACCCTTAAACCTAACCCTTGTCATTTCGGCTTTTCTATTTATCTTCTCTTAAAAGCTTAACTTTTACAATCCTTTCTCTTATCTCAATTTGTCTTTTTAAAATAAAAAAATAAAAAATAAAAAAACAAAAACACAAAAAACAAAAAACCCCAGAACAAACCAAAAAAGACCCCCAAAAAAACAATGCAGAATCCCTGGCCTTTGATGCACAAAGAGACATCTTATTCCCATCGCCGACGGCCGACTAGCATTTTATAAGTGCCCTTTCTATTGTGTATCAAGAAAATGTCCTTTTCCTCTTTTTCTCTCTTAAAAAAAATAAAAAGGCCCCGTTAGTTTCACTTTGAGAGTTTTGTGGTTGCTCTCCTCATCTAGACACTCTAATATCAGCCGCCTTTGACGACCGCGCCGAGTTAGGAGGATCAAGAAACCCGCACGCACCTAAGTACACAACGGGGTGAGGTACCCACAGAGATAATCTGGGGGTGAAGGTGGGGACTAGGATGGAGAATTAATGTTGCATTGACCAGACAAAATAACAAACCGGAAGGCAAGGATCTTAAGGAAAACCCCGGCAAGTGACGTCTATACCGCCAGTTGATTGCTGATGAATAATGAAACTTTATACGATGCTTATTTTGTCTACCTTTCCCGCCCGAAAGATGGCGGCCTTTTTGTTCCACTAACAGATAAGTAACAGCGTTTACTAATTACCAACCTGACACAGATAAGTAACAGCGTTATACTAATTATCACCTGACACAGATAAGTACAGCGTATACTAATTACCACCCGACACAGATAAGTAATAGCGTATAATATTACCACCCGACACAGATAAGTAACAGCGTATACTAATTACACCCGACACGCATAATTAACAGCGTATACTAATTACCACCAGACACAGAAGAAGTAACAGCGTATCTAACTACCACCCGACACGGATAATTAACAGCGTTTCTAATTACCACCAGACATAGAGAAGTAACAGCGTATACTAATTACCACCCGACACGCATAATTACAGCGTATACTAATACCACCAACACAGAGAAGTAACAGCGTATACTAACTACCACCCGACACGGATAATTAACAGCGTTTACTAATTACCACCAGACACAGAGAAGTAACAGCGTATACTAATTACCACCCGATATGCATAATTAACAGCGTTTACTAATTACCACCAGACACAGAGAAGTAACGCGTATACTAAACTACCACCCGACACGATAATTAACAGCGTTTACTAATTACCACCAGACACAGAAAGTAACAGCGTATACTAATTACCACCCGACACGGATAATTAACAGCGTATACTAATTACCACCAGACACAGAGAAGTAACAGTGTATACTAATTACCACCCGACACGGATAATTAAACAAGCGTATACTAATTGCCACCAGACACAGATAAATAACAGCGTATACTAATTACCACCCGACACAGAGAAATAACAGCATTTACTAATAACCACCCGACGCAGAGAAGTAACAACGTAATACTAATTACCACCCGGCACAGAAATAACAGCGTATTACTAACAGCACAGAGAAGTAACAGCGTTATACTAAATAACCACCCGACACAGTCGCCAACAATTGTTGAAAATGTAATTTGTATTAAGATTATGAAGCTATGAAAAAAAGCATAGCGAACGTTTTCCCCCTATTAAATAAATAACGTCGTATTCTATTTACCGCCCAACAGTGCAGTATATCATTAGAAATGAACAAAAATCATTATCAAGTCAGGAATGGACTAAGCAAACATTTTCGAATGATCATCATCATCATGATATCGTTGCTAGCCGCCGAATATCCATGACAATCTCTCGCCAACCATCCTCCGCGCAGCATCCAGTATCCGCGCAGAGTTGGTTAAGGCATGTCCCTTGTTGGACGGCCGCACTGTCGTTTTCATATGCTGGCTTCCAAAAGAGAAGGTCGCCCTTCCTTGCTTCTCCAGCAGTGTCCTCATGTCTTGTTCGTCTCACTCGGATAGTTTGTGATAGGGGCAAGTGGCCGTACAGCTGCTTTCTTGTGAGTGTTGTTTCCACGATTTGTTTATAATCGCACGCAGCATTCTTGTGCAACTCCCATCTAGCTTATTCTCTCTGCGTTCTTAGGGTAGTGGCAGCCATAGTAGCACTGAACAACTACGGACTGGAAAGAATTGTCGCTCTAGCTTGTCAATGAGATCAATTTCCATATAACTGAGAATCTGTTTATAGCAGACCATGCCTTCCCTATGCATCCATTAACATCGCTTTCTGTGGATGAGATATTACTACCTGGGTTACGTAAATTGCTTACAGAAATAAACAAAATATCAATAGATAAGTAAAAATAACGCCGTTACTAATTACCATCAGGCAAAGTAGACAACGACAACAAAAATATGAGGGCGAGTAAAAAAAATGCCATTTTGTTTAGGACAAGTATAATTACCAATACAAGAACATGTATCATATGTAAAAATAAAGCTGATCCTCTGTGGATCACATCCCTCTTCTCCTCATAGTCACAGTTTCTCACAATAGCAATGTTCACCTTCGAATTAGAGCATGTATCCTGCCCCGTAAAATTTTTTGATTGTCTTTGAGTCACTTTCTTCATTACAGATTTGACTTGCTCGTCACTGGAATAATGTTTGCTTCTCTTCGGCCCCATGAAAGAGGTTTTCAGAGGCAAAACATGCCCGTAGTCAGGATTGAACCCTACAACCTACATATGATTGTCACTTAGAATTGTATTAACAATGCATTGCGCCATGTATCCAAGTGGAGAACACATCGTCGAAATTTGTGTATATAACAATAAAGATGGGGACAACAGTTCGAAAACTCTAAATAATACAAATGTCAAGCGTTATCTAAAAAATTCTGACAAATACAATGAATTTATCTAAAAATGGTAATAAACAACAACAATGAATCAAGACATAGGAAAACTTTTGCTATCGACAACACTGTTTGTTTGTTATGCATGTACATGTGCCTGTTTTCTGTGCGCACCTCGCTGCCATGCTCAGTCTTGACTTAGCAGTTACTTGCCGATGGAACTCTCGATTGACACTACCGCCAAGTGTGAAGTTGGTGCAGATATTCGGTTTTTGAACGCAAACGGCATTAAACCGATTGAAATTAATCACCAATTAACGTAAGTGTGTTGGCAAATCGTGCATGGACGTCAAAACCTTTGGAGTGGTGTCAGAAGTTGCAACGACAACGTGATTCAACGCTTCCTCAACAACATAGCGGCAAACTGGTATGATATGGACATACAAAACCTCACACCAGGAGGTGCTATTACAGGCGTGAGACAATTTAGTTTAGATGCGACTAAATTCTAGTCGAGATCGGACACTGTCGTCGGCTCTCGGATGTCGTTTTCTCCACCGCTGCGGTCTTATGGCTGGTTGTTTAGTAAAGACTTAAGAAAAGCAACAAAGTCTCGTTAAGTAATTAAAACAAGAGATGACCAAGCCCCAACACGAAGAAGTAGCCTACAGGATTCAGCCCCGAGAGGATGGCGGCCGACAAGGTAGCAGAAGCAGATAGCAAGGAGAAGAGTAACAATATATATATATATATATATATATATATATATATAAAGTGTGTCAAACAGTATCGAGATTTTATGTACTTTTTGACACACCTGTATTCTGAAAAAATTAACATTCCATTCATTGTTCATTTCTTTCTTTCGTAAATTACAGCTTCAGTCTTAATGCTTTTATGACACACCATATATATATATATATATATATATTATAATAAAAATAAATATATAAAGGTTTTACATATCTATTTATTAGGTGATATATATAATATATATATATATACTATTATATATTATATATTCAGCCCAGGCAAAAGTAAGTGCTAATTTTCAAGACAGGTGTTCGCTGCTCGAAAAATTACAACAACGCAGTTTTCCGACAGTCAAAAATGAACCTACACATAAGAAGGAAGAGAAATTAATGCTGACATCTCTTACTTTAATATATATATATATATTATATATATATATATATATATTATAAAGAATAAGAGATGTCAGCATTAATTCTCTTCCTTCTTATGTGTAGGTTTCATTTTATAGTATAATAAATTCATTCTGATGACGCTACTCCTATAGTGAGACATGGTAATCTGATTTTTCATGTCCTTTTCTATTTCATCACACACACAGACACACGCACGCATAAATATATATATATATATATATATAATATATATATATATATATATATATATGTGTGTGTGTGTGTGTTGTGTGTGTTATAGAAAATAAAAAATTAAGATACTGGAGTTTTAAGCATGAATGTAGGTGTTCAAATAGATTGATATTTAAAAAAAATACAGTTGACTTACCAATTGTGTCGAATTAATTGTGTAGATGATACTGAAATATGAAGTATTTTATACTAATTGTTGTTGGCGCTTTGGGCAGTATTCATCTTTTGAAGTGAGAGAATGGCTCAACGGAAAAGATAAAGAAAAAAAAACGAGTCACAATTTTGACAATCATAACAAAGGTAAGAAACCAAAATGAGTCTAAATTGAGAAGTGCTCAATACGTAACACGAGCTTGTTTAGAGAATTGAATTAGAAACAGAAAAACATAAGTTTTCATCGTGAAGATTCTTCTTAACTTTCTGTTAGCCATCTCATTCTCCCTCTTTCTTTCACTGTCTGTCTGTCTGTCTGTCTCTCTCTCTCTCTCTATATATATATATTGTAATACAGGTACAAGTGATAACCTACTCTAGTTTCACCATAAGGATCTTCAGGGTTAAATCCACTGCATTAATCAAGATATTGATTAAGTTCAGTTGATTACAAGTGTGCACCAGTAAGTCAACTTTTCCATAACCACACACACACACACACACACACACACACACACACACACACACACACACACACACAATATATATATATATATATATATATATATATATATATATACAAGGTGTCTATAAACTCCTGCAACAGATTAAAAATATAACAAAGATCGCAGTCTTGTTGAAATTCAATAATCAAAATGTTCATTGAAAATAAAAATATAAGAGTTGAAATTTCATATGGAATTTGTACAGCGCAAGTTATTAAATTTTCAATTTTAGAACTGCGGCAAGACTTTATGAACACCTTATATATATATATATATATATATATATATATATGTGTGTGTGTGTGTGTGTGTATCGCTACATCGTGTTTCTTCAATGTAACAGTTTTTGAAAGAAAAGAAATACTTCAAATTCAAAAATAGAAAAATTCTCTTTTTCAAAAAAGAAGAGTTTTAACCCGTTCATGTTCGGTTAGTAACGGATTTTTTCAGAAAATAAATGTTTTTTATTTAATTATATATATATATATATATATATATATATATATATATATATATATATATATATAATGGTAACGCTCTCCAAAAAAACGGATGCTGGCCTTTACATATATACATATGTATGTATTTATCAGTTAAAATTCTTGTCCCAGTCTGTAGGTACTGATGGCCGAGTTTTTAACGAGCCTGACTGATGATAAATCGACCAAGTTTCACCCAGGTAGCCTGCAACTTCCTAGCCACATTGAGGAGACGGGATATGTCGAAACATGAAATGAGTTTTGCATAATATATTAGGTTATTTTTTATAGCTTTTTAAAAACTTTTCAGGAAATTCGCTATTAGAATTATGAGTACGGGTGTTAATATTATAGTATTATAATATTATAATAGTATTAACACCTGTACGCTTAATTTTAATAGCAAATGTCCTGAAAAGTTAAAAAAGATATAATAAAAACCTAATATATTGTGAAAAACTAATTTCTTCCTCAAAGCCGATATATATATATATATATATATATATATATATATATATATATATGTGTGTGTGTGTGTGTGTGTGTGTGTGTGTGTGTTTTCGTGTGGAAATGATCTGTTATTTAAAACTTGACATTTTCTCTCAAAGGAATTTCTCTTTCTTAGACCCCTGACTTTCTTTCTTCTGTCATATACTGATGGGGCGTACCATCGGTTTTGGACGGTTAGTGTATAAATAGAATTGGATTCAGGTGTTGTTGAATTCAAAATAAAGAACGTTAGATTGAGTGATATTTAACAACCTCAATCTGACCCCCGATTTACTGCTGTGAGGCAAACGGTTGAATAGATAGAAAAAAGAGTTTTAGTTAATAAGTCCGCTGCTGGTAATCGTGATGTAAAGACGCAGTTAAGTGGACTCACCGCGCGTGGTTAAGGATCCTAATTATTAATAGAATGTGAATTCAAAAAATATATGTCTTGAGTTTGTCTCCAAAAGAAAGACAGCCAAATCTTAACAAGTATCTTAAAAAATGAAAGAAGCCAGAACCAAAAGTTAGAAGAATTCGGAATCAAAGACCAAGTATTGAAGAATAATATCAGCCAAGAAGAAGCCATGAACATAGCTACTCAAGAAACAAAAGTTACGTTAAAAAGAAATACCAGCCAAGTATAGACCCAGAAAATGGTAATTCCGTGTCAAATTATCCAGGCCATGTCATCCATACACTTAAATTTGTTCCAAGTGTAGACTATGTTAAAATTAGACAATCCCCCAAATTTGAGCTTCCAATTTCAAAATTTGGCGAAGTTATGTTGACTTTTAGCTCTCCAAATATGGAGAGGTTCGCGAAAAATGGCGACTTTTTGTAATCTATTTTTGTCTGTGAAATGAGTTCTATAGCTTCTCTACTCCTAAAAATTGGTTATAAAAAGCATTTTGTCCCAAGGAATCCAAAAATGCTATAAAAAAAGTCTTAAACTTAACCAGTTTTAAGTTATTAGTGATTTCTGATTTTTTTATAGTAAAATCAATATCCAATGTGGAACTGCATCTATGACAAAAACATTTTTCTATTATTATTTTAGATATATTGAACATTATTTGTACCAAAAAAATTAGTTTGCCCTTTGCTCAGAACCGAAGCTAGAACATCAGTTAAACTTTTGCACTTTTATGTTTTTTGTGTTTCCATTCGGCCATTGAATAAGGTTTATATGGAGCAAAATATAAACAGTCAGAATGCAATTGAAATGATCAGGATTATATTGGGAGGATATATGTGAAATAATATAAAAGCTATTCATTTCCCTTGTATCAATCATATTGCCTGCAAAATTCTGAAAATATTGAAAGGATGGGTGACAATTTTACTTTCTTTCTGGATGATTTGACATGGAATTGCCCAAATATCAATTTGGGGAGGGCACATGCACGGGTGTCCCTCTTACGAGAATAGATACGTCGATATGTCAGACGAGTTACACCCACAGAATGATTAGTATACAATACTTCAACGTTTGATTGCACAACATTCACTTTAACATAAGGAATATATGACATTTTTAAAAATGAACTAGAAAGAATATGCACCCTCCGGGCGTAAGATTTAAAAAGATTTAATGTAATGAATCATCATCAGCATCATCTTCATGTCACGCCAGCAGCACGAATATCCAGGACAATCTCTCGCCAACCGTCCCTATCATTAATTGCTCTTGGGATGTCCTCTGCGCAGCATCCAGTATCCGCGCAGAGTTGGTCTATGTACGTCTTTGTAGGACGGCCTACTCTAGCATATCCATGTGATGGCTTCCACAGAAGAACGTTACTTGAGTTCATCCTTGCTTCTCCAGCTGTGTCCGGCGTGTCTTATTGAATTAAAAAGACTATCGAAATTAATAAGAACACATTACAGTTATTTATATTTAAAATTGTTTCTATATAAAATAATTCATAGGATTGATTTTAATACGTTGGAGAATAAAACAATAATATTAGTGATCAATAACACCAAGTAATTATTTATTAAACCCGGTTTTATTAAAATCGTTATGCAAATTAACCACACCATATATTATGTAAACCTTTATTTCTTAGTGATATCTATGTAACATATTTTCCATCTTCTTAGCGTGACGTTATTATGGGAACGAAGGTAGGTAAATTGTCACAGCGGTATTAACCTATTATTAGATAATGGTAATTGTGTAGATAACATGTTGCATAATTGTATGGTGGCGTAAAGACTTTTGTCAAGCCCTGTAGCGAGAGTTCTGAGGGGATGGAAAAATACCAGTGATGGTTAATGGCCCCAACTGACCCCAGAGGCGAGAATCGCGGGTCACGTGATAACTAGTTAAGTAATCAGTTTGCAGCCAGACGACAAGCAGAGAGGATTATATCTCTCTGCTTAGGTTGTGACTCAGTCCGCCCGGTGAGTTAGAAAATGAGCGATGTAGAAATAAAACCTCTGATCAAAGTAATAACAAGTCTCGTTAGTAATTATGCGTGCTCTTATTAAGAAGCCCTTAGAATAGAACGACCAGCCAGAGAAGATAAATAGAAGTAAAATCCAACATGGCGACACAACGAAAATAGAAATAAAGAACAAGTTAGTCACTAATCTATCTATCTATCTATCTATCTATCTATGTTGGTTATCTCTCTCTCTCTCTCTCTCTCTCTCTCCCTCTCTCTATGTTACACGAAGAACTCTGATTTATATACCCGACGAGGAATGGAGTATATAACAAATAAATATTCTGGATCTTCTCCGGTCCATCTTTTTATTATGTAAGTAAAAGTAAAGTCGTCGGGGTGGCCTAAAGTCGGTATCAGCCTATCAACGAGGGAGTCTATCCCATTTTCACTAGCGCTAGACCAAGGAGACTGTTTTTGCGTCTGAGGAGGAGCGCCACACCTACCATCAGCGAGGGAGTCTATCCCTTTTCACTAGCGCTTGAGCAAGGAGATTGTTCTTGCATCTGAGGTGGAGCGCCACACCTACCATCAGCTCCTTACTTTACCGCACAAATCCATGTGCTACTCATAACGCTGAGTTGGCGAGGGCCGGTATCGAACTAGGAACCTTGTGGTTTCTACCCACTGAGCTAACCCGGTCTATTACGTAGGATGGGGTAATGGTACAATTGTATAGTCGGTTATAGTTTATTTCTAGCTGATTTTTTTTATATCCTTAAGATATTAACGAGTTAGTGTATGTAATGAAGATCTGATACTTTGGATGAGATATTGAGGGACATAAAGGCCCTCCCCACCCCCACCAAAAAAAAAGAAATAAAAAAAAACAAAACAAACAAACAAAAAGAAATCATATCAATGGAAGAAAAACAAGTGTGTGTGTGTGTGTGTGTGTCGGTGGGGGTGGGGTGGGGGAAGAACGCCGCTTGATTTAAAAACTTAAGAGCTTTGAAGCCGAGTGGAAAAACCTCGGAGCGGTTTGCTTTAAAACATCTTAAGTGGAAGAATATTTTGTTAGCGGCTAATCTATTAACCATTTCCAACCTTTTTAATAATTCGACAAGGATAAACACAAATACCACCCAAAAAAGTTAATAACTAAATTTCATATCAGCCTCACAAATTCAGTAGTATCTATAATTCTATTGATTTTAATGACACATCAACCAGTCTAGGGTTATGTTATGCCTATTGGTTTGGGAATAGCATTGATTGTACGTTCATATTTAATCATAACTAGCGAGACCTGTGATATAGCACAGTATGATGATTTATTTATTACAACGTTTGTTATGTTTACTTAAGAGATATTGTTAAATGGTTCAATATGTAAAAGCTATAATAATCTTGATTTAACTCTCATTATTTTTTCTTTCTTTCCCCCTTTTCATCTTTTCATTATATTCGATTGAAACAGATTAGCATTATCGCTTCCGCGCGCTGACTACCTCTTCCTATCTTTCACATACTGTATTTATTTCTTACTATACTTGTTCTGTGTAGCATGTACTTTTTCTTCCCTTTCTTTCTTTATAATAAAAACGAAAAAGAAGGTTCCCGAGTCCGAGAAGGTTCCCGAGTCCGACAAGAAATACCTGAAGAAGGCCGGAGGGCATATCGGCCGAAACGTTGTACAAATAACAATGAAGATGGGGACAATAGTCCGAATAACGCAGATAATACTAAAAACGGAATGGTCCATTATTTGCCTGGGGTGACGACACACATAAGAAATAAGAATCTGGTGGATAAGCGACACCTTATAATAAGAATTTACATTTTTGCATTTCATCTTGGACGATTTGGACGGTCTAATTTTTAACCGGTTGGTGTTACAAGATGATAACGGTCGGAAGATTAAAGAAGAAGAGTACTATTATAATAGATAATGTAATGGGTTCCTAAAATTGTGGCCTTGAACCAAATTCAACTGAGCCAGTTTTCACTTTCTCTTTCGTTTTATTTTATTCTGAGATCTAAAATAGGGTTTCTCTAAGGGGTTTACATGAACCCTTTGAGGTCTATACAACAACTTAGGAGGTCTGTAAGTATTCGGGGGGTCTACAAGGGTCTATGGAAACTAGTAAGCCTTCTTAGTAATTCACCGAATAGTTCAGACACCGAATAACTGCGTAAACTTCACACTTGGCGGTAGCGTCAATCAGGAGCTCCATCAGAAATGACTGCCAAGCTTAGACTGAGCATGACAGAGAGGCATGCAAAGGGCAGGCACATACGCAGGCACATGAACAACAAATACAAAAGTGTTGCCAATAGCCGCACCAACAGTTTCTCTGTCTCCCTGGCGCTCTAGAGACCTTACTTTTGGTATAACCCTCGTAAAATTTCGCTTTAATCTAACATTTTACGATGTTTTATTTTTATATTTTATAACTAAACTCTATTTTCTATTATTTGGATTATTCGGAATATTGTCCTCTATTTTTATCTATACAACGTTTAGGCCGATGTGCCCCCGGCCTCCTTCAGGTATTTCTTGTCGGACTTGGGAGCCTTCTTATCATAATCGGGAACCTTCTTGTCGTAATCGGGAGCCATCACGGAACTTTGAACCCAACCCTTTATTCAATCCACGGGATTAAACTGTTTTCATTCCACTAACCATGACTGGGTACAAGTGTTAAGCTGTGTTAATTATTATTCTATGGTACTGTCACCTTGACCAGGATTGAACCTACTGCCTAGAGATAACTGTCACTTAGAACTGTATTAAATCAACGCCTATATACACTACGCTATGTGTTCAATTGGACATTTTTCTGTTCTTTACTTTAAACCCACACTCTTCCTAAGTTCAATCCTATCCTTCATCAAACTTATTTTAACACCCCTTGACCCTAACCCTAAACCTAACCCTTGTCATTTCGGCTTTTCTATTTATCTTCTCTTAAAAAGCTTTAACTTTTACAATCCTTTCTCTTATCTCAATTTTGTCTTTTTAAAACAAAAAACAAAAAAACAAAAAACAAAAAAACAGAACAAAACAAAAAAAGACCCCCAAAAAACAATGCAGAATCCCTGGCCTTTGATGCACAAAGAGACATCTTATTCCCATCGCCGACGGCCGACTAGCATTTTATAAGTGCCCTTTCTATTGTGTATCAAGAAAATGTCCTTTTCCTCTTTTTCTCTCTTAAAAAAAATAAAAAGGCCCCGTTAGTTTCACTTTGAGAGTTTTGTGGTTGCTCTTCCTCATCTAGACACTCTAATATCAGCCGCCTTTGACGACCGCGCCGAGTTAGGGTAGGATCAAGAAACCCGCACGCACCTAAGTACACAACGGCGGTGAGGACCCACAGAGATAATCTGGGGGTGAGGGTGGGGGACTAGGATGGAGAATAATGTTGCATTGACCAGACAAAATAACAAACCGGAAGGCAAGGATCTTAAGGAAAACCGCCGGCAAGTGACGTCATATCCGCCGGTTGATTGCTGATGAATAATGAAACTTTATACGATGCTTATTTGTCTACCTTTCCCGCCCGAAAGATGGCGGCCTTTTTGTTCCACTAACAGATAAGTAACAGCGTTTACTAATTACCACCCGACACAGATATGTAACTGCGTATACTAATTACCACCCGACACAGATAAGTAACAGCGTTTACTAATAACCAGCCGACACAGATAAGTAACAGCGTATACTAATTACCACCCGACACAGATAAGTAACAGCGTTTACTAATAACCACCCGACACAGATAAGTAACAGCGTATACTAATTACCACCCGACACAGATAAGTAACAGCGCATACTAATTACCACCCGACACAGTCGCCAACAATTGTTGAAAATGTTATATGTATAAAAATTATGAAGCTATTAAAAAAAAGCATGGCGAACGTTTTCCTCTTATTAAATAAATAACGTCGTATACTATTTACCGCCCAACAGTGCCCTTATATCATTAGAAATGAACAAAAATCATTATCAAGTCAGAAATGAACTAAGCAAATATTTTGAACGATCATCATGATGATGATATCATGCAAGCAGCGCAAATATCCATGACAATCTCTCGCCAACCATCCTCCGCGCAGCATCCAGTATCCGCGCAGAGTTGGTTAAGGCATGTCCTTGTTGGACGGCCTGCACTGTCGTTTTCATATGCTGGCTTCCAAAAGAGAAGGTCGCGTCTTCCTTGCTTCTCCAGCAGTGTCGATCATGTCTTGTTCGTCTCACTCGGATGGTTTGTGTGATAGGGGGCAAGTGGCCGTACAGCTGCTTTCTTGTGGGTGTTGTTCCACGATTTGTTTAAGATCACACGCAGCATTCTTGTGCAACTCCCATCTAGCTTATTCTCTCGGCGTTTCGTTAGGGTAGTGCAGCCTTATAGTAGCACTGATACAACTACGGACTGGAAGAATTGTCGCTCTAGCTTGTCAATGAGATCGAATTTCCATATAACTGAGAATCTGTTTATAGCAGACCATGCCTTCCCTATGCATCCATTAACATCGCTTTCTGTGGATGAGATATTACTACCTGGGTACGTAAATTGCTTACAGAATAAACAAAATATCAATAGATAAGTAAAAATAACGCCGTTTACTAATTACCATCAGGCAAAGTAGACAACGACAACCAAAAATATGAGGGCAAGTAAAAAAAAAAAATGCCATTTTGTTTAGGACAAGTATAATTACCAATACAAGAACATGTATCATATGTAAAAATGAAGCTGATCCTCTGTGGATCACATCCCTACTTCTCCTCATAGTCACAGTTTCTCACAATAGCAATGTTCCACCTTCGAATTAGAGCATGTATCCCTGCCCCGTAAAATTCTTTTGATTGTTCTTTGAGTCACTTCTTCATTACAGATTTGACTTGCTCGTCACTGGAATAATGTTTGCTTCTCTTCGGCCCCATGAAAGAGGTTTTCAGAGGCAACATGCCCGTAGTCAGGATTGAACCTACAACCTACATATGATTGTCACTTAGAATTGTATTAACAATGCATTGCGCCATGTATCCAAGTGGAGAACACATCGGTCGAAATGTTGTGTATATAACAATAAAGATGGGGACAACAGTCCGAAAACTGTAAATAATACAAATTATCAAGCGTTATCTAAAAAATTCTGACAAATACAATGATATTTATCTAAAAATGGTAATAAACAACAACAATGAATCAAGACATAGGAAAACTTTTGCTATCGACAACACTGTTGTGTTTGTTATGCATGTACATGTGCCTGTTTCTGTGCGCACCTCGCTGCCATGCTCAGTCTTGACTTAGCAGTTACTTCCGATGGAACTCTCGATTGACACTACCGCCAAGTGTGAAGTTGGTGCAGATATTCGGTTTTTTGAACGCAAACGGCATTAAACCGATTGAAATTAATCACCAATTAACGTAAGTGTATGGCAAATCGTGCATGGACGTCAAAAACCTTTGGAAGTGGTGTCAGAAGTTTGCAACGACAACGTGATTCAACGCTTCCTCAACAACATAGCGGCAAACTGGTATGATATGGACATACAAAACCTCACACCGGGAGGTGCCATTACAGGCGTGAGACAATTTAGTTTAGATGCGACTAAATTCTAGTCGAGATCGGACACTGTCGTCGGCTCTCGAGATGTCGTATCTCCACCGCTGCGGTCTTATGGGCTGGGTTGTTTTAGTAAAGACTTAAGAAAAGCAACAAAGTCTCGTTAAGTAATTAAAACAAGAGATGACCAGCCCAACACGAAGAAGTAGCCGACAGGATCAGCCCTGAGAAGATGGCGGCCGACGAAGGCCAGCAGAAGCAGATAGCTAGGAGAAAGAGTTAACAAATAAGAGTCCCACATCTATCATCCCCTCGCCTGTCTCTCTCTGTCTCTGTCTTTCTTTCTCGCATATAAACATCCCCTCGCATGTCTCTCTCCCTCTCTTTCTCTCTCTCCCTCTCTTTCTCTCTCTCTCACATATATATACACCCCCTCGCCCTCTCTCTCCCTCTCTCTTTCTCTCTCTCGCATATATACATCCCCTCTCCCCCTCTCTCTCTCGCATATATACATCCCCTCGCCTCTCTCTCTCGCATATATACATCCCCTCGCCTGTCTCTCTCACTGTCTCTCTCCCTGTCTCTCTCTCGCATTTATACATCCCTCGCCTGTCTCCCTCTCCCTCTCTCTCTCCCTGTCTGTCTCTCTCTCTCGCATATATACACCCCTCGCCTGTCCCTCTCTCCCCCTCTTTCTCCCTCCTCTCTCTCTCCCTCTCCTTCTCTCGCATATATACACTCTCGAGTAAAGAAGTATATAACAACCCCACCTTTGGCATTACCCTCGTATAAAGAAAAAAATGGCGGATGTTTTGAAGAATAAATTCATGCGACAAAATCCTCCTTCAATGTTCCATCGTCGCGTGGCAGTGGTAATGGCTGTTCGGTAGTTATGGTAGCCGGCCGTTTGTCCTGGCAGGTACAACCAAGCTACAAAAGTACCGCACTAACAGCCCTAAGGAAGGAAAGAGTCTCAAGTGTGAGCACGTGGTCTTAGTTGGTAGAGGTTCAAACTAGCTGGAGGGGGGGGCAAGGAAAAGGTCTGCTTGCTTATCCAAGCGGAGTGGCGTCGGAAATGCAAATAAAACAAAATGATTAATTAAAAAGATCCAATAGAAATTAGTAGTACTTTTCGATATTAGTTAAAAGATGGTTTATTTATCTATACTTATATAAAGGGCAATTGGTGTGTATCTATGTATGCCACTACGAAAATAAACAACGTTTTCTTAATTGTCAATGGCGAGCTTAGTCAATCACCTGGAAATCACATGAGAGCTACCCGACTGTAATTGTTATGTCTACCATACCACACTCTAAGGCCCAGTATGATCCCCAACATGAGGACAGTGATGAGTATACAACACCTGTCGACTCAGTCAACACCGATCGTTATGTGTGCCAGATATGTTCTAGGATATGTATGACTTTGGCGGGAGTCATGAACGAGCCCACAAACGGACAATGGACGAAGTAAAGTAAGTAAGTATGTATATATATATTATATATATATATATATATATGTGTGTGTGAAATGAAAGGAAATTAATCTGACAGTGTGAATTTGATATATTGAAAAAAAAACAAATGATGTTTACAAATGCTTGCATCTATAACGGTGCACATTCTCTCCTGATGATCCCAAGCATTTGTAAACATCATTTGTTTTTCAATATATCAAATTCATATATATATATATATATACACACACACACACACACACATATATACATATATATATATATATATAATATATATATATATAAATAAATATATAAAAAAATTATATATATATATATATATATATATATATATATATATATATATATATATATATATTGTGTGTGTGTGTGTGTTGAAAGAATGAATAAAGGAAAGAAAGTATAGAAAGGATAATAAAGGATAATTTTAATCAATATCACTTACACGTGTTTCGGTCAGGAGTTTATCTATGTGTACAATATTTAAACTATTATTATTTTTAAATAAACAAATGAAATAAAATAATAATAAAAAAAATGTAGAAGTGTCCCGCACACAAAGAAAATCCGACCTTCATCAGAGTGAATTTTTATTTAAAATGAAGTTAACTCATGTTTTTCTATTTAACCTATAGATAAAACCCTAACAGGTAATGCCACTCTGGGTCAGAGTGGACCTGGGAGTAATGGTGATAAAGGGTAATTCACACTCCCCAGAGCTCCAGAATGGAAACGTTACCATTAAATGCAGTTTAACGTCATACTCAGGACAAAAGATGTCTTTGAATTCTTTCGGAGAACCCAAACAACTTTGAAAACCTTTACAAAATAATACATATTTCTAATTTGTATTATTTGTATTATTCGCACTATTGTCCTCATCTTTATTGTTATCTGTACAACCTTTCGGCCGATGTACCCTCCGGCCTTCTTCATGAATTTCTTGTCGAACATAGGAACCTTCTCGAACTTGGAAACCTTCTCTTCAAACTCGGGAAATTCTTGTCGTAATCGGGAGCCTTCACGGGACTCTGAACCCAACCATTTATTCAATCCACAAGGGTATCCAGTTCACATTCTGCTAATCATAGCTGGGTACAAGTGTTAAGCTATATTAATTATTATTCTATGTTACTATCACCCTTGACTAGGATTGAACCTGAAACCTAGAGATAACTGTCACTTAGAACTGTCTTAACCCAATACCTTGTGTCCAATTGTACAGATAACAATAAAGACGAGGACAATAGTCCGAATAATCCAAATAATCCAATTATCAAGCTTAATTTTAAAAAAATTATAGATAACAATAAAGATGAGGATAACAGTCCGAATAATGCAAATAATCCAAATTATCAAGCCTCATCTCAAAAATTCATAGAAATAATACTTTATTTCTAAGTTTTTTTCGTAGTTCGACACTTGACTGCGACATAGATGGTCCATGAGCTATTTGGTTCATATAATGATTACCGATAGAGTGGATATGCGCTGTGAAACGGATGCCCTTTTACAGCGAGGGAGAAAGTAAGACATGGAGAGTGAAAGACAAATCCCACCTAAAACATTCAGAACCGGATGTTATTGTATAGAACGGAATGAGAATAATCTACCCCAATGGATTGAATAAAAGGTTCGGTTCGAAGTTCCACGAAGGGTCCCAATTACGACATGAAGACTCCCGAGTTCAACAAGAAGGTTCCAGAGTTCGACAAGAAACATCTGAAGAAAGTCAAAACGTTGTGTAGATAACAATAAAGATGAGGACAATAGCCCGAAAAATCTATTTAATACAAATTTTACAGATATGACTAACAGTACCAGAATATTTAAAATTATTTAACAAATAATCGAATCTTAGCCGGACGGACAGACAATTAATGATTTATAATAGAATTATCAGAAAAAAAACATAACCATCATTAAAAATTAAGAAAAAAAAAGACCGTTAACATTGGTAGTGGGAAAACTTCATTAAAATTAACAGATTTTAGGAACTATACGAAGAATCGGGTCGTTGGCGGAACATAGAAGAGACAGTTCTACAAAAAAAGTTTGAATAAGAACAGGGAAATTCTTTTCTGCATTTGATGATGAGACTCCAGAAATGGAAATTTTGGGTTTGTGGAGGATCTCTTTATTGTGATTAACCCCAGCCCCACTCTGTCTCAGAGAGGTAATACCTGTTAGGGTCACATCTATTAGTCAAATAGTTATGTTTAAAATCTTTCGTATTTGATAGGAATACTTGATACCATATAACTGTAATTTTTTTGTGTGGAAATTATGTTGTATTAGATAGGAATATCAGATAAGACATAGCTGTATACACAGAATACTCTTAAGAAACAACACAAGAGGAGGGAATTGTACGAATATGTTTAAAAGAGAAGAGAATTGTACAAATATTTATCTAAAAGAGTAGATAATTGTATGAATATCTATCTGAAATAGAATGGACTTGTACAAATACCTATGTAAAAGACCAGAGAATTGTACGAATATATTTAAAAGAGTAGAGAATTATATGAATATTTGTTTAAGAGAGCAGAGAATTGTACGAATATCTATTAATAGAGAGGGTGATTGTACAAATATCTTTCAGGAAGCAGGGAATATACATATATCTATTTAAAAGAGCAGGGAATTGTACGAATATATATTTAATAGAGAGGGGAATGTACAATTATATTTAAGGAAGCAGGAAATGATATGATCGTCTACTTAAAAAGGAAAGAAATTATACGAATATCTCTTTAAAAGGGAAGGGAATTTTACGAATATCTATTTAAAGGAAGAGAGAATATGTTTAAAAAAGCAGAGAATTATACGAATATTTATTCAAAGTTAAATGGAATTATACGAATATCTATCTAAAAGAGCAAAAAATTGTACGAATATTTGTTTAAAGGGAATTGAATATATATATATATATATATATATATATATATATATATATATATATATATATATATATATATCAAATCGCCTTTGTTTTCATCGGCCTAGCTTAATAGATATCCATTTTCGTTGGCTGGCAATTTTTGTGTAGTTAGACATTGGAAGAGAAATTAATGTTTCTTTTTTTTTAAATACCACCGACAAAATGGCAGATTTGTTGAAATTCTCAATTGAATAGTCACTAACCCTTGACATCTGAACGCGTTTTATTCCCCGAATATCCGGGTACTTACCTTTGGCCTATGGCGGCCATCAGTAGGCCGGTCAGATTCAGCTGAGCCGCACTGTCTGTTTTTTGCTGGCCATTCTAAAACTATAGGGGTAAGAGACAACTGATTAGGTTTCGTCGGCAGCATATGTTTTCCCTGGTTATTCGCCGTGGGAGCCCGACGAAGAAGAACGGAAAACATGTGGGTTTCTCTGATAACCCACAAGGCCCAGTCAGTTGTGTCACTGGTGGTGTAGTGTCACTGCTGACATGACACATGCCGGAGTTGCTCCACTAAGAAGATACCCCGTGGCTTGAAGAGCCCTTTGCTTAGGTTGCCGATAAAAGAGCCTCGGGCTTATTGGCGAACGGTGGGAAATGGTCAGTCGGTTGCAGGTTGAATAGAATAGAAAGTCGGCGGATGCGCGTGGATGCAAACGGATGTGAATAGGTGGCACTAAACGAGGAAGACGTTACATATTTAGAATGAATGGAAAATGAGTAAAAATAAATAAATAAGAAAAAAAAATTGTAATCGGAAATATATTTAAAAAAATCAAATTGAAGAAAATAAAGAGAAAGGAGTTGAAAAAAAAACGAGAAAAAACAAACCCCCAAACAAAAACGAACAAACAAAACAAAAAAAAAAAAAAAGAAAAAAGAAAAAGAAAGACAAAGAAAAACTTAGTTCCCAGTGAGATTTTCCACCATGTTAGAAAAATCTTAGAAGCGTATTTTGTTTCATTTCGTTTTGTTTTGTTTTACGGCATATCAACCACGGTGGGTCATTTAATGCCGGCTAAGTTTTGAAAGATTCGTAGCGATAGTTTAGAAGAAAACTTTTTAAACTCAATATTTTTTGTAAACAAATTTTCTATTTAACCTATAGATGGGACCCTAACAGGTACTACCACTTCGGGTAAACGTGGATTTGGGAGAAATGGTGATGAAGGGGTGCTCCACATTCCTCAGACCTCCAGAACTGGAACCTCACATCAGATAGATTTTAACATCATATCCAGGACAATAAGACCTCCCGCCACTACAATCTAGGACATATATGATAAAAACGGTTGGGGCTTGCCATGAGGGCAATAAGATTGGGACAATCATATAGGTGCTAGGGCTTGACATGACCAACCGATTGATTGGAGGGGGGCCTCTTGAACCGCCCTCTAGCCTAAGTAAGGACAAAAGTGGGGAACCTCTTTTGTGCAAGTATACAGCTTAAGAATTAATTGGGGAACATTTTTATTTTACTTTGGTAAAAATTGAATAGAATTTAATCATTTTACAATGTTTATTGGTTCAATTGGTTGAGCACCCACTGGGTTCGTTACCGACCCCGCCAACTCAGCGAATGAGTAGCACAGATTGGGTAATCTTATCTGTGCGGTAAAGTGGGGAGCTGATGGTAGGTGTGGCGCTCCATCTCAGTAAAAATAATCTCCCTGTTCTAGTGCTAGCGAAAAGGGGATAGACTCCCTCACTCTCCGGCTGATACCGACTAAAAGCCACACCTCTTACTTTACTTTAATGTTCATATTAGTAGGTACACGTGGTGTAACGGTAATCGTCTTGGGAAATAGACATTGCGATTCGAGTTCAAATCCTGGACGAGCCCATTTGCATTTCACATATCGCTAATATCCAACGATAGGTACGAATCCAACTATTCTCCATTCAGTTATGGGTAATAGTAGGGCAGAACTGGGTTCCGTTGACGTAGTTAGGCAACCAGTCTAGGAAAAGAAAAACTCTGAATTCAAACCAGCAGTACTCCGCTAAAAATTGATCATATGTCATCATACTCGTAGTGCAGGGTAGATACATATTACATAACATCAAGTACGGTGGCTACTTGGTGGTTGGGATAGTTGCGTGTTTCGCAGTGGTAGTTAAAAGCTAAATGTTCAAAAAGCGGATTTTTAAAGCAGACAAACAGGCGTGAAACACAAATCCCACTCCGCAACTGATGGTGTGAAAATAAATACTATATTACAGCGAATATGATGTCTACTTGGGGATGGGTAGTTGTGTTTTTCGCAGTGGTAGGTAACAGCTAGAATTTCGAATTCGGATTTTCAAGGCAGGCAAACAGGCCCGACGCACAAATTTTCCCCAGCCGCCGAAGTTTTCGAACCCCCCCCAAAAAAAAAACCCAAACATATTATATCACAGTGAATAAGGTGTTTACTTGGTGGATGGGATAGTTGCGTTTTTCGCAGTGGTAGGTAAAAAGCTAGAATTTTGAATGCGTGTTACATAATTCATAGATAGCTTGTGAATTGTGTATGTACTGTAGCTAGATAAATTTTGAATCAGAGTTCGTTAGATCCAAAATAACGGCGGTTGATTGGAAAATTACCTTTACCTTTACCGTTATCGTTATGATTGATTTGTACTGACATCCGCCTGAACCTCGAAAAACGCGTCAGTAGGGTGTGAGACGGTTTTAGTTTAGTTTAGTTGCGACTAGAAATTCAAAGTGAGCGGACGCGAAAGTCTGTCTCACCAAAATGTCGCTTCTCAATATGCGCGGTTTTTTTTTTTTGGGGGGGGGGGGCTGGTGTTGTCCAATAAAAGCTAAAAGAAAAACTGGAAAAAAAAGAAAAAAAAAAGAAATTAACAAGTGTTGTTAATTGATTAAAACAAGAGATAACCGGGCCGAAGAAGCCCGAAGAAAACAGCCCACAGAAACAGCCCTAAAGAAGATGGCCAATGATGTAGACAAGAAGAAGCAGAAGAACAATCTCCTCAGCATCGTCTCTACCCAGTCTCTCTCTCTCTCTCTCTCTCTCTCTCTCTCTCGCAATTACATACCCGAGTTATGGGTATATAACATGCGGATTTTCAAGGCGGGCAAGTCACCAAAGTCTGGGAAATACATTTCATGGCAGGAAGATGTCCTTTTTTTTTTAATTGTCGACACAATTTACCGTCCATTGTAAAATGCGGAGAACAAATATTTCTAAAAACCCCAATGACGATTCTTTTTTGACAATAGTAAGACAGCGAAATGTTTTCGAAAAATCGCCCCAAGAAACTGCTTGTTCCATGTCATGGTTGTGACAGGGCCGTCACGTGACTACATTCCCGCCCTCGGGGCGTGTACCCGACTGTCGTCAGGAAGAAAAAAAAACATAATGGAACTGTCACCCACTGCTAATTGCTTTGCACCTTTCACTGCTATTATTCAAATATTTGACCATTTTTCGGTTTTTTTTTTCTAATGTGACTTTTACAAGATAATTAATATTAAGAAAAGACTGAAGCAGGCTATATTTGCGGCACAGGCAAACCTATCTATCTATCTATCTATCTATCTATTATCTATCAATTTATTCATGTTTGTCTGTCTGTTCTGTCTGTTTGTTTGTTTGTCTGTCTGTCTATCTATCTATCTATCTATCTATCTATCTATCTCAATTTATTCATGTTTGTTTGTTGTTTTTGTCTGTCTATCTATCTATCTATCTATCTATCTATCTATCTAAGTTTATTCATATTATCTATCTATCTATCTATCTATCTATCTATCTATCTATCTATCTAAGTTTATTCATATTCTATCTATCTATCTATCTATCTATCACAATTTATTAATGTCTATCTATCTATCTATCTATCTATCTCAGTTTATTCATATCTACCTATCTATCTATCTATCTATCTATCTATCACAATTTATTCATGTCTATCTATCTATCTATCTATCTCAGTTTATTGATATCTATCTATCTATCATTCTATCTATCTATCTATTCATATCTATCCTTCTTTCTTTCTATCTATCTGTCTATCTATCTATCTCAGTTTATTAATATCTATCTATCTATCAAATTATATTCTTCTCTCTCTCTCTCTCTCTTCTCTCTCTCTCTCTCTCTCTCTCTCTCTCTCTCTATATATATATATATATAATATATATATATATATATATATATATCAGTCTATTCATATCTATCGTGGTTTATTAATATCTATGTATGTATGTATGTATGTATGTATGTATGTATGTATCTCTATCTATCTGTATTTCTCTCTCTCTCTCTCTCTCTCTCTATAATATATATATATATATATATTATATATATGTGTGTGTGTGTGTGTGTGTGTGTATGTGTGTGTGTGTATCTATCTATCAACTATTCATCTATCTATATATCTATCTATATCGGTCTATTCATATCTATCTATCTATCTATCTATCTATCTATCTATCTATCTCAATTTATTCATTATCTATCTATCTATCTATTAATATATATCTATTCATCTATGCATATATCTATAAAAAGTAGATAATTCTTATATTTCTGCCACGCTTGTTATTTCTTGTGCACTGTTTTATTTGAGTTGCCCTTTATTAAAGCTTAGTTTGGCACAATGACTGAAATATGTAGTACCCACTGAGAATCAAACTTATAACCGAAATGCCTGTATCAAGGTATTGAAAAATACATAGAACTAATTACTCTATTAGTAAAATATTAAACATATTATATATATATATATATATATATATAATATATATATTATATATAGTCGGACGGATGAACATTCAGAAATTCAGTCGGGTTTCGCTCTCGGCTAGAAGTAGCTGTTAAGTCTAGCCACACGGAGAAGACTCTTTTTAGTAATATATATATATATATATATATATATATATATATATATATATTCATCAAAAGTTGATAGTAGTTAATCCAAAAGTGCTCATATATTTCGTAAATATA
>CM042152.1:79264310-79294310 GCA_023376005.1 Doryteuthis pealeii | reverse complement strand
GTCCAAGAGGAAATGCAAAAAAAATGTAAATCCTAATATTTCAGGTGTCGCTTATCCGCCGAAATCTTATTTCGTATGGGTTTCGTCAGCCTAGCTAAATCCTGAACCATTCGTTTTTTATTATAACACGGAAGTGATAACAATAATCTATTTCAATCGAACATAATGAAGAGAGAGAGAGAGAGAGAGAGAGAGAGAGAGAGAGAGGAGAGAGAGAGAGAGAGAGTTAAATCAAGATTATTATACTTTTTACATATTGAACTATTTAGCAATAGCTCTTAAATAAACATATCAAACGTTGTAATAATCAAATTATCATAATGTGGTATATATGTTCGGCTAGTATATATATATATGGGTTAGCTCAGTCGGTAGAGCGTTCGGCTAGAAACCACAAGGTTCCTAGTTCGATACCGGTCCTCGCCAACTCAGCGTATGAGTAGCACATGGATCTGTGCGGTAAAATAAGGAGTTGATGGTTGGTGTGGCGCTCCACCTCAAACGCTAAAATAATCTCCTTGGTCTAGCGCATGTGAAAAGGGATAGACTCCCTCGCTGATTGGCTGATAACGACTTTAGGCCGCACCGACGACTTTATTTTTACTTAATATCCAACTATTCCCTCTCCAGCTTTGGGTAAATAGTAGGCAGACTGATCTCTTTAAAAGGAGAAGGAACCCTCTGAATTTAAACCTGTTAAACTCCGCTCAAGGAATTGACCGTATGTCACATCCTACTCGTGCTGAGGGGTTGATAAAAATATATATGTATATATATATATACAATATGGTATATGATGGACCCTCCCGTTGATTTCGACGTATAAGTGTTCATACAATGAACGTCCACACAGTGATTTGTTTATAGGGGTGAATGCTTTTGTTGGACCATCCACACTTTTTGGCACATTCGATAGGAAAGAATTGGTGCATCAAGGGTTGCCACAAACCCAATCAACGACCGACCTCAGGAATTTTGAATTCAGAGTTATCCTCTCTCCTAGACTGGTTACCTACCAAGGCTGAAGGACACAGTATGCCCTACTATTTAACCCATAGCTGGAGGGAGAATATACGGATTCATACCTTTCTCAAGGTATTAGCGCTAAGTGAAATGCCAACAGCTTCGTCTAGGAATTGAACTCGAATCGACGAGTCCATTTTCCACGACTCTAATGACACACACACACACACACACACACACACACACACACACACACACATTATATATATATATATATATATATAGTAATGTAAAATTGGTGGAGTTGCCTATATTCAAGTTGAACTATGTTTTATTTCCATTAAAAAACAAACAAAACAAAACAAAAAAAAAGATCTATTCTAGCGTTAAGACGAGAACTTCTTCTTTTGAAAATTATTTGAAGAATTCGGATCTTCTTTTCCAATTGAATAATTTATAAAAATACAAAATATGATAAAATGATAATCCGTTGCTTAAAAAAAATCCATGAAAATGTGAATGAATTTTTTTTTCTCTCTTCAGTGTTGCATGCGCTCTCAAAAAGGTTCGCCATTGTTGAAGTATGTGATTCGAATTCGAGTCTCGATCGAAATAATTTCATTAATCCTTAATTTAATAAAAAGGCCGAAGATTATACCGGCCAAAAAAACGTTTATTTATTAACAACAACAACAACAACAACAACAACAACAACAACAACGTGATGAATTGAATCTTTAATTCTTACGTTTGTAAGTATTTCACCCTGTCCCAATGAATTGCTTTGTTAATGTTACGATCCGTGTAGCCATTTTAGGACGGGTTAAAAGTAATTTTACAATGGAAATCACTTGTGGCGTAAAGTTTTATCCTTTCTTGAAGTAGAAAGATGTAGTATCAGTTTTAATCCTTGTCCGTTTTTCGTCCTGAGAGAGTTGTAATCCTCATCTGTGTTTTTCTGTACTTCTGCAGCAAGTAGTTCTTAGACAATACCTTTAATAGTAATACATAGAATATATTAAATATATTACATAGTATTTCGCAGACAAACCAGGGTTTTCTTAAAAATGCGAATTTTTTTGAAATTTGAACATTGTTATAATAGTAACAAACGACAATTTTTTTTATCAAGAAAAAAATCTTATTATAATGGAGATTGTGTGTTTTTCTTTCTGTAACCAAAACGATATTCTTTAAAAGAAATCCCTACATCACAATCAGGGGCAGTTAATGGTATAACCAGAAAACGCCGGGTTATGATATTAAACAGACAGAATATTATGAGTCCCTCTGGAGGGCGATATTATCATTATAGAAATAACTGTGTAGTTTTATTTTTTCTAAATAGTTAAATTAGCAAATTTTAGCAATGAAAGACGGGGGTGATGGAAGAGTAAGTTTCAGTTGTTCGACTTTTCGA
The DNA here is from genome assembly GCA_023376005.1 of Doryteuthis pealeii. Taxonomy (NCBI): domain Eukaryota; kingdom Metazoa; phylum Mollusca; class Cephalopoda; order Myopsida; family Loliginidae; genus Doryteuthis; species Doryteuthis pealeii. Next base: position 79,291,927 of record CM042152.1, on the reverse strand, counting down.
TTATATTCTCCTCTGTTTCAAATATTTTTTAAATGCATTTTTATTTAATTTCATTAGCCTTTCTAATTTAATATTATATTTATTACATTTAAAAATTAAATAAATTTTATTACATTAAAACTTGCATACTTGAACCCGTAGGATGCATATATTTGCTAGTATTTATTAATGAAGACACTTTCTGGCCATTGCATGTTCTTCTCTGTGGGTAATGGACCTTTTGTATGTCTTAGTTTGAGATTCTGACTTAAGATTATGCAATTTTGAGTTTTAATATTGTTATGAACTTCCAGCTATAAATAGTAACAGGTACTATTCTTAGGCGAGAGCCAATATTCCAGCGGTCTGCCCAGACAGTTGATCGACCGCCTCGTGGGTAACCTTCTCATTTGTATATGTTTGTACTACTGCTGTGTTAATATATCTGTTTAATTCATTTCCTCTATTGTTCTTTATTCTGGCCACTAACAAGGCCACAACAAATATTCGATTCACATTTTTTAAATGATTCATTTAAAGTTAGATTAAGAAATTGATTATTTTAATTGTTTTTACATATAAGTAAATAAAGTCGTCGGGGCGGCCTAAAGTCGGTATCAGCCACTCAGCGAGGGAGTCTATCCCTTTTTCACTAGCGCTAGACCAGGGAGATTGTTTTAGCGTCTGAGGTGTGGAGCGCCACACTACCATCAGCTCCTTACTTTACCGCACAGATCCCTGTGTTACTCATACGCTGAGTTGGCGATGACCGGTATCGAACTAGGAACCTTGTGATTTCTAGCCGAACGCTCTACCGACTGAGCTATTTCCGGCCCCTTTTACATATACTGTACATATTTTCATGGTAAGTTATTGGATCCTTTCCATCCACTAAGGACGATGGCGTAGTGTCCAAAAAATCATTTGCATCTGCGCAAGTGACTCTGCAGGTCAATTCTTGAGTGACAGTCTTTGGTGCACTGAATGCACACAAACTGTGATGCTTTCTGGGGGCTGCTGGCTTTTCTCCCTCTTTCTGTCTCTCTTTGCTGTGCCGAGGCTACTCTCCTCTCTGCCTCACCCCTCTCCGTGCCTTGCTTGTTGAGGCACCAGGCCGCTCTATTTTTGCATCTACATCCCACGTGTTTGTGTCAATAGGACATATGCTCATAGCTATTCTGCAGACATCTTTAAATCGTAGGCGTGGTCTACCAACCGATGGTAAATTGATACTAAAGAAAAAGAGCTGATTTAACTTAATGAAAAGAAAGAGTTTGGGAGATTTTACTTTAAATAAAAATATTTTTATTTAAGTACTTTTTAGGTAGGTTGGTTGGTTGATTAGTTGGTTAGATTTTACGGCATGTCAACCCTTGTTGGGTTTTTTATGCCGAATATATTTTGTTCATTCTTGATGGATATTCAAAAAAAAATTTTAAACTAAATTTTTTAAACACGTTTTTAAATTCATGTTTTATTTAACCCATAGATGGGACCCTAATAGGTACTACCACTCCGGGTCAGGTGGACCTGGGAGCATTATGATGAAGGGGTACTCCACATTCCCTAGAGCTCTAGAATTGGAACTATTTGATGCCGTTTAACGTCGTAATGAGGACACTAAGACCCTCGGTCGCCGCTTTCTAGCACATATATGATAAAAAGGTTGAGGGTTGCCATGAAAGCTATAAGGTTGGGTCAATCATTTAAGTGCTAGGCCGGACGTTACCAGCCGTCTAGGCTAAATAATGGTCAAAGTGGAGTGTTGCATGTCATAGACTGCTCTGTTACCATGATTCCGTCCTTAAGCAACATGGGTGGCCATCCACGGGCAATGGGTGGTCCGATTGGGGGTTACCCCTCTGCAAAGGTGCAGTCGGCGTATTCCACAGCCCTAGCCAACAGGGCGGGTACTTTTCAGGAGCCGTTAAAACAGTTTAGATACAAAATTATATATTTGTTTCCGACGTTAAACGGCATCTAGTGGTGAGGTTCTTGTTTTGAAGCTATGTGAAGTGTGGAGTAGCCATTACTCTCAGGTCCACTTGGTGTGTTAGGGCCCGATCTATGGGTTAAATAGATAAAAAGTGAGTTAAAATGTGTTTTAAAAATTGAATACCCAACAAAAATGATAAAACAAACTTCTTCGGCATAAAAATAACCCAATAAGGGTTGACATGCCGAAATTGCAACCAACCAACCAACCAACCAACCAACCAGCCAGCCTACCAATCGAAAAGGAGGGTGTCCTAGTATGACATTAAACTGCCTCTGTCGGTGAGGCTCCAGTTCTGGGGAATGTGGAGTACTCCTTTATTGCTATTACTTCCGGGTTCCACTCTAAACAGGAGTGGTAGCGCCTCTTAGGATCCCATCTATAGATCAAATATATCTGTTTAAATCTATTCGTATTCGATTAAACCACGTGCATCCCACCCGAAATCATCTTCTGATATAACTATACAAAAAAGTATATATGAACGTACGAGGTGGGTAAGAAAGTAATGCCATTTTGTTTAGGACAGGTATAATTACCAACACAGGAACATGTATCATATATCAAAATGAACATCCCTACTTCTCCACGTAGTCCCTGATTCTCGCAATTGCAATGTTCCAACTTCGAATGAGAGCATGTATCCCTGTCCCGTAAAATTCTGTTGACTGTTCTTTGAGCCACTCTTCACTACAGATTTCACTTCCTCATCACTGGAATAATGTTTGTCTCTCAAACCCTCTTTTATGGGGTTGAAGGCCGAAGTCTAGCCTAAGTAAAGACCAAAGTGGAGTGTTACAGTCATTAGGTTTCCATTCTTAAACATCACGGCTAACATGGGCAAACTCTGGCTCCATTGATGAGCGGGGTCTTACCTCTTACAGAGGTACAGTCGGTGTATTCTACAGCCCTAGTCGTTATGGCGGGTTTTATCCCTTTCAAAATATTTTGTGAACATTTTTAACTAAAACATGTTTTTTCGTACACATCACACTTTCTTCTATAAATTTCACATGATTTGCACTTCTTAGTCACTAAACATTTGATTACAGACCTCTGTTTCAAGCCTGGAGTACTCTGATTTTCCGCCATTTTAAAGTAAGTAAAGTTGATGGAGCGGCCTTTGTCGGTATCAACTGGACAACGAGGGAGTCAAACCCGTTTCGATAGACTTGAGAGTTTTTTTTCTGAGTTGGAGCGTCACACCTACCGTCGGTTCTCAACTTTACGGCACGAATCCGATTACCCAATCAATGCTACTCATATGCTGAGATGGCAGGGACCGCTATCGAATTCAGAACCTTGCGAATCCAAAGCGGGTACACTACCGACTGAACTAAACCGGCCCAATGAGTCTCAAAAGAAATTATTCTTTTTAAAAGTAAAATGATCTTTGAACCAATTTCAAACAAGGCAGTGTTCACATTTATGGAAAAATGTATTTTCCCAATATATATATATATATATATATATATATATATATATATATATATGAAGAGTGAAAGATTTGAATAAATCCGACAAAAATGTGGTTGAGAATAGGGGAAATTGTGGATATAACAATGTTACATACTCATACACATATACCCATGTGGGGTATATACACAAATGTTCTCTTACTGGAGAGAGGGGAGAGATAGACACAGGTAGATAGAGAGATGCATATGCATTTTGCATTACTTACTTCTTTGGCCATTGGTGATCTCTAGTCGTTTCTATTCTCTCTCTCCATGTTGAATTTTATTTCTAGATTCTTGTTGGCTGTTTGTCTTTGATTCATTCCTTCTTCTTGGTCAGTCTTTTGCCAAGACATTCATCAAACAGAACACCATATTATTTATTTAAACTTTTATTTACTTAACTAAAATTCTTCTTCTAACTAACACAACGCGCGTGTGCATAATGAGCCCATACTTCTCATCGGACGCCCAAGCAGGTACTGACGGGTTAACTCGGTCCCACGTGACTTCACGTATTTCGCGGGCTTCTGTCATATTCCATGGAAAGTCCCCGCCCGTGATATGAAAAGGGGCCATCCCTTCAGAAATACAGGGGGTTGATAATAATCTATGCATAGATTATGTAACAACAACACAAACAGCTAAATTCAATCGATATTTCGCCTCATTATTAACTGAAGCTTTTTCAAAACTTGATTGACTTAAGTGCTTGTACATTCTGCTTTTATAGGGAAAAGGTAAATGGGTGAGGGGGGTGAGAGAAAAAGTCGGTTGGGGTTGGTGTGTGTGGAATGGAACTTTTAAGTATTTAGATATTTAGAGTGTGGGTCAAATGTGTGATGTCAAATGTATGTCAGGGACTGGGTATATTCAATAATTTATCGAATGACCCTTGTACATACATTACTCATGGTACGATTATATAGAATGGCACAAGCCACACACAAAAGACACCTATTAAGCACCGAAATCATTACAGTATATATATGAGGGGCCGGTTTAGCTCAGTCGGTAGAGCGTTCGACTAGAAACCACAAGGTTCGCGGGTTCGATACCAGTACTCGCCCAACACAGCATATGAGTAGCACAGGGATCTGTGCGGTTTCTAGGTGTGGTGCTCCACCTCAGGCGCCAAAACAATCTCCTTGGTGTAGCGCTATTGAAAAGAGGATAGACTCCCTGGCTGATACCGACTTTAGGCCAACCCGACGACTTACTTTTTACTTATATATATTTACAAAGCTTAGTATACTTACACGTGATCACAGTTAAAAGACACCCAGTAAGGATCAAACTCATTAAAACAGTAATGATATTTACAAAGATTAGCTTAGCATATCACACGACTAAAACAGAAGGCACCAGTAAGGATCGAAGTCATTAGAATTTTAATGATATCCTTCTAAGTTGGTTGGATTTTACGGCACGTCAAACCTTGTTGGGTTATTTTATGCCGAAGACGTTTTTTGTTTCATTAATTCTCGTTAGGTATTCAATTTCTAAATCTGATTTCGATCTATTTAACCCTAACAGGTACTACCACTTCGGGTCAAGATGAACTTGGAGTAATAGTAAAAGGGGTACTCCACGCTCCCCAGAGCTCCAGAATTGGAACCTCACCACCATATGCATTTTAGCATCATGCCCAGAGCAATAAGACCATTAGCCACCGCCTAACACATATATGATAAAAAGGGTTAAGGGTTTGCCATAACAGAAATACGCTTGAAACAATCATATAGGTGCTAGGGCTTGACGTGACCTGCCGATTGGTCGGAGGTGGGCTCTCCGCCTGCCAGAGTAAGAGCGAGGGTGCAGTATTGCATGTCAGTTATCAGGATTCCGTCCTCAAACATCACGGGTCACCACCCACGGCCAGCATGTGGCTCCACTGGAGGGCTATTGCAGAGATGCAGTCGGCATGTTCTACAGCCCAAACCGATAGGGACCCTACTAAGTTTCGATAGCATGAAACAAGACCACAAGTTAAAGGCACCCAGTACGGATCGAACTCATTACAATAGTAAGGATATTTGCGAATCTTATATTGGGTGGATGAGCAGTCTGTGACATGCAACACTCCACTTTGGTCCTTACTTTAGGCTAGACGGACGGTCGGAGAGGCCCCCTCCATTCAATCGGCAGGTTACATGAAGCCCTAGCACCTATGCGATTGTCCCGACCCTATTGCTGCTATGGCAATCCCCAACCCCTTTTAACATATAAAAAGCGGTGGCTGACGGTCTTGGTATGACGTTAAACTCTATCTGATGGTGAGGTTCCAGTTCTCGAGGTTTTTGGGGAATGTGGAGCAACTCTTCATCCCCATTGTTCCCAGGTTCACTCTGACCCGGAGTGGTAGCACCTGATGGGTTAAATAGAATTTTTTATTACAAAAAAAAAAAAAAAATTTGAGTTTCTAAACTATCGCTCCGAATCTTTCAAAACTTTGTCGGCAGCAAATGACCCACCGTGGTTGATATGCCACAAAACAAAATAAACAAAAAAAAACTAGCTTAGATGGGCATGGCGCATGGTCAGAAATCAAGAGCGCTTAGTATTCCATTCTTACCAACAGTACTACAATTTGGTGTAATATCATTTCGATTGCAATATGCGCGACCCTCAATCCGAGTGCTCTGATTACTACCGATTCTTTAATATTCTTGTCATCTTGATTGTTTCCTTGATCACCTCAAACGCACACTTCCATTTCCCTGGCAATTGTAAGGGGGTTGGATTTTTGCTGGGGTGTTTCGCGTTGGGGGGGGTAGGTAGAACGAGACTCAGGACAAGGAGGGTCATCAAGGGAAGTGAGAAGTGTCAGGACGTTTGAAGGGGGTGGGGATGGGGGCGACGGGGACATTGATGAGAAACGATGACAGAGGCGGACGATGAGTTTGTAATGACGAGAGAGAGAGAGAGAGAGAGAGAGAGAGAGAGAGAGAGAGAGAGAGAGAGGGGGGGGGGAGAAGGATTCGGAAAAACTGAAGGAGTGGGAGTTGGGATGGTCATCTGAGAGAAACGGCAAGAACGAAGGGTAAGGAGGAGTTACCCAATCCCCACACACAGCTCCCCCCCCCCAAAAAAAAAAGAAGAAAAAGGAGTGAAAAGGCGTTCAAGAGGAAATTGAATTGTTGAGGACTGGAAAAGGGATCGAATACTGTCTGCTCTTTTTTTGTCCCCACCCCCTCTCTACCTCCCCCTCCTCCAACCATTCATACCATTTGTCTTTTACGTTATCATTTGAAAATAATAATAATAATAATAATAATAATATCTCTTCTTCACTCTATGTCTTTTTAAAAAAAGATCTGCCCGTTTTCTCATTCACCCTCTCTCACTCTCTCACTCTCTCACTCTCACTCTCTCTCACTCTCACTCCATTCGATCCACCCCGTTTTTTGTGGACCCTACCCCCACCCCACTCTCTTTTTTTCCCCATCCGTCGCACCCTCTCGTCTTATGCGTTTCGGACTCCTTGAGATGCAATGAAGTTTTTGCACGTAGAACAGCAATCACGAAGAACAAAAGTTTTTTTTTTTGTGGGTGTGGGTGTGGGGGGTGGTGGGGGTGGTGGTAGCTTCTGCGTCCTCAACTACGTCCCCGTACCTCCCCCCCTCCACACACACACACACACACACACACAGAAATCGGGGATTTTTCTTTTCTTTTTCTAACTAACAAATGCTGGCAAAAATGACAAAACAATAAAATAGAAAATGACGAAATGAAATTAAAAAATAAACGTAAAATATAAATAGAATATGGATCGGTGGGACGAAAAAAAGAAAGAAAGAAAGAAAGAAAGGATTTTGGTGGTGGTGGTGGTGGTGGTAGTGATAATGGTTACGATGATGATCATGGTTGCAATGTTTACAATGATGATGATGAGGGTGTTGGTGGTTATGACAATGCATGATTATATGATGATGAGATGATTGATGGTTATGATGATGATGATGGTGATGATAATGCTAGTGATTATTATGATGATGGTGGTGGTGCTGATGACAATGGTAGTGATGGTTATGATGATGATGATGGTGGTGATGATAATGCTAGTGATTATTATGATGATGGTGGTGGTGCTGATGACAATGGTAGTGATGGTTATGATGATGATGATGGTGTTGGTGGTGATGATAATGCTAGTGATTATTATTATGATGATGATGGTGGTGGTGATGATAATGTTAGTGATGATTATTATGATGATGATGGTGGTGGTGATGATAATGATGATGATTGTGGTGGTGATGATTATTATTATGACCGGATTAGCTCAGTCGGTAGAGCGTTCGGCTAGAAACCACAAGGTTCCTAGTACGATACCAGCCCTCGCCAACTCAGCGTATGAGTAGCACAGGGATCTGTGCGGTAACGTAAGGAGCTGATGGTAGGTGTGGCGCCACCTCAGACGCCAAAATAATCTCCTTGGTCTAGCGCTAGTGAAAAGAGGATAGAATCCCTCGCTGATTGGTTGATACCGCCCCGACGACTTTACTTACTTTTTACTTATTATTATGATGGTGGTGGTGGTGAGGACAATGGTAGTGATGGTTATGATGATGATGGTGGTGGTGATGAAGACGATCTTAGTGATGATTTTGATGATGATTTGGTGCTGATGATAATGTTAGTGATGTCTATGATGATGATGAGGCTGGTTGTAATGATTTTGGTGGTGGTGGTGGTGGTGGTGACAATGGTTACAATGATGATGATGATGGATGCAATGATGGTAACGGTGATATAAGAAAGGTGGTAATAGTTGAAGTGACGGTGGTAGTGATGATTCTATTGTTGATGGTGATGATGGTATTATTCATAGTGAGGATAATGTTAACAGTGTTGAAGATGGTGATGATGGTGATTGTAATCTTGATGTTGTTGATGATGATAATTGTTATGTTAAAAGAATAATGAGAGCCGAGACTGTGGTTGTCATGGTTATGAGGATGATGGTGTGGTAGCGATGATGATGACAATGTAAGTGATGATTGATGATGATGATGGTGATGATAATGTTAATGATGATCATGATGATGATTTGATGGTGATGTTAGTGATGTCTATGATGATGGTAGTGGTGTTTTGTTTGTTTTTTTGTGTTTTACGGCATATCAACCTCGGTGGGTCATTTAATACCGACAAAGCTTTGAAATAAATTAATTCTTGATGGGTACTCAAATTTTTTTATAAACACATTTTTTCTATTTAACCCATAGATAGGACACTAACAGGTACTACTACTCAGGGTCAGAGTGGACCTGGAGTAATGGTGATGAAGGGCTGCTTCACATTCCCCAGATCTCCAGAACTGAAGCATCACCATCAGATAGAGTTTAACGTCGGTACTGAAGTCAGTTAGTCTACTATTGGTTTGAATAACAGCAACTAGCTAAGCACAACTGAAGCAGTGTCCAAGACAGTTGGCATTTATAGAAATCAAGAATGAACCATTCGTGAATTTGGGTGATTCCAATCCTTGAGTTCTGATTGGCTGCTTGGTTTCTATGATATTGTGGAGTTTTATAAATACCCTGTCATTCTGCAGTAGAATTGCAACAAGACGGGATTGTATTGAGTTACAAACGCTTGTTGCCGTGTCTTGCCAATTCGATGGTAATTGGAACTTAGTTTGATTATTCTTCAGTTGTAATGAATATGATAACAGTGTTGTGTGACGATATTTTGATTATGATGGTAGTGATGGTGGTGGTGGTTGCGGTGTCAATAGTGATGTCCTTTTTGCTTATAGTGACAATTATGATAGCATTAGTGATGGGGGTGGGGGATAGATAAGATGTTGATAAGTGATAATAATGATAATGAAAATGATTGAAATGTCACCCTAACGGTATTGCTTAGAATATGCTGTCTGTATATCCTGCACAGGGGTAAGGCCTCTCCCTACAAAAAGCGAGGTACATGGCACCAAACTGTATCTGATGGTGAGGCTCCAGTTCTGAAGATCTTTGAAGTGTGGATTACCTATTCATTGCAATTACTCTGACACGGAGTGGTAGTAGAACTTGTTAGGATTCCATATAGAGGACAATAGATCTGTTTAATATTTATTCATATTCGATAGAGCCGTGTGCAAAAAAAAAAAAATAATTGAAAAACAAAACAACACAAAAATGTAAACGTACAATGAACGCGATTCCATAACCTCTATATTTAAAATAATCCTAGACGAGTTGGAATGTCGTTAAAATCAATCAAATCAAATTATAAATGAATCGTAATGAAAATAAACAAAGACCAAAAGACCCCATAAAAAAAAAACCCAACAAGAACAAAAAAAGACAAAACAAAACAAAAAAATAAATCCAGCCAGATGAAATATCGTAAGACTCTTTAGAAATATATCGCCCCTTCAAGTAATTCTTGAACCAAACTTGACCCAATTCTAGCAAATAAAAGACATCGAATAAAAGGTATATATGAGAGGATATAAAAGATGACAGCATCGTACCCACTACTTGATAATAATGATCCGCAGTACAATATATTCTCTCTCTTTCTTCCCCCCCTCTCTCTCTCTCTCTCTCTCTCTCTCTCTATATATATATATATATATATATATATATATATATATATATATATATATATATATATAAAAGTAATTTGCTTGAAGCATTATGTTTATATTGGTTTGGTGGTTGGTTTTGAAGGCTATCACAATGCAAGTGTAAAGAAAAATAAGGTAACTATGGTGTTGTTTGTTAACCTGTAATTTTTTAATTCTTAATATTTCGCGATAAATTCTCTTCAACAGAAGATTTCTGAAACTGAAGCTGTTGCTAGCGACCGTCCATTTTGTTTTCTAATTATCTGCTTGTGTATGTGTGTGTGTGTTTGTGTGTGAGTGTGTTTTATGTGAATGATTATGTGTGCGTGTGTGTGAGTGTGTGTGTGTCTGTTCAACAATGTCTGATTATCATTCCAGGTTTGGCCTACCCTTTTTCGTTTTATTATCAAGAATTAGCCTGTTTGTTTATTCCCAGGCCCATTTCTTTCATGCCCAGTGTCCAGGAGCTTATGGTTTCTGGATCGGGCAGCACTTGCTCCCTCATCTAAAGGAAGCGGGACCGGACTTATTACCCGGTGCCTGAGGCGCACTAAAAGGGAACACCAATGGGAACACGCACTTTTCGCACTTGCCACTGAATGAACTTTGATTTGTGCGTGGCTTCCCATGTTAAAAAAGTCCTCGTGTCAATCCGGCCTGGTGTAAAATCAGGAAAATACTCACGAGTATTTTCTCAATCTTTCCTCTGTTTCTGAGGGTCAAATGCCTTGCAGAAATCTACAAACAATTGGGTTGTCTCGAGATATTTTGCTCGAACCCCTTCTAAGATTCGACGAAGATTGTCCGAACTTTAGAAGTTGTGAATCGATTTCTGCGAACACCGCTTTGATTTTTTCTAAGAAGACTTCTCGTATGATCAGCTCTGTGCAGATACTGGATGTTGGAGGTCTTTCCAGGGTGGAGAGAGAGAGAGAGAGAGAGAGAGAGAGAGAGAGAGAGAGAGAGAGAGAGAGAGAGAGAGAGAGAGAGAGAGAGAAATCCAAACTGTCAGCGCGATATGAAGATGATGATGAGATAGGAATACTTGAAACCATATAAATGTGTGTAAATCATTAATATTAGATAAGATTACTTGAAACCATATAACTGTTCAAACTAATGAATATTATTATTAAATGCAAATAAACTTATAACTGTACAATTATAAGTTTCAAGTGATTATTTACATTTTCTCAAAATTACGACGCCCGGAGGGTGTTTTCTGTTGCTAGTTTTAATAATTAAGATGATATGATATAGCGATACCTATGAAAGGAATAACAATTCTTACCCGAGAAATAGAACCTAGAATGGTGTTTATATTATTTTATATTTTCTGTGTTAGTATATGAATAAAAAGAGCATCCAAGATACTGTCCCCTCTGTGGGTCGGATTAATATATTTCTCTTGGAGATTGGGAGCCTGATCTGGCCAATCATTAGAACTTGTTGCAATGATGGGCTGGCTTAGCTCAAACGGTAGAGTGTCCGGCTGGGAAAACCGAAGTTTCTGGCTCGATTCCGGCCCTCACCAGCTCAACGTATGAATAGCACATGGATATATGCGGTAAAGTGAGGAGTTGATGGCAAGAGTGGCGCCCCGCCCCAGACGCCCAAAAACAATCTCCTTTGTCTAGCACAAAGTCAAAAGGGGATAGACTCACTCGCTGTCTGGTTGATACCGATTTTAGGCCACCCCGACGACATTACTTACTTATAATGGAGATTCGATATATGTTTATCTTTAACCGAAACTACGTCATCGCATGTCAATGTATTCCGGCATTTTTAATTAAATCGATTTAATATCTGATTATGGAGATTCGATACATAGATTACATGTTTTGTTTTTAAATATTGTTAAATTTCATGGACGGTTCGTATCTATTTATCTCAGTTCGATGGGAATGTTCGAGGTAATAGTAATGCACAAAATACAGACACCGCAGCTTCACAATATATCTATATATCTATCCAGTTACATACCTATATTGAACGATGCGGAAAACCATCTATTTTTTTTCCTTTTGTATCCCTTTTCTCTTTTACAACATGTTTCATTATTGTTTTTTTTCTATTTCAATTAAAATCCTTTTTTCTTTTATTCTCATAAGATTTCAATTGTTCTTCTTCTTCTTCTTCTTCTTCTTCTTCTTCTTCTTCTTCTTCTTCTTCTTCTTCTTATTATTATTATTATTATTATTATTATTATTATTATCCTTCGTCGTCGTCGTGGCCTAAAGTCGGTATCAGCCAATCAGCGAGGGAGTCTGTCCCCTTTTCCCTAGCGCTAGACCAAGACGATTATTTTTAGCGTCTGAGGTGGAGTGTCACACCTACCATCAGCTCCTTACTTTACCGCACAGATCACTGTGCTACTCATACGCTGAGTTGGCGAGGGCCGGTATCGAACTAGGAACCTCGTGGTTGCTAGCCGAACGCTCTACCGACTAAGCTAACCCGGTTCTTCTTCTTCTTCTTCTTCTTCTTCTTTTCTTCTTCTTCTTCTTCTTCTTCTTCTCCCCCCCCCCGCGCCTCTGTCTCAACCATGGAAGTATCATACCGACCATTATTAGACATTGTTATTGAACTGGTTTTTACGACGTCAAAACACAACATCTAAGAAAACCCTGAATGAGTTTGTTATTAAAAACCAGCGCAGCAGTTTCAATTCCCGATTGCATTTTGTAGTTAATGACAAATAAGTTGGCTAACAAACAAAAATCAGAACATTCAACTTTGTTTATTAATTGTCCCTTTTGTTTGTTACCGACAAATAATGGACCTGCTTTGCAAATAGCGCACATTGTTTGATTGTCATCCAGCTTTCTTAATGACCCGCTTGGGGGCGCTGCCATTTTCAACAGAATACAACGATCCCCGGGATGCCAGTCTTCTCACTGCAAATTGTTACGTATTGCCAACCATTGCTAAAGATCAGGGTTTGATGGCCCGGTTAAAGCTTAAGATACAAAATGTTGATTAAAATAATGATATAAAAATAAAAACAGGCGAGATTTTTCCTCGCTTGGAAAATTGGCGCAACGAAATCTTTTTACTACAATAGCGCTCTCTCTCCTATTTAGTCTTACCAGACAAAGCTAAACTTCATTAATATTTAGAAGTATTAATAACGTGTCGCGTCCTGAGTATGACACTAAACTGGATGGTGAGGCTCTATTTCTGGAGCTTTGGGGAGTGTGGTGTCCCCCTTCATTTGTTACGTAATTGATAGGTTATCGATTGTGTACGGTAGTAGTTGTTAAAACAAACAAACAGTTTATGGAAAAATACAGGGATTTGATTGACAAGATATAACCATGTATTTGACCCTTCTTCTCTGATTTGACAAGCCAATGTGAAAAGGCTAGATTATAGAAATCAGATTTGGCTGGGTGACTGGACGAGTCTGACATACGATAGTATCTCTCGTCCCAAAAACATTTATCACGCGCCTTTGATTTGATTTGGGTTTTATAAAATAAAAATATGAGCTCCAAGTAAAACAATATATATATATATATATATATATATATATATATATTTATTTATTTTCATGATCTTGATTTGTATCTTTTCCAGTCTTCTGGCTATCTTTCTAATGTCAGGATCTAGTTGAAATAAATTTTCCCCATACTGCCAGCCCGAGCGCTTTCGACAGTTTCTTCAGTCGTCATCAGGGGGGGGGTATATGATTTGGTGTTAGTTCTTTTTTTCTCGTTTTTCTTGTTCTTTTATCAATTTTGTTTTTAAATTAGAAGAGTCCATTATTTTTAGAGGGTTGCTGTGATAGTGTATTAGTTATTAAAGTTAGTTAATATATCATGACCTATGTTGAATGCTATTTTTTTAATATCAGTTTTTTTAATCTTTTTATGCATATCGCCTCAAGAATTTGTAGTCGTTTCTCATAGTTATTTTTATAGATGACTTTATCATTTTCAGTAAGGATTTTTTCTATGTCGGAAAAAAATGAATTTATCTAATTACATGTTTTTTTATGGCACTAGTATTTGGGAGATAGTATATAAGGCGATGGGAGAGTGTTGCGGTTGTATGTCCAATGTAGGTGTTAATATTTGATTTGTTTTCTGAGAGGCACTCTCGAAATAGGCAAGTGAAATTATAGACTACATTAGTTTCATTTTGGGAGATTTAGGTGAGTTTGAGTTATTTTTGACGAGGAGGGCTGAGGTTTTGAATTTTGTGTAGTAGATAATTAGTTTTATTTTTTGTTGTTGGTCGATGGGTTTGATGTGTCTGTGTATGATGTTGGTTATTACATGTTAATCAGATTTGTAGATTTTGTGCATTTGGTTTCTGTAATATAGATTTTTTCTGTTATCATTGTTGTTGGGGTTGTTATTGTTATTTTTGTGAATGGTATGCAGATATAATCGTATTTGATGGTCACCGGTTTGGTTGGGGAAATTTTTATTACCAAGGTTACAGAATTATATATATATATTATATATATATATATATATATATATATTTATTTATTTATAGTCACCAATAAAATTAAAAGTTCGTCTTACCAATGGTTTCGGAACATCACTTTTAGGTGATTATTCGTCATCAGAAAAAGTGAACGTTTCTGATGACGGATAATCACCTAAAAGTGATGTTCTGAAACCATTGGTAAGATGGACTTTTAAATATATTGGTAACTATAAATAAATAAATAAATACAGCTCTTACGGAAGTAATTGAGCACTTTATAATCATTTCTCCAATAATAATAACAAAAAAATTAACTATATATATATATATATATATATATATATATATATATATATATATGTATATGTATATATATATTAAAATGAACAAAAAGTGATTAGACAAACAGGAAATTTATTTTTGTGTTAGTTTTTGACTGTTCTCAACTAGTTTCGACGTTAGGTCATCGTCAGGAGAAAATTTCTTGTGAAATTGTTTTTAAAGAAATGTTTTCTAAGTTTTCTAAGTGTTTGACATGCAACAATAATCCGGGCAAAGAAATGTACTAGAAGTGGCGAGTCCATCTGTTCAGTGAAAAACATCTTTTGGTTAAAGGCGTTTGAAACGTTGTTATATATATGTGAGGATGTTTTTTAAGTTGTATATATATATATGAGGTAAAATAAGGAATGAATGAAAGAACAAAACCCAGACACAAATGTGTAGTATATTTCACTGGATTATTAAATTCCGCTTCCTCAAGCCTTTAATTTAACATTCCAGCGAAATACACTACACATTTTTTTTTTACTGAGTTTTGTTCTTTTATACCTTATTTTACCTAATTTCTGTCGGATTCATTCCAATCACATTTCTTCATATATGTATATATATATATATATATATATATATATATATATATATATACATATATATATATGTGTGTGGTGTGTGTGTGTGTGTGTGTGTGCATGTGTGTAAAATATAATCCACTTGACCAGTAAGTAAGGGATGATTCTATTTGGGATCATCGAAATCTCACTGTACAACCATACTGTATGCTCTTGTAGGTGCAAACATATAGATTCATACAAAGATTTTCATTAATCCCCAAGAGAGCTCAATGTATAATAACTAATAAATTAATTATATAAAAGGGCAATATTTAAACTTTCCAAGAAAGAAAAACTTAACAAACCTTCATTTGATATTTTCGGTATTTGTAAATCCGTCTGAAGAGGCTAGACTCATTTTGAGTTTCTTGTCGAAATAACTTTGAAAGTTACATATATATATATATATATATATATATATATATATATATATATATATATATATATATATATAATGGATTCTCTCGTCGATTTTCGACGCATGAGGTTCATACAATGAACACCCACACAGTAATTTGTTTATAGTGGTGAAGGCTTGTGTTGGATCATCCGCACTTTTTGGGCACAATCGATAGGAAAGAATTGATGCACAAGGAATACCACAAATCCAATCAACGACTGACTTCAGGAATTTTGAATTCAGAGTTTTTCTCTCCAAGACTGGTTACCTACCCAAGGTTAAAGAGCCCAGTCTGTCATACCTTTCCCAAGGGTATTAGCGCTTTGTGAAATGCAAACAGCCTTGTCTGGGATTTGAACTCACATTTCTCACAACTCTAACCATTATGCCAGGCTCGGCAAGAGAGGGAGATACGACAACGACTGGCTAACAATAATAAAACACACACACACACACACACACACAACACACCACAAAACACACCACAAAACACACACAACACACATACAACACACACACACACACTAACATAAAAAACATTAACAGTGTCTCACAATCTCACAGAAAGACAAAATGAATCGCTTAAACATATTCAAACGCATCTAATATATATATATATATATATATATATATATAATATATATATATATTATATATATATAAAATAAATATATATAATATATATTGTGTGTGTGTGTGTGTGTGTTCTGGATTTGAACCCCGATCACCGATTTTCATTTCCTACAACGATCACCACTACGCCATCTCCGTATTTATCTGTGTATGTGCATTTAGATGCGTAGGAATATGTTTAAGCGATTCATTTTGTCTTTCTGTGATACTGTGAGACACTGTTAATGTTTTTTTATGTTAGTGTGTGGTGTGTGTGTTGTATGTGTGTTGTGTGCGTGCGTTGTGTATGTGTGTGTGTGTGTGTTGTGTTGTGTGTGTGTGTGTGTGTGTGTATTATTATTATTGTTAGCCAGTCGTTGTCGTATCCCCCTCTCTCGCCGACGAGACTGTGTAAACCAAGTTTCAGCTCAATTTAATCTTAAATCACAATCGCCATCACCGGAGGGAAGGTACACATGGTAATACCAGAGTCGATGAACGTACAATAAGTGGCGAAAGAGAAAAAATGAAGTTGAAGACACAGAAAGGCAAAGAACAAACAATGAGAAGAAGCGAACAGAATGAAGACGTTAGAAGCCAAAATGGAAGCAACGCCGGACAATTCTTTAACCGTGCCAGTTTTAGAGAAGCGCCAGCCGCTTTTTTATGGGGCAATGTTTTCATTGGCTTTTTCAACATCCGGTTAAGACATCATTTCCGGTGTTGCCTTCTCGTGAGAAGCCGTTAGGGATTTTTGTTTTCTTCTTTAAGCCTGCGGCTATAATCTGGCCTTCGAAAGGACGGTCGGGGGTTACACCGAATTTGGTTTAACATCACTTAACTGAAATAATATGCAGTCGAATCAAAAGGAAGGTGAAAAGTGTTTGCGTTCATTTTCCAAAACGAACCAGGGAGGTGATGTTGAAGGCTAGCTTTTTTAAGCAGCCATATTGTCGTCAAATACGCTAGCTTAAATTCACAAGACCTTTCAAAGATTTTCTGAGTAAATAGAGCCTTCTTATTTGATCATAATAATAGTATTATAATATATAGTTGTATATTATCTGTCTGGTGAATTTGATCATTATAATAGTAATGGTAGTATTGTAATGTATAAGTGTATGTAGTCTATTTAATGAATTTGATCATTATAGTAGTTATAATAGTATAATAATATTATAGTTGTATGTAGTCGTTCTTTTAAAATTTGATCATTATAATAGTAATAATATTATTATAATATATAAGTGTATGCAGTCTGTCAAGTGAATTTGATCATTATATTATGATAGTAACAATAGTATTATAATGTATATTTGTATGTAGTCTGTTTAATGAATTTGATCATTATATTATAATAGTAATAATATTTTTATAATGTCTAAGTGTATGTAGTCTGTCTAGGAAATTTGATCATTATAACAGTAATAATATTATAATTGTATATATTTGTATATAATCTTTCTGGTCAAACTCTGTCATAACTGTGATAATAGATCATTCCGTTCGTTAACAAGGCGATGAAAAAAAAGAAGGTTGGTAGTTATGAAGAATAAACTAAAGCTGGGTCATAGAAACATGGCTTATTTGAAAAGTGAGGCAGTAATAGGAAGAATGGATGCTTGAAAGAAAGAAAGAAAGAAAGAAAGAAAGAAAGAAAAAAAAGAAAGAAAAAAGAAAGAAAAAAGTCATTGATGAAATGGGTGAATATGTTAAACTAAAAACATTTAAAAGGAATAAATTATAATTAAACATGGGTAAAAGAAATGAGAAAAAGTAAAGAGATAAAAGGGATTGGCTGGTTGGATTTTTATGGCATATCAACCCTTGTTGGGTCATTTAAGCCAAAGACATTTTGTTTTATTTATTCTTAACGGGTACTCCATTTTTTAACTCAGTTTTTATAAGCACATTTTTTGAACTTTGTTCTATTTAACCCTTAGATGGGACCCTAACAGGTACTACCACTCTGGGTCAGAGTGGACCTGGGAGTAATGCTGATGAAGGGTACTCCACATTCCCCACAGCTCCAGAACATTGGAACATCATCAGATATACTTTAACGTCATCTCCTAGACATTAAGACCGTCAGCCCCCGCCTTCTAGCACATATATGATGAAAAAGGTTGGGCAGCTATAAAAGCAATTGGGTTGGGACAATCGTATAGTTGTTAGGGCTTGACGTAACCAACCGATTGATCGAAAGGGGCATCTCCGACCGTCCGTTTAGCCTAATTAAGGGGCCAAAGTGGTTGGTCGCTTGTCATGGACTGCTCAGCCACCAGGATTCCATCATTAAGCATCACGCCTAGCCACCTATGGCCAGCAGGTAGATCCATTGGAGGGGAGGGTCTTACCCTCTGCAGAGATGTAGTTTGCGTATTCTACAGCCCTGCCGAACGGCACTTAGTAATAGTTGGTCTTCGAACTTGTTTGCTACAAGTTATGTTACGCCCGAAAGCCAATTTTGTTCTTCTTATGGGGGTGATAAAAAGTCAATTCTTTTTATTAAGTACCCACTGCCCCCCCCCCCCAAATAACGAATATAAAAATCTTTTGACATTAACTGTTACCGGTAAAGTTGCGAAAATTGAGGTTGGTTGGTTGGTTACTTGGGTTTTACAGCATATCAACCCATTGGGTTATTTTATGCCGAAAACATAAGAAAGGGCCAAAGTGGTTGGTTAGATGTTATAGACTGCTCAGTCACCAGGATTCCGTCATTAAGCATCACGCCACTACGGCCAACAGTTAGGCCTATTTGGGGTGTGGGTTACCCTTTTGAAGAGGTGCAGTCGGCATATTCTAAAGACCCGGCCGACAGGGCTGGAGAAAGAAGTGTGACAATAAGGTATTATATACTCTATGACAAGGTACCCTCACAAGGCGCCCCTAGGGTGACTGTGTGTTTCTCCCTTGTCAAACATTTATTCCCTTTTGCGTAGGGATACCTTCTGTCTCCTTTCATCATTTTCATTTCTGTAGGTTCAAGGCTGACTTATAACACAGACATTTACATTTCACAAACGAGTGTACCGAGTGAACCCGGAGATCAATGAAGTAACATGTTAATGCGAACTGCTAAAATCTCTGTTGTATTTGACAAAAGACTAATCATCATCATCATCATCATCATCAAGGTGTGATGACAGCATGGAATCCTCCGATTCTTTTGTCACCATCGCTCTTGGCAAGTCCTCTAGACGGCATCCAGTGTTCCCACAGAGCTGATGAATTTAAGTTCTGGCTGTCATCTAACACATGGGCACACCACCCACCACCAACCATCATCATCATCATCGTCATCAAGGCATGATGACAGCATGGAATCCTCTGATTGGCAAGTCCTCTAGACGGTATCCAGTGTCTCCACAGAGCTGATGAATTTAAGTTCTTGCTGTCATCTAACACATAGACGCACCACCGCCACCACCACCACCACCATCATCATCATCATCATCATCATAAATGCGTGATGACGACAAGGAATCATCCGATTCTTTCTTGCCGTCGCTCTTGGCAAGTCATCTAGACAGCATCCAGTGTCCCCACAGAGCTGATGAATTTAAGTTCTTGCTGGTCACTCATAGCACTGGTGCATAGGAGAATGTTATTTATAAGTTCTACCTTACTTCTTCAGCATTTCCCAGCATGTATTTCTCGTCTTTCTTGGATGGTTTGTGTGATAGGAGGTAAGTGTCCATACAGCTGCTGATTTGTAGTGTGCTGTTTCCAGGATTTGTTCAATTTGTGTTGTTACCATCTATATTTTTCTCCAATCATTTCGACAATGTCCAAGTGGCGCGTGGTGCAATGGGTATCGTTGTAGAAAATGGACACGAGTTCAAATCCTGGACAAGGCTGTTTGCATTTCATATGGTGCTAATACCCTAGGGGAAAGTATGAATCCAACTATTCTACTTCCAGCTATGAGTAAATAGTAGGACAGACTGGGCTCATTAACCTTGGTTAGGCAACCAGTCTGCAAATACAGTAAGACCAGCCCGAATATTAATCAGCTGTTGAAGTCCTTAATCGTATACTATTTAAGGCTATGAATCAGGCCATCTGGTAGAGTGCTGAAGGGGTGCTAGATACTCTACAACAGTTTATTGTCAGTGATGTTCACATCATTTTAAAGTTTCAACATGTGTTTATTTTTCTACTTCATCCCCATTTCCATCAATGTATTTTTCTAGGCGCTGGGGCAGTTTTTCTATGCTCATGTCATACCATCTCACCGCCATTTCGTTGAGGAAGCGTTGAACATCGTCGTCGTTGCAAACTTCCAACACCACTTTTTGACATCCATGCACGACTAGCCATAAACGTCCGTTAATTGGTAACGAATTTCGATTAGTTTAATGTCTTTTACGTTGGAAAACCCAGTGACTGTACAAACATCACACTTGGTATAAGCGTCAATCGGGAGATCCATCAGAAACGATTGTTAAGCGTGACAGCGAGGCGCGCACATGAACATGCACAACAAACACAACAGTGTTGCCAGTAGCTACAAGAGCAGTTTTGTTGCGTCCCCAGTGCTTTGAAGACTTTAATTTTATGATTTCGTATTTAACCAACCCCTTCGTCACGGTAGGATGTGACACAAGGTCAATTTTAAGCAGGCAAAGCTGATTGGAATTCAGAGTTTTCCTTCTCCTAGACTAGTTGTCTAACCAAGGCTAAAAAAAAAAACCAGTTTACCCTACTATTAACCTATAGCCGAAGGAAACCGGGAGGACAGATGGATTCGTGCTTTTCCCAAGGAAATGCAAACAGCCTTGTACAGGATTTGAACTCGGGTCACCAATCCCATTTCCAACATCGATAACCGTTACGCTAAACGTGTCTCCGAAACACCTAAACAAGGCTAAAGAATACAGTCTGTCCCGGGGTGGGGAGAACAGAGGTATTCATGCCTTTCCCAAGGGTATTAGCGCGAAGTGAAAAAGCAAACTGCCTCGTCCTGGATTTGAACTCGAATCGCCGACTCCATTTCAACTCCTACGACGATAAACGTTGCGCTAAGTACAATATAAAAAACAGTATTGAAAATATATGGTTGTTATTGACCTTCGATAGAAAGCGAGTATCTGATGTCGCTTAGAAGCAAGAAAAATAGCCTAAATGAGATTTTTATTGAAATCGATCTTTTAAGTCATGGTATGATTCAACAAACAATGTCAGAAAGAGAGAGAGAGAGAGAGAGAGAGAGAGAGAGAGAGAGAGAGAGAGAGAGAGAGAGAGAGAGAGAGAGAGAGAGAGAGGGTGGGGGCGATATAATTTGATAAAATACCTGCTCGATGGTGTATGAAGTTGAATTGAACTACTCAGTTATTGATATCCATCCTCATACAGACAATTGTTCAGTAGGGTAGGTCGATTTTTCACTTTTGTAAAATATGAAAATTCTCTCAAACAGCGAAAGTTTTATGTTGATATATAATAAATGTTGATACAAAAACTATATCTCTTACTTGCACCATTGTTTGATGAAATAGCATCAAAGATCGTCAGTCAAAAGACACTAATAAATCCTCGTTTTCGCAAAATTTGACCCAGAAATTGGTTAGAAAATTTAGCAATTTCAATATTCAAAACAGAAATTTATTTTACTAATATGGAATGAATAAGATATTATAACTAAAATTCATATTGAAAATATCCCCTCCGTCATCACCGACACCCCCTCCAATATGCTGATTTTCATTAATTAAAGAAGTAACAGTGATAACATTTTAAAAGATTGAAATCTATTTCCTCAAGTGAAGGCAAAGTTTTGAAAAAAAACAATTTTTGTGTGATAATTCTTCATGTTAATTTGCAACTTTCACCACATGGGAGACGTTACAGTTCCAAAATCAACCTACCCTATTGTGCAATTATGTAGAAGCATTTTATCGTAGGTTCACACTGATGAAAACCTGCTTTTCAAAAGATGATAAACATTGCAGAGATGTTGCAGTGGCACTGATGAAAGATGAACTGAAGAATTTTCTCTTCTTCGAGAAAATTGAGCAATTTCAATATTCAAAACAGAAATTTATTTTACTAAGAAGAAACAAGATATCATAACTAGAATTCAAATTGAAAATATCCCCCATCATCACCGACACCTCCAGTATACTGTTTTTTCCCTAATAATTAAGCTGTAACAGTGATAACATTTTAAAAGATTGAAATCTATTTCCTCAAAGTTTGAAGAAAAATATTTTGCGTGGTAATTCATTATGTTAATTTTCCACTTTCAGCACATGGGAGACGTTACAGTTCTAAAATCGATCTACTCTATTGTACACATCTGTAGTGATAACATCATCACGATCATGTCACGCTGACAGAACAAATTCCCATTACTGCTTCTCGATAACCGGCCCTATTGGTCATCGCTCCTGGCAAGTCCTCCTCCCGAAATCCAGTGTCTGTTTAGAGCGGATCAATTTAAGTCTTTGCTAGTCGGTCAACCCTGGCGTGTCTCTGTGTAGATGTCCACAGTAGAACGTCACTTCTGAGTTCATTCTTACTTTTCCAGCAGTGTGATAGGAGGTAAGTGGCCATACACCTGCTCTTTGTAGGGTTTTATCTGAGTTCACATAGAGACCAATGCCTCTTGCTGCCTTCTCTAGGCTATGCATCAGTGATTCGGCTTGTGCAGGTGTATTTGTGAGAAGCGCTAGACTATCTGTGTAATCCGCACCTGTAATTGTATCTGCGAAATAGTTGGATTAATACCTTTCCCAATGGTATTAGCGTTATGTGAAATGCAAACAAGCACGTCCGGGATTTGAACTCGGTTCGCTGTGTCTATTTTCTACGACGGTAGCCATTGCATCCAAAATTACTAGTATTTGATACGAATACTTAAAACCATATAAGTTTATGCAACCAAATGATTATTAAAAAGAAATAGTTACTTGAATAGTTATAGTTGTGTATGAATTATATATACTAGCAAAAAACAAAAAGAAAAAAAAAAAAGAAAAAAAAAGAAAAGAAAAAAAAGATCCTCTCCGGGCGATGTAAAAATACATTTTTGATTGCCTGAGGTGGGTAGGAATTAAAAATTCAATTCCAATAAACTAAATTTTATTCAGTATCAATTCTGTATAAATTCTTTAAAAATTCCCAGTGGATTACCTTCCCAACCCAGTCGTGACTATCTTTGTATTCCCATTGTGCTAATAATTCGCATAATACATGAGTTATTGTCTCATCTCTGTCACCACACAGCCTACATGTGCTGTTTCGTTGTGTCTTATCAATTTTTGCTTTGATATAATTTGTTCTCATGGCGTTATTTTGTGCAGCAGTTATTAGTGATTCAGTTTCTCTTTTGAGATTTCTTCTTCTTAACCATGTCCAGGTCTTTTCATGTGCAACCTCTCCGATTTGTCGTTTGAAGTGTCCATATAATTGTTTTTCTTCCTATCTTTGTTTTCTAGTTTTTGTTGTCTTTCTCTTTGTTCATATATTACATCTGTTGTTGTTGGCTGCTATAATTAATATTTCTTTGTCCTTTTTTGTGTATTTTTCGAGTCCTTGGATTGTGGCCTCTACAAAGTCCTCTATGTTGTCAAGACCGCTTCCCCCTTCTTTTCTTGGTACATATAGCCTATCTTTATTATCTCTAGGATGTAGAGCCTAGTGTATCGTCATTAATTTCCTAGTTCTTTTGGTCGATCTGTCTGAGTTCATCAGTTACTTGAAACCATATAACGGTATGCAAACAAAAGTCTAAATAGAATTAATTACTTGAAACCATATAATTAGTATTAGATATGAATACTTGAAACCACACAATTATGTACCAATAATTTGTATCACATAAGAATATGTGATATCTATGGGTCAAATAGATCTGTTTAAAATTATTCGTATTCGACTGGGCCGTGTCAGAAAAAAAAGAAAAAAGAAAAAAGAAACCACTGCACAAAAAATGAAATATAAACATACAAGGAACGAAATTCCCTAACCTCTTGGCATAAGATATTCCTAGAGGGGTTAACATGTCGATAAAATCAATCAATCAATCATATTTTATTAAAAAAGCTCAGTCGGCAGAGCGTCCGCATATCGGCCCTCGCCAACCCAGCACATGAGTAGCACAGGGATCTATACGGTAAAATGAGGAGCCGGTGGTAGGTGTGTGGCTCTATCTCAGACGCAAAAAACAATCTCTTTGATCTAGCGCTAGTGAAAAGTGTTGAAATATTTTGTGATATAAGGCGTGCTGTAATCCACCTAAACTTATAGACTAAGCGAGGTCACGTGGTTTAACCCCCAGCCAATCAACAGCCCGAATACGTGGTTAGTTAACTATTTAATCACTGATATTGACACTTTATTCGACATTGACGAACGGACCTGAAACACTAAGGAACACCAAGGAACAACCAATGGCTCATACCAAACATTAATGAACACCAAGGAACAACCGAAGGATCATACCCAGCATTAACGGACACCCAAGGAGCAACCAAAGGATCATACTCCACATTAAGGGACACCTAAGAGCAACCAATGGTTTCTTCACTTAGGATCGCGCTCTGCTTAACACAAGGAATCTCCGCTGGAAAGTGCTCTTGCTTGAAGTCTAAGGATAGCTACAAAAATCGTAACAAAAGGGGATAAACTCCCTCGCTGCCAGGTTGATACCGACATCAGGCCACCCTGCCAACTTTACTTACTTATAGCCAACCTCACCGATCCGGCATTGGGCATCACAATCCAAACTTTTCCATCTTGAGAATAAGACCTTCATTTTTTGGGACATGACCCAGCTTTCGCTTACATACAGCAGGAAAGGACACATTGCTGAACGGTACCCCCCTCTACAGGCTTCTTTTCTTTTTCGAAGAAATCTAATACTATCTTTCTGTATATGTTGTAACTGTGTATGTAACAGTGTTAAGTATTATGGCGCCCTCTCATAGTGGGTGACGTGACAGACGTTGGGTATTATCAGTTTCTCTCTCTTCGTCTTTTTTCAATTGTTCTTGACTTTGGCACTCAGACCAGATAGGCAAACACGCCCATCTCAAGATTTCTATTTTCAAACTGACATCGCCGTCTTCAGCGAGGGATGTATTTGCACACTCGGTCGCCATTTTTATTCTTAAAAAGCAACGTTCAACCTTCTGGGGATTCACTCTCCTCCCTGCAGGAAGAGACAAGCACGAAACACTCTTTTGTTTACAATGCACTTAATATTTCGTTCACATTTTCCTTCATTTATTTCTCTTCTTCTTCTTTTTCTTCATTTTGTTTTTTTCGTTTTCTTATTCTTCTTCTTCTGTAATTTCTTTTTCTTTCTTTTCCAATCTTCCTTTCCTTTTCCCTCTTTTGCTTCGTCTTCATCCACTCAGGACCCATTTCTACGTTTGATAAGTGTTCAGTAAACCTGCTGCATGCTCAATTTAATCTGGGATTACCACCAATTTCATTTATTTTTCTATTATTAGTATTTCTTCTGCTTAACCCACACCCAATCCCCGACAATGCCGTTCATTTGAAACGTCACCCTCGCTGGCCCCTCCCTCTCTACCACCCACCGTTGAAGGATGTTTGTCGCAGACTGAGACGAAGGTAGCAAGCCAGAAGCAACAACAACAACAACAACAACAACAATAATAATAATAATAATAATAATAATACTTCCGAAATTTTACACACAGCCCTGACATACGGACACACACACACACAACACACACACACACACACATATATATATATATATATATATATATATATATACAAAGGTGTCAAAAGGTACCGAGATTTTTTGTAGTTTTGACACACCTTGTATTCTGAAAAAAAAAACGTTCATTCATTAATTTTTTTCCGAATACAAAGTGTGTCAAAAAAGTACCAAGTTTAAAGCTGTATTTACCAAGATAGAAATGAAGAATGAATGGAACATTATTTTTTCAGAATACAAGGTGTGTCAAAAAGTACAAAAAAATTACGATACTTTTTTGACACACCTTATATATATATATATATATATGTGGTTCCCATTTTTAACTGTAACGTTGGACATTTCATAATTTCTTCTTTTTTAGCGTAACTGAAAATATTTTGAGTGAAACTGATATGAAATTTTCTGATCTTGAAAAGAAAGGCGTTAATAGAGAGAAAAGCAAAAAGTCATTTGACTAAATTTGACTTATGTTGGTTGGTTGGTTGGTTGGTTGGTTTACGGCATGTCAAATCAACTCTTTGTCAAATATACTAGACTTGATATATAGAAAATATATACGTATACAGGCGTGTATATATACCAGTACATATACTTATATACGTATGTACAAACGCACACACAGGTATCTACTAATAATAGATATTCGGTCTGCATTTATTTGTAACCGAAACTACGTCACAGCTTAGGTCACGATACCGAAAATCGTCAATACATAGAATAAAGAACAACCCTGTAATCAGTTTTTTAAAACTATTTTTTACTCTCGCCTTTTTTCAGTAACAAGAAGTTAACTAAAATATTTACAAATAAATAAATACCTACGATTTTGTGTAAAAATTATGTGTAAAATATTCAAAATAATTATTTAATTAATAGTAATCGATGACACAAGGCTAAATGAGAGTGGAAACGTAGAAAGATTTGGTAGCTCCAATCATCCAAGTATGAAGTCTTGCCTGTTTAAAAAAAAATCAGTATTTGAAATCTTAAGCTTCAACCAGGACTCGAACACTGACATGTCTATCTCTGGCTAATGATGGACTCTCCCGTCGATCGACATATGAGTGTTCATATAATGAACATCCACACAGTGATTTGTTTATAGTGGTGAAGGCTTGTGTTGGACCATCCATACTTTTTGGCACAGTCGATAGGAAAGAATTGGTGCATTAAGGGTTGTCACAAACCCAATCAAACACCGGCCTCAGGAATTTTGAATTCAGAGTTATCCCTCTCCTAGACTGGTTACCTACCCAAGGTTAAAGAGCCCAGTCTGTCCTACTATTTTACCCATACTTGGAAGAAGAATATATGGATTCATACCTTTCCCAAGGGTATTAGCGCTATGTGAAATGCCAACAGGTTCGTCTAGGAATTGAACTCGAATCGACGAGTCCATTTTCCACGACTCTAACCACTAGCCCACGCGCCTCCATATCTGGCTAATATACCTGGTATAACGAGAGGAAATGGACCCACCGAGCCGAGTTCAAATCCTGGACCAGGTTGTTTGCAGTTCCCTTTGAGCTCATACTTTTTCCATTTCTTCGC
>CM042152.1:79251810-79259310 GCA_023376005.1 Doryteuthis pealeii | reverse complement strand
GCTACTGTTGCAAATTTTCAAAACGATGGAAAATCTGAATTTCCTGTGTTAATAAAGCATTGCTTTCTGATGGGAAAAATACTGTTCAAGCAAAGCAATGGCTTGATAAGTGTTATTCGGACTGTGCTCCGTTGGAAACAACAGTTAAGAGGTGGTATGCTGACTTTAAACGCAGTCGTACAGACACAAATGGTGCTAAACGCTCAGGTCGCCCAAATTCACAGTTGCCTCGGAAACACCAAAATCTCCACAAACTCCTTTTGGCCGATCGTAAATTGAAGTTGCGTGAAATAGCAGAGAAGTTGACGATATCAGAAGGCAGTTTATTCACCATTTTGCATGAACATTTGTCAATGAGAAAGTTGTGTCCAAAGTGGGTGCCGCGTTTGCTCACAGTTGATCAAAAACAACAACGCGTTGACGATTCAGAGCGTTGTTTGCAACTGTTTCAACCCAATAAAAAAGAGTTTTTGCATAAATATGTGACAATGGATGAAACATGGATTCACCACTTCACTCTGGAGTCAAATTGGCAGTCAGCTGAGTGGACAGCAGCAGATGAAAGCCGTCCAAAGCGACCAAAGACGCAAACATCAGTAGGCATGGTTTTGGCCTCCGCATTTTGGGATGCGCAAGGTATTTTATTCATCGATTACCTTGAGAAAGGAAGAATCATCAATAGCGAATATTATATAAGCATTATTGGTGCGTTTGAAGGAAGAAATTGCCAAAAAGGCCCCAACTGAAAAAGAAAAAGTGTCCTTTCACAGACAATGCACCGCATCACAAGTCGATCGCAACGATGGCAAAACTACATGAATTGCACTTCGAATTGCTTTACCGACCTATTCTCCAGATCTGACCCCAGCGACTACTGTTTGCAGACCTCAAAAGAATGTTCCAGGGAAAGAGATTTGGCTCAATGATAAAGTGATATCGGAAACTGAGGCGTGTTTTGAGGCCAAGACAAATCGTTCTATAAAAAAGGCATCAAATTGTTAGAGAAGTGTTGGAATCAGTGTATCACCTTAGAAGAAGACTATGGTGATGTATAAAGTCGAATTATGCCTATTTTATTAGTTAGGCTTGGGCTGGTTGAGTAGCGACTTTCTTACTTAGGCTGGTATCTCTCGGAGTAGCTCTTCTAACTTCCTATTCAGAATCTGGTTTCTTCTTCTTAAGATGTTATTGAGATGTCTTGCATTGTCGTTTGTTTTTAATGACAACACAAAATACTTCTTAAGTGAATTCACATTTTATTTAATTTCTCCTTACTTTTCAAAACTTGTCTTGAATACTTATCTTTTCTTGTAGCGTATATTTTGTCTTGTAGATTGGACTGGCTGAATAACTTGGGCTGGTATTTATCAGAATAACTCTTCCAAATTCTTATTCAGGATCTGTCTGGATTCTTATTCTTAAGATGTTTTTGAGATGTTGTCATTTGTTTTTAATGACAACACAAAATATTTCTTAAAGTGAATTCACATTTTATCTAATTTAAGTCTGGATCCTCAAACATACGTGTGCGAGTCTCTAGCTAACCACGTCTTCATTTTTCAGCGGCCAGCAAGTTAGTGACAATATTCATGTTTTAAGAACAATGTAAACGGTTGTACAGCCACTTACCACCTATCCCACAAACCATCCAAGTGAGACAAACAGTGCATGCTGAGCACTGCTAATGAAGTACAAACAAACTTATAAGTAAAGTTATCCTGTGGACACCTACTCATGGACACACCAATGTTGGTCGACCAACAAAAACTTACATTCATTAGCTCTGTATGGATCCTGGATGTTGTGCGGAGGACTTGTCAAAAGCGATGACTGATAGGGACGGGTAGCGAGAGATAGATAGATAGAGAGAGAGAGAGAGAGAGAGAGAGAGAGAGAGAGAGAGAGAGAGAGAGAGAGAGAGAGAGAGAGAGAGAGAGTTATGGGAGTCCGTGCTGTCAGCATGACTTGATGATGATGATTGATGTTGTTCAAAACCATTTTATGCATTATCTAAAACCGATTTATTTGTCCCATTATACTACCACTTCGGCTTAGAGTGGACCTGGGAGTAATGCCAACAAACGGATGCCTCTACACTCTTCAGAGCTCCAAAACTGGAGCCTTAACACCGGATGCAGTTTAGTGCTTTTCCCAGAACACCCTAATTTTGGATGTCCTTACTCTTTCGGATGTTGTTATATAGTTCTTAGGTAGCCTAGAAATTATGTATGTAAGTGTAGCTAAATTTTTGAATTGAAGTTCGTTGAAGATTCAAAATCGGGGGTTAAATGGAAAGTTACCGTTAGCCGTTATAGTTATGATTATCAGGTAATGACCTTTACTTGACGCCCCCCGACTTCCGCCAGTGGAAAGGCGTGTGAAGGAACTGGTCTAGTTAACAGAAATTTAGTTAAGCATATCTCGGCAGTTAGTTAAGAGGATCAGATGTAGGGGTCCCTCGCTTGTAATATGCCGACTTCTCACCTCGCGGTTAGAAACTTTTTGGGCTGTCTGGCTTAATTATTCACAAGGGGTTAAATAAACTTAATGGACCTAAATTCCACCATCGTATGTCACCCCGAAAGAAGAAAAAATACCAAAAATCAGGGAATTAATCGAATTTAAAGAAATTTCACTGTTGATATATTAATGAATAAAGGATATAATGCTCCAGTTATTTTATTTAAAAACTTTAACATTTTTCAGGTCAGTTAAATTTCAGGCGTAACACAGATTCTAAAAGATACGTAGTTCAAAGTTAGCTGACCGGAAAAAATGTTAAAGTTTTTAAATAAAATAACTAGTGCATTATATCCTTTATTCATTAATATATCAACACTGAAAATTTCATTAAATTCGTTTAATTCCTTGATTTTTGGTATTGGGGTGGCATACGACCCAGCTCAAAAGAAGGAAGCAGCCCAGAGGAAAAAAGATGGCAGCGACGAAGAAAGAACAAATGTAAGAATCCACCTCATTCCCTTATCTCTCTCCTCCCTCCTCTCTCTCTCTCTCTCTCTCTCTCTCTCTCTCTCTCTCACACTCACAATTAGATACCCGATATGTAAAGGGGTATATAATAATGTCGGCATATTCTACACTCCACCGACAGAGGGCGTTTAACGAAAGATTTGAAACAAAACTGGTGAAGGCAAAATTTGTTCTACGACTGTTGACACAAAAGCAGGAAGAAGTTCATTCTCAAGTTACACGATTTGCTTTAAGCCATTAAAAATTACCCAGAATGCTTCATAAAGGTCATTGCCGGAAGTGAGTGATGGAAATAAATAAGTCGATTCTTCCAAGCAGAATTTCCCGAGTCTGAAGAGTCCGAATAATCCGATGAGGAGCAAAGTCATTGAACGTTATTTTTCTTTTATCAGGCCAAATGTTGTCCAGGCCAGACAATACATAAAGATTACTTCATGAGAGATCTTTCTTTTGGAATCCGTCTCAGACGACGATGGCGTCACTCCATATCTTCAACAGTTGTACCCTATGGTGGATCATTAGTCCAATTTTGTACTTGCAGATGCGGTCACACATATTGCAGGGGAAATTCCCATCTACATTTGGTTGTTCATGACCACGACGTTATCACCGCTCTGCAGTTCTGTTTATCCATTATTGAGCTGCTCAGTTCCTGTGCAGGCGTCTCCAACCCTGTCTTTACGAACGCAATCAGATTGTCTGTTATGTTACTTCCTTCTAGCCACTTCATACCACCTTCAACTTTCAAGAATATGAGGGATCACACTGGGCTAAATTGCCCATTTCGGAATATTGGACTATCTGGTCGTAACAAGACGTACGACAAATCACCACTTTTATTTATAATTTTCCCAAAAAGCGGCAGCAGGAATTTCCGATATAATGGGCCAATCAGAAGCGGGCTTAAAAAAGCATTTGGATATTTAAGTTATTTTCAACAGTCCTAGAATGAATTGTTAATGGGATTTTCTGATTAAAGAAACACTACAAATGTGTTCGCTGGTACACTCTTGTTCTAATAAGATTTCAAGAATACAACTAGATTCTCCACAACAAGGAGTACATTCTTAATATTAGAAATCAACAACACGAGTGATTATTTTTAAACACGGTTTTGTTAAAACTGGTATCAAATTATTCGCCCCATATACTATGTAAACTTTTATTTTTTAATGATATGATTGCAGGATTTTAAACTCATTAATATATAGCTGTTTTGAGGCAAATCTATCTTAGCACGTCCTTAATAGATACATTGTGAATAAATAAGATGCTAATTAAGGTTAAATAATGATTATCTTATCATAATGAAGATTTCTTGTCTGTCTGTCTGTAACCGAAACTACGTCTCTGCTTATGTCAAGTATCCTCAGAAATTATGTTAGTTTAGCAATGATTTTTAATTTATAGTAAAAATCATTAACATAATAATATAATATACCTTATTCATTATCGAGGTTCCATTAAAATCTGAGATTTGCCTCAAAACTGCCATGTTATTAGTGCGTTTAAAAGTCTGCAATGTATCTATATATCACTAAGAAATAAAGGTTTACCTAATATATATGGTGTGGTTAATTTGCATACTGGTTTTAACAAAACCGGGTTTAATAAATAATTATTAATAGTTATTGATCTCTAATATTATTGTTTTATTTTCCAACGTATTAAAATCAATCCTATCAATCAATTAAAATCAGTTAAATCTTTTTATATGCGTTCTTACTTAATTTCGTTGGTGTTGGTCTTTCTAATTTGATATATTTGATTACATTAAAACTTAAAAGTCCGGAGGGAGAATATTCTTGCTAGTTGAATAAATAAACATTGAAATATAACGTAAATAACTAAGGGAAGTGTGACGTTGGTGGTGACGTAGTTTCCTTTATCGTCAGGCTCGCACACATTAACCATTATGATAAGATTTATGTGAGGTTTTAACATTAGCGTTAGCTGATGGTATTTCATTGGAGTCTGAGTGACAACAAGACTCTTCTGGTATTTTAGCCAATTGCAGCAGTGCAGTATTGGATGGTCTATTCTTCCTCTGATTTCCAGATCCTACAGTCTTTTTCCCCCAGGTTTATTGGGACCGTTACAATTGCACCAACTACAATTGTTATCACTTTCACTCTCATGTTCCACATCTTTTCAATTCTCTGGCAAGATCCAGGTATTTGTCCATCTTTTCCTTTTCTTCAGCTTCACCCTGTGATCTGCTGGGACAGCAAAGTCCACCAGTTGACACGTTCTCTTTTTTTGTTAATCAATACTATGTCTGGTCTTCTTGTTGGGATAGGGTGATCCGTCTTTATCTCAAAGTCCCAGAGAATTTTATGCGTTTCATTCTCAAGAACAGATTCTGGTTTATGCATATACCATTTTGTTGTATGGTCAAATTTTTCATTATTATTATTTACTCTTTTTGAGTTTTCACATCAGCATTAGCTGATGGTCTTTCACTGGAGTCTGAGTGCCAGCAAGTCTCCTCAGGTCTCCAGGACTTTTCTGAGTATTCTGGCAGATTGCAGCAGTGCAGTGTTCTGAATGGTTTCAATCCTTCCTATGATATCCAAACTTTCCAAACCCTTTTCCAATCCAAGTGCACCAACCACAATTGGTATTATTATTATTATTATTATTATTATTATTATTATTATTCGTTTCTGCGGTCGAGACGTTGGCGTTGATTGAGACATGCGGTTAGAAAAGAAATCTACTTGAGATTCTGAAGATTCCGTATAAATCAAAGTCGTAAATTGGCAGTTTTACATGTGGAATTTTTTTTTATTAGGCGCAGTCAACGGGAATCTTTATTTTACAACCGGACAAATTTAATGCTTATCGTTTTTTTTATGATCGTCTAAGAGACATATTTATTTCTTTTTGACCTTTGACACGGTAAAATTTATATTCCGTACGCCTTGTCAATAATGGATATTACAAAACGCCTGTCCATCAGATCAGACGATCCATTTCTAGAGTAATAGAGTACGTAAGTAATCCAAAAGCAAGGTGTCCAATGTTTATAACCCAATATACCAAGCCCTATCGACTGAGGCTTTAAAATACACCGACTGCACCTCTGCATAGGGGTAAGACCTCCCAATGGGGCCACCTGTTGGCCGTGGGTGGCGACCCTTAATGTTTCAAGATGGAACCCAAGTAGCTGAGCAGTTCGACTTGCACTCTTAGGCTAGACGGCCGGTCGGAGAGGCCACTTCCGATCAATTGGTTGGTCACGTCAAGCCCTAGTACCTACATGATTGTCCCAACTCTATTGACCTTATGGCAATCCTTTTTATCATATATGTGTTAGAAGGCGGTGGTTGAGGGTCTTATTATCCTGGGTATGACGTTAAATTCTATCTGATGGTGAGGTTTCAGTTCTGGAGATCTAGGGAATGTAGAGCACCCCTTCATCACTATTGTTCGTGTCCACTCTGACCCGGAGTGGTAGTACATACTAGGGTCCCATCTATGGGTTAAATAGAAAAATGTGTTTAAAACAAATTGAATACATCAAGAATGAATAAAACAAACACATCTTCAGCATAAAATGACCCAATAGGTTCGGATACGAACCGAAAGTACTCGGTCAGACAAAAATGGTTCTTTCGAAGAAATCATTAATGCTTTTTAAGATTGTAAGAACAAAAGAATTATTTGGAAGCTTGAAAAAAAAAAGTATAAAAATCTTGAAAATAATAAGTAGTCTGTTTTGTTTAATGAAATTTGTTTGTATATATATATATATATATATATATATATATATATATATATATATATATATATATATATATATTTTTTTTTTTGGGGGGGGGTACCAAGTTTCTTGGTACAAAGGTAATTCTAGGCTGGTCCTATTCTCTACCAGGTGTTTGTTGTAGAGTTCAGGTTCCGTTTGAGAGCTCAATGCCTAATTTTTATAAACAGAGCAAATTTATTTGTGAATAAAAAGGCCTTGCTCTGTTTATAATAATTAAGCATTGAGCTCTCATACGGAACCTGAACTCTACAACAAACACTGGTAGAGAATAGGACCAACCTAGAATTACCTTTATACCAAGAAACATGGTACCCCAACAAAGAATAAACTGCTCTTTAACTCAGAAGTTGAGCTCTCCCTGGAAATTCTACAGAAAAAAGGACCAAACAACCAGGACACAGACTGAAAAATGGACAAATTCACACCGGAGTATTCATTAATGAACATCCCATACCCGACACCAAATGCATTTTCCTTATCCCTCATGGACAAAATAGCGGAATTCATTAAAAGAATGAGATGGAAAACCATCTTCTACATGGAATCCCTGTAGAGTCACCGCTACTACTAAAGGAAGAAGATCAAAAAAAAGATTCCACCAACCAAAAAGACTCTTGAAAGAAAGAATACACAAATATCGCCCCTGGGGGTGGGGAGAAATGTATAAATGTAAACTGAATTTGGCTATTTGCCAGTATGAATAAAATAAAAACGTGGCCTGACGAAGCTCGGTGGGCCTC
>CM042152.1:79236810-79249310 GCA_023376005.1 Doryteuthis pealeii | reverse complement strand
TGGGTTATTTAGAAGGAAAACTATGAATTTAAACAACATCACTTCGATTAAAAAAATGACCTTGTGTCACATCCTGCCTACTATTGGGGATAGGCAATAAGGCAGGTCGATTTTTCACTTAAAAAAAAAATTCTCTCAAACAGCTAAAGTTGTGTCTTGGTATAATAAATACTGATACGAAAAACTTGATTCCTACTTTCACCATTGTTTGAGGAAATAGCATCAAAGATCATCTACTAAAATGCAACAAAATTCCTTGTTTTCGCAAATTTAGCCTAGAAATTGGTTAGAAAATTTAGCAATTTCAATATCTAAAACAGAGATGGTTGTGATTTTAAACAAAGCGAATAAAATATTTTAACTAGAATTCAAATTGAAAATATCGCCCCCCCCCTTATCACACCAAAATCTCCAATCTGCTGCTTTTTACCTAATAATTAAGCTGTAACAGTGATAACATTTTAAAAGATTGAAATCTATTTCCTCAAAGAAAACATTTTGTTTGGTAATTCTTTAAGTTAATTTGTAACTTTCGCCACATGGGGGGGGGGGGGCGTTACAGTTCCAAAAAATCGACCCTACCCTAATGGGCCAAATTACATTTTGGACAGACGAGAGGATTGTTGATAGATATGAATAGAGACAGATGAATTAGATAGATAGATAAATAAATAGATAGTAGATATAGAATAGATAGAGACAGAGAGGAAGAGAGAGGGAGGGAGATATATATATATAGATTAGGTAGATGATTGAAAATACATCAGATAATAGATAGATAGATAGATAGATATGAAATAGACGTCAGACAGATATAAGATAGAGAGAGGAGGAGAGAGAGAAAGAGAGAAGAGAGATGTGAAAAATACATCAAGTAGATAGATAATAGATAGAATGAATAGATGTCAGAAGATAGATAAATAAATAGATAGATAGTAGGCATGATCACTGATAGGTTTTACATGATTGTATACCAAGAAATACCTTAAAAACATATATTTAAAAGAAATAATTAGGCATAAGGATTATGTTGTTGTTTTAGATCATATGTGAGATATCATTTGAAAATATTTTATTTATATAGATGTCAGTAATAATGATATTATAGACTTGTTTTATTAACTATTCTTACTGGACTTCGAGGAAGACAAATTTAAATCCAAATAAAACGCTAAATTTCAACTTTATTCCAAACTTTATACAATTAAACAGAAATTTAAAATAATCAGATATGATTGCCACTCTCACCCCTAGTTCGAAGGGAGATATGGTATCGCCCATAAAATAGATATAAACCGATCTATTTTTTAACGGTTAAACCAAATATAACTAGGGAACCTTGGTACAATATATATTATATATTCATTCTACAATGTACACAACATTGAACCTCTGTAACCAAAAAATATGTAGCAGACCAAAATTGAACACCATTCAAAATATTAAACACTATTTTTTGTTTATGTACTTTTTTAAAAATACGATACTCACACTCCACACTCTCTCTCTCTCTCTAAACTCTCTCTATATATAAATATAATATATTATAAATGTGGTGTGATGTGTGTATGTGTATGTGTGTGTGTTTGTGTATGTGTGAGAATAGTGAAACATTGGAAAAAACACAGGTTTAAATAAAAGAGTGGTAAGTTATAAGGCACTACACAATTCTACATACCGTCGGATTTATTACCATTTTCTCTTCACACACACACACACACACACACACACACAAATATACATTTATATATATATATATATATATATAATATATATTATATATATATATAACATTAATGAAGGAAAAAAAAGACTCTTTATTTTTCCTTAATGATAATATTATTATATTATTATTACTATTCAATGTTTTTATATATTGCAGCACATTTAGGATTATTACTGACGCCGCTGCAACGGAAAAGTTTAAGCGGCAATTGGATATTATATATTATATATATATATATAGATATAATATATATATTATATATATATATATATATATATATATATTATATATATATATATTACCTTTTTTTAATATATATATATAATATATATTATATATATTATATATGATATATGTACTTTTTTAATACGATTACTCCCCCTCTCTCTCTCTCCCTCACTCTGTGTATATTTATATATATATATTAATGTGTGTTGTGTGTGATGTGTGTGTGTGTGTGTGTGTTTAAGAGAGAGAATGGCACAACGGTTATAGAAAATGAAGAAAAAATTAGTAAGTGATCATTTTGTCTATCGGAAAAAACGAAAAAAAAAAAACGAAAGGTCGGAAACAATAACGAATATTGAAAAGTGCTCAATACATACGATCCAGTCGGTTTCGAAAACCAAATCAACAACTGAAGGTTAACCAATCTACTATCTATCTATCTATATCTATATCTATAAATCTCTATCTCCCTCTCTCTCTTCTCACTCTCTCTCTCTCTCCTCTCTCTCTATATATAATATATATATAATATATATATATATATAATATATATATTTAATTTTTTTTAATCTTTATGCTAGATTTTTTTACCCAATCAGATACCGATACAGAAATAAAAAAAACGTTTGTGAAAACCTCCTTCAGTCAGAATCATCCTAAAGAACGTGTCGGGTGAAACCTAGGTAGATAGTGTCTGAGTCATGTAGGTCCTATAATCATGCTCTACTGAATGTATGAGCACTTTTTACATATACAACTTGGGAAAATCCCCCCGGTGTTTTTTTCTTTTGGTCACTACGTACGATACTTGATGATTATTCAGAAAGTACGAATGTACCGGTCTTTTCTTTTTAAAAAAAAATCTTTTCCCCAGATGTCAGTTTTGAAAAAAAATATTATTTGAAAAACTGAATTACCTGGGTTTTTTCCACACCGGTAGAATTTAGAAGTAGAAAAAAAAAATATATATATATATTATTAACATAAAGGACACCGGTATCGCGAAAAAAACACACACGTGAAATCGACTGCAATTAATCAATATCTGATTAATCCAGTGGATTTAACCCTGAGATCCTTATGGTGAGCTCTGAGTGATTTTACCGGTACCTTTATGTTAGGGAATTTAGCGTCTACTAAACGTATTGAGCACTTTATATTTGTTATATCGCCTCTCTTATCATGTGAGAAACTTGAATCAACTAAACAATGTGGAACCATTTTCACCGGTAATCACTTTATTTTTCTACACAATACCATATAATATATAATATAATATATATATATATATATATATATATATATTCATTTCTACTATATACCTGAATTTCTGAGATGAGGAGTGTTTTCATTATTATAGATTTATTTGTGTCTTGTCACCTATCATGACATAAAAAATAATATCTTTGTAAATCTAACTTAAAATCTATAAATACATATATATTAAAGTGTACTAATTTTGCGACTGCTACATATTCGAATTTTGTTTACTATGTTGTAGAGTTAGGCCTGATAACATAATATTTTTTTAGTTATATAATGTTCTTAATAGAGAAATTAATTTGGATCATTATTTTGGGAAAATGTTTACTTGTTTTTTATGAAAACTAGCAAAAACATAAAAGCACTCTTGGGTGTTGTAAAAAATGATTTTCAAGATATTGCCTGGGGGATCAATTGTTAGAGAGTTTGTATTCATAAGTAAATAAAATCATCAAATTTATTAAAGGAGTAAAAAAAAAAAAAACCAATTTGAAAGAAAACTTAGTTCTGCCCCTCCTCACTCAAATGAAATATTGCCTGCATTTATAAACTATTAATAAATAATTATTTTAAAATATTTTACACACCAATTTGACACAAAATCGTTGGTATTTACTTGGGAACTTTTTAGTTAACATCTTGATATTGTTTGTAAAATAATTTTCTCTTAAAACTCTATACGTTATTAATTTAAATACACATTAAAAAAAAAACAAACTATTCATAAATATATAATACCGGGCATGTATTTATAAAACTTGTTTTAAAAAACAATAAGGACGTTGTAATTTTGCATACTCAAAAATGTGAGTGCTTGAAATAAACAGTCTACATTTAGTGATTAAACTTCAGTCCTTAGGTCATCCAGGAAGTTTTTCACCAGGGAAGTGTTTATTTCGTTCAGAGGAAGTGTTTATTTCATCATCAGTTAGTGTTATTTCATCAGGGAGTATTTTCATTATCAGGGGAGGTCTATTTCAACACTTCCTGGTGAAAACTTCCTGGGTGAAATAAACACTTCCTATGACGAAATTAAACACTTCCTGGCGAAATAAGCACTTCCTCATGACGAAATAAACACATTCTGATGAAATAAATAACTTCCTGATGACGAAATAAACACTTTCTGATGAGATTAACACTTTCCTGATGATGGCCTAAGACCGAAACTAATCGCTATTAATAATAAATTGATAAAAATACTTTTCAGAATTTGTTTTGATTTTTCGTTAGATACAAACGTGTACATATGTACAAACGTACGTATATACATATTACGCACACACACATGCGTACACATATACGTACACAAAAAACTCCTCGCATTATACACACACACACACACACATATATAATAATATATATTATACGTTTGATATGTTTACTTAAGAGCTATCTGCGAAAATAGGTCAAATTGTAAAAAGTTAATAATCTTGATTTAACTCTCTCCTCTCTCTCTCTCTCTCTCTCTCTCTCTCTCTCTCTCTCTCCTCTCTCTCTCTTCTCTCTCTCTCTCTCTCTCTCTCTCTCTCATGTTTTCATTACGTTTGATTGGAAACAGATTAACGCCACACACACACACACACACACACACACGCACACTTTCTTCTTTCATTCTTTTTTATTATATTTTTTCTTTTGACATGTCCTTTTTCTTCCCTTTCTTTCTTTATGATAAAAAACGAAATGGTTCATTATGTAGCTGAGGTGACAACATTCATAAGAAATAAGAATTCGGTTAGAAGATTAAGAACAAGTATATTAATATATATAAAAAAATTAAATTTGTACATTCAGTTAAAATCAATAAAACTAACACAGAATTTCAATGAGTTAAAATGTAACATATGTTAAATTATTCCTATCCATAGTTGAACCCTCGGAATCCGCCACTGAGAAGCGTAAAAGTGGAAGTGGGTTAGCTTAGGTTAGTCAGCAGTTTAGTGCAAGACACCATGATGTAGACATCGTCTTCCGCTTCACTCCGGTCGCGGTTGAGAAATTTTGGTTTGAAAATAAAAAGGGTGTGATCACTCAAAAAAAAAAAAATAGCCTTATGTCATCTTTGTTAAATAATGGCGAATCAGCTTCTGCAGACCAGCATCTTTAAGAAAGAAGAAATAAAATCAAGCCAGCATCTTTAGAAATGTCCCAGCTATGCAGAAGATAGACTAAATACAAACAGAAACTCAACTACTCAAGTAGTAAGAGATGAAGACTTTTAAAATTTGGGATAATTAACGAATGCCTCTAATGCTCTCATCTTTCTCATCGTCTCATAGATTATATACCAGTTAAAAGGTTATTATAACAGTGTGAAGAATANCGAACTCAGGACAAGGAGTCACAAGAAGTGAAAGTGTCAGACGTTGAAGGGGTGGGAATGGGGGCGACGACCCCCGTTACCATATGAGAACGATGACAGCAGCCGGACATGAGTTTAATGACGAAGAGAGAGAGAAGAAAAAGGTGAGAGACGAGAGAGAGAAAGAGAGAGAGAAAGGCGAGAAAGGATTCGGGAAAACTGAAGAGTGGAGTTGGATGTCATCTAAAACGGCAAGAACGAAGTAAGAGATACCCAATCCCCACACACCACTCCCCCCCCAAAAAAAAAGAAAAAAGGAAGAAGAAAAAGGACGTAAAAGCAACACCGTTCAAAGAAAAAATTGAAATGTTAGACTGGAAAAGATCGAATTTTTACCCTTCTTTTTATGCCTTTCCTTTTTTTTTTGCCCCACCCTCCTACCTCCCCCTCCTCCAACCATTCATACCATTGCTTTTACTTATCATTTGAAAAGAATAATAATAATAATAATAAAATATCTCTCTTCACTCCTATGTCTTTTAAAAAAGATCTGCCCGTTTTCTCATTCACCCTCCTCTCACTCCTCCTCTCTCACTCCAACCTCTCTCATCACTCTCACTTCCATTCATCCACCCCGTTTTTTGTGGACCTACCCCCAACCCCACTCTCTCTTTTTTTCCCTCATCCGTCGCACCCTCTCTCTTATGCGGTTTCATCTTATCAATGAAGTTTTTGCACGTTAGGAACAGCCAACACAAGAACAAAAGTTTTTTGTGGGTGTGGGTGTGGGTGGTGTAGTGTGTAGCTTCTGCGTCCTCAACTACGTCCCCGTACCTCCCCCCTCCAACACACACACACCACACACACACACACAGAAATCGGGATTTTTCTTTTCTTTTCTAACTATAACAAATCTGCAAAAATGACAAAAAACCAATAAAATAGAAATGACGAATATGAAATTAAAAAAATAACTAAAATATAAATAGAATAGATCGTGGACAAAAAGAAAAAAAAAAGAAAGGAAAGGATTTTGATGTGTGTGGTGTATATAATGCGTTACAGATATCCATGTTTGCAATGTTACAATGATGATGATGAGGTCGTGGTGGTTATGACAATGCTAGTGATATATGATGATATGAGAGTGTTGTGTTAATGCTATGATGGTTATGATATGATGATGTGTGATGATAATGCTATGATTATTATGATGATGCTTGTGGTGCTGAGACAATGTAGATTTATATGATGATGATGGTGGTGATGATAATCTAGTATTATTATATGCATCGTGTCGTCGGATGACAATTAGTGATGGTTTATGATTATGATGATGGTGTTGTGGTGATCATAATGCTATATTATATTATGATGATGATGTGGTGTGAAGGAAATGTAGATGATTATATTGATGATGATGGTCGGTGTCATATAATGTTCTAATTGATTATATGATGATGATTGTGTTGTGATGATTATTATTATGACCCGGATTTAGCTCAGTCGTAGACTTCGCTAAAAACCACAAGTTCCTAGTACAACCAGCCCTCGCCAACTCAGCTAATGGTAGCACAGATCTGTCCGTAACGTAAGGACTGATGGTAGTGTGGCGCTCCACCTCAGACCCAAAACAATTCCTTGTCTAGCGCTACGTGAAAAAGACGAGGATAGAATCCCTCGCGATTGTTATACCGCCCGGACGACTTTACTTACTTTTTACTTTATATTATGATGGGTTGGA
This sequence comes from Doryteuthis pealeii, assembly GCA_023376005.1. NCBI lineage: Eukaryota > Metazoa > Mollusca > Cephalopoda > Myopsida > Loliginidae > Doryteuthis > Doryteuthis pealeii. The sequence continues at coordinate 79,242,044 of CM042152.1, read as the reverse complement.
GGACAATGTATTATGGTATGATGATGATGTGGTGTGATGAAGACGATCTTACTATGATTTGATTGATGATTTGGTGCTGATGATAATGTAGTGAGTCTATGATGATATAGGCGTTAATTAATTTGGTGTGTGTGTGTTACAATTGTTACAATATGATGATATGGAGCAATATTAACGGATATAAGAAACGGTGGCTAATAGTGAATGACGGTGGTAGTGAGGATTCTATGTTGATGTATGATGTATTATTCGTTATGATAATAATGTTAACAGTATTGAAGTATGTGATGATGTGATAATTTGATGTTGTTGATGATGATAATTGTTATTGCGTTAAAAGAATTACATGAAGCGAGACTGGGTTTGTCGATGTTATGAGGATGCATGGTTTAGCGATAGATGACAATGTAAGTGATGATTATATGATGATGATGGTGATGATAATGTTTAAGATTATCATGATGATGATTTGATTATGTTAGTGTTGTCTATGATGATGTATGGTGTTGTTTGTTTTTTTTTGTTGTGTTTTACGCATATCAACCTCTCGTGGGCATTAATGCTGACAAAGCTTTGAAATAAATTAATTCTGATGGTACTCAAATTTTTTTATAAACACATTTTTTTCTATTTAACCCCCCATAAGGAAATAGGACACTAAAAAACAGGACTTACTACTCAGGTCAAGAAGTGGACCTGAGTAATGGTGATGAAGGGCTGCTTCACATTCCCAGATCTCCCAGAACTGAAGCATCACCATCAGATAGAGTTTAACGTCGGTACTGAAGTCAGTTAGTCTACTTATTGGTTTGAATAACAGGCAACTAGCTAAGCACAACTGAAGCAGTGTCCAAGGCATTTGGCATTTATAGAAATCAAGAATGATCCATTCGTGAATTTGGGTGATTCCAATCCTTGAGTTCTGATTGGCTGCTTGGTTTCTATGATATTGTGGAGTTTTATAAATACCTGTCATTCTGCAGTTAGAATTTGCAACAAGACGATTGTATTGAGTTACAACCGCTTGTTCCGTGTCTTACCAATTCGATGGTAATTGGAACTTAGTTTGATTATTCTTCAGTTGTAATGAATTATGATAACGGTTTGGTGTGACGATAGGGGGGTCATGATTTTGATTATGATGGTAGTGATGGTGGTGGTGGTGGTGGCGGTGTCAATAGTGATGTCCTTTTTGCTTATAGTGACAATTATGATAGCATTAGTGATGGGGGTGGGGGAGTAGATAAGATATTGATAAGTGATAATAATGATAATGAAAATGATTGAAATGTCACCCTAACGGTATTGCTTAGAATATGCTGTCTGTATATCCTGCACAGGGGTAAGGCCTCTCCCTACAAAAAGCGAGTTACATGGCACCAAACTGTATCTGATGGTGAGGCTCCAGTTCTGAAGATCTTTGAATTGTGGATTACCTATTCATTGCAATTACTCTGACACGGAGTGTAGAACTTGTTAGATTTCCATATAGGGACAAATAGATCTGTTAATAATTATTCATATTCGATAGAGCCGTGTGCAAAAAAAAAAAAAGAAGATAATGAAAAACAAAAACAACACAAAAATGTAAACGTACAATGAACGCAATTCCATAACCTCTATATTTAAAATAATCCTAGACGAGTTGGAATGTCGTTAAAATCAATCAAATCAAATTATAAATGAATCGTAATGAAAATAAACAAAGACCAAAAAGACCCCATAAAAAAATAACAAGAACAACAAAAAGACAAAAAAAAAAAAATAAATCCAGCCAGATGAAATATCGTAAGACTCTTTAGAAATATATCGCCCCTTCAAGTAATTCTGAACCAAACTTGACCCAATTCTAGCAAATAAAAGACATCGAATAAAAGGTATATTATGAGAGGATATAAAAGATGACAGCATCGTACCCACTACTTGATAATAATGATCGCAGTACAAATCTCTCTCTCTTTCTCTCTCCCTCTCTCTCCCTCTCTCTCTCTCTCTCTCTCTATATATATATATATATATATATATATATAATATATAAAAAGTAATTTGCTTGAAGCATTATGTTTATATTGGTTTGGTGGCTGGTTTTTGAAGGCTATCACAATGCAAGTGTAAAGAAAAATAAGGTAACTATGGTGTTGTTTGTTAACCTGTAATTTTTTAATTCTTAATATTTCGCAATAAATTCTCTTCAACAGAAGATTTCTGAAACTGAAGCTGTTGCTAGCGACTGTCCATTTTGTTTTCTAAATTATCTGCTTGTGTATGTGTGTGTGTGTTTGTGTGTGAGTGTGTTTATGTGAATGATTATGTGTGCGTGTGTGTGTGAGTGTGTGTGTGTCTGTTCAACAATGTCTGATTATCATTCCAGGTTTGGCTTACCTTTTTCGTTTTATTATCAAGAATTAGCCTGTTTGTTTATTCCCATGCCCATTTCTTTCATGCCCAGTGTCCAGGAGCTTATGGTTTCTGGATCGGGCAGCACTTGCTCCCTCATCTAAAGGAAGCGGGACCGGACATATTACCCGGTGCCTGAGGCGCACTAAAAGGGGAACACCAATGGGAACACGCACTTTTCGCACTTGCCACTGAATGAACTTCGATTTGTGCGTGGCTTCCCATGTTAAAAAAGTCCTCGTGTCAATCCAGCCTGGTGTAAAATCAGGAAAATACTCACGAGTATTTTCTCAATCTTTCCTCTGTTTCTGAGGGTCAAATGCCTTGCAGAAAATCTACAAACAATAGGGTTGTCTCGAGATTTTTGCTCGAACCCCTTCTAAGATTCAACGAAGATTGTCCGAACTTTAGAAGTTGTGAATCGATTTCTGCGAACCACCTTTTATTTCCTAAGAGAACTTCTCGTCTGATCAGCTCTGTGCAGATACTGGATGTTGGAGGTCTTTCCAGGGTGGAGAGAGAGAGAGAGAGAGATGAGAGAGAGAGAGAGAGAGAGAGAGAGAGAGAGAGAGAGAGAAAATCCAAACTGTCAGCGCGATATGAAGATGATGATGAGATAGGAATACTTGAAACCATATAACTGTGTTAAATCATTAATATTAGATAAGATTACTTGAAACCATATAACTGTTTCAAACTAATGAATATTATTATTAAATGCAAATAAACTTATAACTGTACAATTATAAGTTTCAAGTGATTATTTACATTTCTCAAAATTACGACGCCCGGAGGGTGTTTTCTGTTGCTAGTTTTAATAATTAAGATGATATGATATAGCGATACCTATGAAAGGAATAACAATTCTTACCCGAGAAATAGAACCTAGAATGGTGTTTATATTATTTTTATATTTTCTGTGTTAGTATATGAATAAAAAGAGCATCCAAGACACTGTCCCCTCTGTGGGTCGGATTAAAATATTTCTCTTGGAGATTGGGAGCCTGATCTGGCCAATCATTAGAACTTGTTGCAATGATGGGCTGGCTTAGCTCAGACGGTAGAGTGTCCGGCTGGGAAAACCGAGGTTTCTGGCTCGATTCCGGCCCTCGCCAACTCAGCGTATGAATAGCACATGGATATATGCGGTAAAGTGAGGAGTTGATGGCAAGAGTGGCGCCCCGCCTCAGACGCCCAAAACAATCTCCTTGGTCTAGCGCAAATCAAAAGGGGATAGACTCCCTCGCTGTCTGGTTGATACCGACTTTAGGCCATCCCGACGACATTACTTACTTATAATGGAGATTCGATATATGTTTATCTTTAACCGAAACTACGTCATCGCTTGTCAATGTATTCCGGCATTTTTAATTAAATCGATTTAATATCTGATTATGGAGATTCGATACATACATTACATGTTTGATTTTTAAATATTGTTAAATTTTATGGACGGTTCGTATCTATTTATCTCAGTTCGATGGGAATGTTTGAGGTAATAGTAATATACAAAATACAGACACCGCAGCTTCACAAACTATCTATCTATCTATCTATCCAGTTACATACCTATATTGAACGATGCGGGAAACAATCTATTTTTTTATCCCCTTCTCTTACAATTCTTTGTATCCCTTTTCTCTTTTATATGTTTCATTATTGTTTTTTTTCTATTTCAATTAAAATCCTTTTTTCTTTTATTCTCATAAGATTTCAATTGTCTTCTTCTTCTTCTTCTTCTTCTTCTTCTTCTTCTTCTTCTTCTTCTTCTTATTATTATTATTATTATTATTATTATTATCCTTCGTCGTCGTCGTCGTCGTGGCCTAAAGTCGGTATCAGCCAATCAGCGAGGGAGTCTGTCCCCTTTTCCCTAGCGCTAGACCAAGAAGATTATTTTTAGCGTCTGAGGTGGAGCGTCACACCTACCATCAGCTCCTTACTTTACCGCACAGATCACTGTGCTACTCATACGCTGAGTTGGCGAGGGCCGGTATCGAACTAGGAACCTCGTGGTTGCTAGCCGAACGCTCTACCGACTAAGCTAACCCGGTTCTTTTTTTTCTTCTTCTTCTTCTTCTTCTTCTTCTTCTTCTTCTTCTTCTTCCCCCCCCCCCCACCTCTGTCTCAACTGTGGAAGTATCATACGACCATTATTAGACATTGTTATTGAACTGGTTTTTACGACGTCAAAACACAACATCTAAGAAAACTCTGAATGAGTTTGTTATTAAAAACCAGTGCAGCAGTTTCAATTCCCGATTGCATTTTGTAGTTAATGACAAATAAGTTGGCTAACAAACAAAAATCAGAACATTCAACTTTGTTTTATTAATTGTCCCTTTTGGTTTGTTACCGACAAATAATGGACCTGCTTTTGCAACAGCGCACATTGTTTGATTGTCATCCAGCTTTCTTAATGACCCGCTTGGGGCGCTGCCATTTTCAACAGAATACAACGATCCCCGGATGCCAGTCTTCTCACTGCAAATTGTTACGTATTGCCAACCATTGCTAAAGATCAGGGTTTGATGGCCCGGTTAAAGCTTAAGATACAAAATGTTGATTAAAATAATGATATAAAAATAAAAACAGGCGAGATTTTTCCTCGCTTGGAAAATTGGCGCAACGAAATCTTTCTACTACAATAGCACTCTCTCTCCTATTTAGTCTTATGCCAGACAAAGCTAAACTTAATTAATATTTAGAAGTATTAATAACGTGTCGTGTCCTGAGTATGACACTAAACTGGATGGTGAGGCTCTATTTCTGGAGCTTTGGGGAGTGTGGTGTCACCCCTTCATTTGTTACGTAATCGATAGGTTATCGATTGTGTA
>CM042152.1:79214310-79231810 GCA_023376005.1 Doryteuthis pealeii | reverse complement strand
AATAAGTGGCGAAAGAGAAAAAATGAAGTTGAAGACACAGAAAGGCAAAGAACAAACAATTGAGAAGAAGCGAACAGAATGAAGACGTTAGAAGCCAAAATGGAAGCAACGCCGGACAATTCTTTAACCGTGCCAGTTTAGAGAAGCGCCAGCCGCTTTTTATGGGGCAATGTTTTCATTGGCTTTTTCAACATCCGGTTAAGACATCATTTCCGGTGTTGCCTTCTCGTGAGAAGCCGTTAGGGATTTTTGTTTTCTTCTTTAAGCCTGCGGCTATAATCTGGCCTTCGAAAGGACGGTCGGGGGTTACAACCGAATTTGGTTTAACATCACTTAACTGAAATAATATGCAGTCGAATCAAAAGGAAGGTGAAAAGTGTTTGCGTTCATTTTCCAAAACGAACCAGGGAGGTGATGTTGAAGGGCTAGCTTTTTAAGCAGCCATATTGTCGTCAAATACGCTAGCTTAAATTCACAAGACCTTTCAAAGATTTTCTGAGTAAATAGAGCCTTCTTATTTGATCATAATAATAGTATTATAATATATAGTTGTATATTATCTGTCTGGTGAATTTGATCATTATAATAGTAATGGTAATATTATAATGTATAAGTGTATGTAGTCTATTTAATGAATTTGATTATTACAGTAGTTATACTAGTATAATAATATATAGTTGTATGTAGCCGTTCTTTTAAAATTTGATCATTATAATAGTAATAATATTATTATAATATATACGTGTATGCAGTCTGTCGAGTGAATTTGATCATTATATTATGATAGTAACAATAGTATTATAATGTATATTTGTATGTAGTCTGTTTAATGAATTTGATCATTATAACAGTAATAATATTATCATAATGTATATTTGTATGTAGTCTGTTTAATGAATTTGATCATTATAACAGTAATAATATTATCATAATGTATATTTGTATGTAGTCTGTTTAATGAATTTGATCATTATATTGTAATAGTAATAATATTATTATAATGTCTAAGTGTATGTAGTCTGTCTAGGGAATTTGCTCATTTTAACAGTAATAATATTATAATGTATATAATCTTTCTGATCAAACTCTGTAATAACCTGTGATAATGGATCATTCCGTTCGTTAACAAAGCGACGAAAAAAAAAAAAAAAAAATGGTAGTTATGAAAATAGACTAAAGCTGGGTCATAGAAACATGGCTTATTTGAAAAGTGAGGCAGTAATAGGAAGAATGGATGCCTGAAAGAAAGAAAGAAAGAAAGAATAAAAAAGAAAGAAAGAAAGAAAGAAAAAAAGAAAGAAAAAAGAAAGCAAGAAAAAAGTCATTGATGGAATGGGCGAATATGTTAAAACTAAAAACATTAAAAGGATAAATTATAATTAAACATGGGTAAAAGAAATGAGAAAAAGTAAAGAGATAAAAGGGATTGGCTGGTTGGATTTTTACGGCATATCAACCCTTGTTGGGTCATTTTATGCCAAAGACATTTTGTTTTATTCATTCTTAATGGGTACTCAATTTTTTAACTCAGTTTTTTGTAAGCACATTTTTTGAACTCTGTTTTATTTAACCCTTAGATGGGACCTTAACAAGTACTACCACTCTGGGTCAGAGTGGACCTGGGAGTAATGCTGATGAAGGGGTACTCCACATTCTCCACAGCACCAGAACATTAGAACATCATCAGATATACTTTAACGTCATCTCCTGGACATTAAGACCGTCAGCCACCGCCTTCTAGCACATATATGATGAAAAAAGGTTGGGGCAGCTATAAGGGCAATTGAGTTGGGACAATCGTATTGTTGTTAGGGCTTGACGTGACCAACCGATTGATCGGAAGGGGCCTCTCCGACCGACCGTTTAGCCTAATTAAAGGCCAAAATGGTTGCTTGTCATGGACTGCTCAGCCACCAGGATCATTAAGCATCACGGCTAACCACCTATGGCCAGCAGGTTGATCCATTGGAGTGGGGGTCTTACCCCTCTGCAGAGATTAGTTTGCGTATTCTACAGCCCCACCGACGGCACTTAGTAATAGTTGGTCTGCGAAACTTGTTTGCTACAAGTTATGTTACGCCCGAAAGCCAATTTTGTTCTTCTATGGGGTGATAAAAAGTCAATTCTTTTTTTAAGTAAGTACCCACTCCCCCCCCCCCCCAAATAACGAATATAAAAAACTTTGACATTAACTGTTACCGGTAAAGTTGCGAAAAAAATTGAGTTGGTTACTTGGGTTTTACAGCATATCAACCCACTGGGTTATTTTATGCCGAAGACATAAGAAAGGGCCAAAGTGGTTGGTTAGATGTTATAGACTGCTCAGCCACCAGGATTCCGTCCTTAAGCATCACACTACTACGACCAACAGTTAGCTCTATTGGGGGTGTGGGTTACCCTTTTGAAGAGGTGCAGTCGGCATATTCTAAAGAACCGGCCGATAGGACTGGAGAAAGAAGTGCGACAGTAAGGTATTATATACACTATGACAAGGTACCCTCACAAGGCGCCCTAGGGGGACTGTGTGTTTCTCCTTGTCAAACCTTTATTCCATTTTGCGTAGGGGATGCCTTCTGTCTCCTTTCATCATTTTCATTTCTGTAGGGTTCAAGGCTGACTTATAACACAGACATTTACATTTCACAAACGAGTGCACCGAGTGAACCCGGAGATTCAATGAAGTAACATGTTAATGCGAACTGCTAAAATCTCTGTTGTATTTAACAAAAGACTAATCATCATCATCATCGTCATCATCATGAAGGCATGATGGCAGCATGGAATCCTCCGATTCTTTTGTCGCCATCGCTCTTGGCAAGTCCTCTAGACGGCATCCAGTGTCACTACAGAGCTGATGAATTTAAGTTCTTGCTGTCATCATACACATAGACACACCACCACCACCACCACCACCACCACCATCATCATCGTCATCAAGGCATGATGACAGCATGGAATCCTCCAATTGGCAAGTCCTCTAGACGGTATCCAGTGTTTCCACAAAGCTGATGAATTTAAGTTCTTGCTGTCTAGATGACAGCAAGAACTTAAATTCATCAGCTTTGTGGAAACACATTGTGGTGCTAACACATGGGCGCACCACCACCACCACCACCACCAAATTAACATCATCATCATCATCATCATCATCAAAGCTTGATGACGGCATGGAATCATCCGATTCTCTCTCGTTGTCGCTCTTGGCAAGTCATCTAGACAGCATCCAGTGTCCCCACAGAGCTGATCAATTTAAGTTCTACTGGTGCACAAGAGAATGTTATTTATGAGTTCTTCCTTACTTCTCCAGCATTTCCCAGCATGTCTTTCTCGTCTTACTTGGATGGTTTGTGTGATGGGAGGTAAGTGTCCATACATCTTCTGATTTGTAGTGTGCTGTTTCCAGGATTTGTTCAATTTGTGTAGGTAACATCTATATTTTTCTCCAATCCTTTCGTCAAACTCCAAGTGGCGCGTGGTGCAATGGGTACCGTTGTAGAAAATGGACACGAGTTCAAATCCTGAACGAAGCTGTTTGCATTTCATATGGTGCTAATACCCTAGGGGAAAGTATGAATCCAACTATTCTACTTCCAGCTATGAGTAAATAGTAGGACAGACTGGGCTCATTAACCTTGGTTAGGCAACCAGTCTGCAAATGCAGTAAGGCCAGTCCGAATATTAATCAGCTGTTGAAGTCCTTAATCGTAGACTATTTAAGGCTATGAATCAGGCCATCTGGTAGAGTGCTGAGGGGGTGCTACCTACTCTACAACAGTTTATTGTCAATGATGTTCACATCATTTTAAAGTTTCAACATGTGTTTATTTTTCTACATCATCTCCATTTCCATCGATGCATTTTTTTAGGCGCTGGGGCAGTTTTTCTATGCCCATGTCATACCATCTCACCGCCATTTCGTTGAGGAAGCGTTGAACATCGTCGTCGTTGCAAACTTCCTACACCACTTTTTGACATCCATGCACGACTAGCCATAAACGTCCGTTAATTGGTAACGAATTTCGATTAGTTTAATGCCTTTTACGTTGGAAAACCCAGTGACTGTACAAACATCACACTTGGTATAAGCGTCAATCGGGAGATCCATCAGAAACGATTGTTAAGCCAAGACAAGCGTGACAGCGAGGCGCGCACATAACATGCACAACAAACACAACAGTGTTGCCAGTAGCTACAAGAGCAGTTTTGTTGCGTCCCCAGTGCTTTGAAGACTTTAATTTTGTGATTTCGTATTTAACCAACCCCTTCGTCACGGGTAGGATGTGACACAAGGTCAATTTTAAGCAGGCAAAGCTGATTGGAATTCAGAGTTTTCCTTCTCCTAGACTGGTTGTCTAACCAAGGCTAAAAAAAACAGTTTACCCTACTATTAACCTATAGCCGAAGGAAACCGGGAGGACAGATGGATTCGTGCTTTTCCCAAGGAAATGCAAACAGCCTTGTACAGGATTTGAACTCGGGTCACCGATCCCATTTCCAACATCGATAACCGTTACGCTAAACGTGTCTCCGAAACACCTAAACAAGGCTAAAGAATACAGTCTGTCCGGGGGTGGGGAGAACAGCGCGGTATTAGCGCGAAGTGAAAAAGCCAACTGTCTCGTCCTGGATTTGAACTCGAATCGCCGACTCCATTTCAACTCCTACGACGAAACGTTGCGCTAAGTACAATATAAAACAGTATTGAAAAATATATGGTTGTATTGACCTTCGATAGAAAGCGAGTATCTGATGTCGCTTAGAAGCAAAAAAATAGCCTAAATGAGATTTTTATTGAAATCGATTCTTTAAGTCAGTATGATTCAACAAACAATGTCAGAGAGAGAGAGAGAGAGAGAGAGAGAGAGAGAGAGAGAGAGAGAGAGAGAGAGAGAGAGAGAGAGAGAGAGAGGGGGCGATATAATTTGATAAAATACCTGCTCGATGGTGTATGAAGTTGAATTGAACTACTCAGTTATTGATATCCATCCTCATACAGACAATTGTTCAGTAGGGTAGCTCGATTTTTCACTTTTGTAAAATATGAAAATTCTCTCAAACAGCGAAAGTTTTATGTTGATATAATAGATATTGATACAAAAACTATATCTCTTACTTGCACCATTGTTTGATGAAATAGCATCAAAGATCGTCAGTCAAAAGACACTAATAAATCCTCGTTTTCGCAAAATTTGACCCAGAAATTGGTTAGAAAATTTAGCAATTTCAATATTCAAAACAGAAATTTATTTTACTAATATGGAATGAATAAGATATTATAACTAAAATTCATATTGAAAATATCCCCTCCGTCATCACCGACCCCCCCTCCAGTATGCTGATTTTCATTAATTAAAGATGTAACAGTGATAACATATGAAAAGATTGAAATCTATTTCCTTAAATGAAGGCAAAGTTTTGAAAGAAAACATTTTGTGTGATAATTCCTTATGTTAATTTGCAACTTTCACCACATGGGAGACGTTACAGTTCCAAAATCAACCTACCCTATTTGTGCAATAGAAGCATTTATCTTAGGTTCACACTGATGAAAACCTGCTTTTCAAGAGATGATAAACATTGCAGTGATGTTGCAGTGGCACTGATGAAAGATGAACTGAAGAATTTTCTCTTCTTCAGAAAATTGAGCAATTTCAATATTCAAAACAGAAAATTTATTTTACTAAGAAGAAACAAGAATTTATAACTAGAATTCAAATTGAAAATATCCCCCATCATCACCGACACCTCCAATATACTGTTTTTCCCCTAATAATTAAGCTTAACAGTGATAACATTTAAAAGATTGAAATCTATTTCCTCAAAGTTGAAAAAAAATATTTTGCGTGGTAATTCATTATTTAATTTTCCACTTTGAGCACATGGAGACGTTACAGTTCTAAAATCGATCTACTCTATTGTACACATCTGTAGTAATAACATCATCACGATCATGTCACGCAGACAGAACAAATTCCCATTACTGCTTCTCCTAACCGTCCCTATTGGTCATCGCTCCTGGCAAGTCCTCCTCCCGAATCCAGTGTCTGTTAGAGCGGATCAATTTAAGTCTTTGCCAGTCGGTCAACACTGGCGTGTCTCTGTGTGTGTCCACAGTAGAACGTCACTTCTGAGTTCATTCTTACTTTTCCAGCAGTGTGATAGGAGGTAAGTGGCCATACACTGCTCTTTGTAGGGTTTATCTGAGTTCACATAGAGACCAATGCCTCTTGCTGCCTTCTCTAGGCTATGCATCAGTGATTCGGCTTGTGCAGGTGTATTTGTGAGAAGCGCTAGACTATCTGTGTAATCCGCACCTGTAATGTATCTGCGAAATAGTTGGATTAATACCTTTCCCAATGGTATTAGCGTTATGTGAAATGCAAACAAAGCACGCCGGGATTTGAACTCGGTTCGCTGTGTCTATTTCTACGGGACGGTAGCCATTGCATCCAAAATTACTAGTATTTGATACGAATACTTAAAGCCATATAAGTTTATGCAACCAAATGATTATTAAAAAAGAAATAGTTACTTGAATAGTTATAGTTGTGTGGGAATTATATATACTAGCAAAAAACAAAAAAGAAAAAAGAAAAAAAAGAAAAAACAACAAAAAAAAGAAAACAAAAAAAAGATCCTCTCCGGGCGATGTAAAAATACATTTTTGATAAATATTGCCTGAGGTGGGTAGGAATTAAAAAATCAATGCCAATAAACTAATTTTATTCAGTTCAATCTGTATAAATTTTTTTAAAAATCCAGTGGATTACCTTCCAAACCCAGTCGTGCCTATCTTTATATTCCCTGTGCTAGTAGTTTGCTACATTCCCATAATACATGAGTTATGGTCTCATCTCTGTCACCACCACACTACATGCTGTTTCGTTTGTCTTATCAATTTTTGCTTTGATATAATTTGTTCTCATGGCGTTATTTTGTGCAGCATTATTAGTAATTCAGTTCTCTTTTTGAGGTTCTTCTTCTTAACCATGTCCAGGTCTTTCATGTGCAACTCTCCGATTTTCGTTTGAAGTGTCCATATAATTGTTTTTCTCCTTATCTTTGTTAGTTTGTGTTGTTTTCTCTTTCATATATACATCTGTGTTGTGGCTGCTATAATTAATATTCTTTGTCCTTTTTTGTTGTTTTTTTCGAGTCCTTGGATTTGTTAGCCTCTACAAAGTCCTCTATGTTGTCAAGACCGCTTCCCCCTTCTTTTCTTGGTACATATAGCCTAATTTTATTTCATCTCTAGGGTGTAGAGCCTAGTGCATCGTCATTAATTTCCTAGTCCTTTGGTCATCTGTCTGAGTTCATCAGTTAATTGAAACCATATAACGGTATGCAAACAAAAGTCTAAATAGAATAATTACTTGAAACCATATAATTAGTATTAGATATGAATACTTGAACACAACATTATTACAATAATTTGTATCACATAAGAATATGTGATATCTATGGTCAAATAGATCTGTTTTAAAATTATTCGTATTCGACTGGCCGTGTCAGAAAAAAAAAAAAAGAAAAAAACCACTGCCACAAAAAATGAAATATAACATACAATGAACGAAATCCCTAAACCTCTTTGCATAAGATATTCCTAAGGGTTAACATTCGTAAAATCAATCAATCAATCATATTTTATTAAAAAGCTCAGTCGGCAGAGCGTCCGCATATCGGCCTCGCCACAACCAGCACATGAGTAGCACAGGGATCTATACGTAAAATGAGGGCCGGTGGTAGTGTGTGCTCTATCTCAGACGCAAAAAACAATCTCTTTGATCTAAGCTAGTGAAAATGTTGAAATATTTGTTGATATTAAGGCGTGCTTAATCCACCTAAACTTATAGACTAAGCGATCACGTGGTTTAACCCCCAGCCAATCAACAGCCCGAATACGTGTTAGTTAACTATTTATAATCACTGATATTGACACTTTATTCGACATTGACCGAACGACCTGAAACAACGAAGAACACCAAGGAAAACCAATGGCTCTACAACATAATGAACACCAAGGAGCAACCAAAGACATCTACCCCAAGCATAACGACTACCAAGGGTACACATCAATCAAGCTCTCCAGAGCTCCACTTAAGATGAACCAATGGTTTCTTCACTTAGATCGCGCTCTGCTTAACACCAAGGAATCTCCGCTGGACAGTCTCTTGCCTTGGAGCTAAGGATGGCTACAAAAATCGTAACAAAAGGGGATAAACTTCCCTCGCTGCCAGGTTGATACCGACATCAGGCCACCCTGCCAACTTTACTACTTATAGCCAACCTCACCGATCCGGCATTGGCACACAATCCAAACTTTTCCATCTTCAAATAAGACTCTCATTTTTGGAACAGACCAGCTTCGCTTACATACAGAAGAAGGCACACATTGCTGAACGTTCTGGGGGCATTACCCCCCCCCCCTCTACAGCTTCTTTTCTTTTCCGAGAAATCTCTATATAAACATTATCTCTTCTTATATGTACTGTAACTGTGTATTGTAACAGTGTTAAGTATATGGCGCCCTCTCATAGGTCGACTTGACAACGTTGGTTAAGCTATCAGGTCTCTCTTCTTCTCTATCTATTCACAGTGATCTATCTGACTTATGGGCCACTCAGACCAGATAGCAAACACGCCCATCTTCAAATTCTATTTCCAAACTACATCGCCGTCTCCAGGAGGGATGTATTTGCACACTCGAGCGCCATTTTTATTCTTAAAAGCCAACGTTCAACCTTCTGGAGCATTCACTCTCTCCCTGCAGGAAGAGACAAGCACGAAACACACTCTTTGTTACATGCACTTAATATTTCTTACTATTGTCCTTCCATTTATTTCTCTTCTTCTCCTTTTTCTTCATTTTGTTTCTTTCGTTTTCTCCTTCTTCTTCTAATTTCTTTTCTGTTCTTTTCCAATCTTTCCTTTTTCCTTCTTCCTCTTTGCTTCGTCTTCATCCATCAGACCCCATTCACGTTGATAACTGTTCAGTAAACCGCTGCATGCTCAATTAACTGGGATACCACCCCCAAAAATTTCATATTTTTCCATTATTATATTTCTTTTTGCTTAAACCCACCACCCAATTCCGGACAATGCCGTCATTGAAACGTCACCCTCGCTGGCCCTCCCTCTCTACACCCACCGTTGAAGGATGTTTCGCAGACTGAGACGAGTAGCAAGCCAGAAGCAACAACAACAACAAACAACAACAACAACAAAATGAATAATAATAAAATATAATATACTACCGAATCAATTACACACAGCCCTGACATACGACACACAATCACACACACACACACAACACACACACAACGAGAAGGCATATAATTATACTATATATTACAGTTGTGTCAATAAAAGGTACCGAGAATTTTATGATTTTACACACTGTATTCTAGAAAAAAACGTTCTATTCATTAATTTTTCGTCTAATACAAAGTGTGTCCAAAAGAACCATGTTTAAAAGCTTATATTTACCAAGATTAGACAGAATGTACTTGTAAGAATGGATACATTTATTTTTCAGTCAATACAAGTGAGCGAGCTTCACTACCACCACCACACAATACTTTTGACACACCCTTGTATATAATATATATATATTCCCATTTTTAACTAACTGTTAGACTTCTAACTTAATAGAAAAACTTAGAGTCCTAATGCTTTCCCATTTCTTATATCCCGATCCACAAATCCTCACCCTCGTTATATATGTAGGTGTTAAGAGTATGCTACAGAGAGCGTGCGAGAGCGTGAGACCTCTACTCACTATACGTATACAGGCGCGACCTTTTTTTTTTTTTGTTTATTAACGCGCGCGATAGTGAGTGTAGAAGAGGCGCGCAGAGCGAGTGAGTGTGAAGAGAGTGTGTGATCGTCCCGTCCTCATCGATGACTATGAGTCGACGTGAGCGAGCGGAGCATATGCTAGTATGTAAATCGTTTTTAAACTATACAGAGTATCAAACAAAATTAACTTAAAATATTTACAAATAAATAAATTACCTACGATTTGTGGGTAAAAAAAAGATCGCGAGAGCGCGAGACGAGAGATCGCGTAGAAGAGATTTGGTGAAGCTCGCGACAATACCGATATGAAGTCCCAGAAGCAATACCGACTATGATCTTAAGCTTGCGCGTCAATATCTATATTATCTCTCGATCGATCATATTGATTTGGTTCATTATATTATAATCTATATCATATATCCCGAGTTGTGCGAGCGATAGAAGAATTGGCATTAGGATATCTTCTCTCTAGGAATTGAATTCAGAGTTACTCCCTCTCCTAGACTGGTCTACCTACCCAAGTTAAATAGTCCGTCTGTCCTCGTAATTGATCGCGAAACGTATAGGATTCAGAGCGAGTGAGCGGCGATGAACCACAGATCGTCTAGAATTGAACTCGACTCGGCGGGTCCTTTTGCCTACTCCTAGACACACCAGCAGCATCTTAGGCTAATTCCGCAATTGCGCGAGCGTCACCAGTGTGCGTTGCCTTTGAGCTCAACTCCATATGCATAATACCATATTTTATTCCATGCAAGTACAAATTCCGAAGTCTGATGCGTGACCACATGTACACATACAACATAACACATAGTTATTACAGATGAAGATTAAATGAATATTGAAAAAATAGCGAGTAAATAGAAAATATTAATAACTAATGACTCCAAGTGCTTCATCTATGAATTAACACAATGTTAATCTGATTATTCTTTATCTATCTAATATACAATAGTAGGAGTGATATATATATATATATCCCACCAGGAAGTCTTCCTCCTCACCCGCCACCTAAGGAGATCTCTCCCTCGTACGCGTCTGAGCCGTACCACAGCTCCTCCGCTTACCACAATCTGGTACTCATACGCTGAGTTGCGCAGACGCATCGACACGCACCTCTGTCCGCTCTCGGCAAACACATCGCATCTGAACTTCTCGTAATGAATTAGAGAGCAAGTGAAACCAACATGAGAACAATTCTCTATATATAGAGCTGAGTGCGTGAGCGTTGAGAGAGATTAATATCCCGTCGTGCGAGAATCTCAAATTCCAAAATACAGTGAACATGCTTATCGTGAGAGAGCCAGAGTCTTTATCGGCGTGGCTGGTCTGTCACAAAGACAACACTTGATACTTTTATGTGATGTTTGATAAGTCACGCCTGCCAGCGTTGTATGTGACGAGAGAGCGCTATAACAGAATATGTGACAAAAATTTACGAGCTACTTAAGAACTATAATTCAAAATGTCGCCGAGAGTCAGAGTGATTGATTCACCTGAATAAGCCAAGTCTGTGCAACTCTTGACGTCACCCATATTAGCTACACCTGACCAGACACAAAGCCTACCATTGCCGTGTATACATATATATATATAAAATTCAGTACTATATAGATAACATAATATAAATTATATATATGAGTCTATAATTTCAATAAATAGATGATTATATTGTTATATGTGTAATCTTTATATGATCTATGGCATTGTCGTGTTGTCTGACTCGCTGAACCGAAAAACTATAACTACTCAATCACAATTCCTTAGTTATGACATCACATTCTCATTTAATGCTAATATAAGCACAAAATCCTTCAAGAACTTAATATGAAATCCATATAACAAGAAGAAATAACTCTCGTAAATTATTCACTTCCTCTTTTAACTTAAAACTTAATCTAGAAAAATAACAATGAAAGACCGAGATGATGGTAAAGAGTAATTTCAGTGTTCTTATTTTCATTAACCCTTCTCTGATTCTAATTTTTCTTGCATTCTTATTTATTTCGTTAGTCTTTCTAATTTAATATAATATTTATCTATTACATAAAACCTAACATACTTGCCACCCAGCAAGCATATCATCTGCTAGTATATTATTAATAATAATATCAATGGATTAGTGTATAGTGGAAGTTTGAAATAACATGAGATAACGGAGTATATGTTTATACGAAGTCCATTATATTTTCCATTCAATGTATTAGGAATGTTTCCCTCTTACAAGGATTTTAGGACAACACCCACACACACACACACACACCACACACACACACTACACACACATCTATATATATAATATATATATATATATATATTAGCTTATATATATATAATATACATATACGGTTTCTACAATTCGCACAGTATTATAAATTAAAGTCTGTAAAAAGTCCATCGATAGAAAATAATCAAAAAAAGAATTCATACCCAAACATTTTCTTCGCGTACTATCAGCTCACGGTGCTTGTGTCGGTGGTCGGTGTGGCTCTGTGTTGACTCTGATTTGTGTGTTCTGATGTGTGCATCATCCTGAACAAGGAACAAAAAAGGTACAACTCCAGGAGATAAGAGGAAAAATTCATTGTGTCGGTGCGAACGAATGCCTCACTGTGTAAAAGAGTAACAAAAACAGAAAGAGATGATCAAGAAGAAAAAAATGAAGAGTGCGAGAGTTAAGATACAAATAAACGATAGAGAGAGAGAGAGAAGAGAGAGAGAGAACGAAGAGAGAATGAGTGAGAGAGAGAGAGAGAGAGGAGGAGGAGAGAATTAGCGCACACAATGAGTATGAAAAAAAATGGAATCATCAAGAAAATAGAGCAATTATATATACTATAATAATATATATATATATATATATATATATAATAATATATAGAACGAGAGAGAGAGGAGAAAGAGAGAGATTGAGGGGCAAGAGAGAGAGGTAGGCAGATAAATTGAGCGATGAAAAAAAGAAGAAATCCAAGAAATATAACCAATCAAGATTATAGATATATTATATACATAGGTCATATAAGGGTAGTGATAGTATAATAGCGAGGCCTTGTGTACCGAGGAGAGAGAGAGAGAGAGAGAGGGCAAGGGCGCGTCCGGGAGAGTGATACAGAGAGGAGAGAGCCGCTCAGACTGCCGTGCATAGCATTCGCGGATCCTGACTTATATCATGACGAGAGAGGACGAGAGGCTGATTGTCAGATACAGTTCCCCTCCGCGCATTGCTACGGCGACTAATGTCAGTACTCTCAGCACAACCCGCATATCCTCGATCCATGACCGATGAGAGCAGAGAGAGATGCAAGGGGGAAGAGAGGAGAGTGATGGCAAAACTCTTGATTGATGTGAAAAAAGATATATGGAAATCCAGAAGAAATAGACCACTGAAGATAAACTAACTATATATATATACCTATATATATATATATATATAATATGAGTGCTTGTGTGTACGAGAGAGGGCAGAGAGATGAGAGAGCCGCGCACGAACAATCCTCTACTCAGAGAGGAGACGAGATGAGGAGAGAGAGCAGAAGAGAGAGTAGGGGGACATGAGAGATGTCTCCTGTCGAGTGTTTGTGTGTGTGTGTGTACCGTAGAAGTAGATATTAGAGGACGAAAGAGTGTGGTGTTACGAAGATAAAGATGAGAGAAAATGATAGAGGAGAGAGAGAAGAGAGAAGAGACTGAGACGAGAGAGAGAGAGAGAGGGAGAAGAAAGAAGAATGAAAGACAGTCGAGGGAGATAATAGATGTAAGGATGTGTTGCGCGGGAGGCGCGCGCCGGGCGGGCTGTGTGTGTGTATGTAAAGAGACTGAAGGAAGAGAGAGAGAAGGAGAGGAGTGAGAGTGATAGAGAGAGTGAAATTGACACATGAGATATAGTAATGGGGGCGGAGATGGGATTAGAAGTAAAAGTTGTGATTGTACGAGGAGATATAAAAGAGAGACGAGACCGGAGATGAGAAGAGAAAGAGAGCAGAGCGAGAGAGAGAGAGAGAAAGACGGGAAGATATAAAGAGGAGAAGAGGGAGACATTGTGTGTTCTGTACGAGAGAACATGGGGGGGGTAAGGAAGAGAGAGAGGGGAGAAGAGAAGAGATTGATTACTATATATATAGAGAAGAGGAAAGAGAGGAGAGAGATTAATAGAGAGAGAGAGATTGAGGGACAGAGAGAGATGACGAGAGACGAGAGAGAGAGAGAGGTACAAAGAGACAGACGGGGAAGGGATACAAGAGAGACGGTGGTGCTGTATCGAGAGGAAAGGAAGAGAGAGAGAGAGAGACGAGAGAGAGAGAAGAAGAGGAGAGAGAAGAGAGAAGATAATGTTCACTTCCCTAGAGTTTCCATAATCCTCGCTCCCCCACCCCCTCACCTTTGACAGGGAATCATTCTTAAGCCATGGGAAAGAGCACGCGTCAGGTAAGTAAACTCACCCACCCACGTGAATGAGTTCACGCTTGTATTCACCTTTGCAAAACGATGTAGAATTGCCGGGGAGAAAAGAGTTGTTGGCTTCAGAATGAGCGCGCCGCCGCAGACGCTTCTGAGCTTTCTAGCGCGAGCATGAAAGAATGGCCTGGCGGCTTAAAGGTGCAGCTGAGGTGGCAACATCGGGCAACATGGACGACGAGTGGTGTTCACACATACTCACCTTCGACATGTTATGAATGAAGGAGCTTTAAGATCGTTCACACACCCCATGTTCGGTGTGTGCCTTTTTTTTTTCCTTCTTCTTTTTTTAAGAAAAAAAAGACTTTTGAGGGTAGTGTTTTATCGTTACTTTCATTTTGCAGTTTTCTCCTTTTTTGGAAAATATTAATCTGTATTTTGCTTCGTCTTTTTTATTTTCTATTTTTTCGTTTTGCTGCCCCCGAATTAACTATATAAATTGAAAAATTTCTCTTTCCTTCTTTATGCTCCTATTTTGTGAAAAATCTATCTAGTCTGTCGATCTATTAAAGATTTGAGCGTGTGGTGTGAGAATGCTTCTGAGTCTGATGCTCGGTCGAGTCTAATCGTATTAAAGTTGTGTGATTTTTTTAAAATGTAGAGGTCATATATGCCATTTATCTATCTGTCTGCTCTCTCTGCTCTCCGGTTATCTCATCTTGTCCCTCTCTCTCTCTCTCTCTCTCTCTCGTCTCTCTCTCTCTCCATAGATATAGATGAGATATTAAATTTTGATTTTTTAAAAATCGTACTATATATCTATTTATGTCTATCGTAGGGTGTAGTTGAAGCAGTGTCTCGTCTCTCTCCTGCTCGCGTCTCTCGTCGCCCCGTTCTCTGTGACTGTCTCTCGCTATATATATGTATGTATCGTACGATCTATTAAAATTTGAATTTTAAAAATCTATCTAATATATCATGTATCATCTATCTATGAAGCTTCTCTCTTTCTGTTCTCTTCTCTCTCTCTCTCTCTCTCCTCTATCTCTCTCTGGCATCTATCATCTAGCTATCGTGTCTTATCTGATTATAGTTTTTTCTCTTATCATATCTAGAGAGTGCTGTGCCTCATGTATCTTATCGTATCTATCTATCTATCTATCTATAAACAGCTTTGTTCTGTTATCTGTTGATTAATTCTATGATTTTCGTATCATCTATCTCTCTATCAACTTATCTATCTATCTATCTTTATTATAACACATTCACTCAATAAGACTCGGTCTGACACATAATGGCCCACTAATAAAAAATCCATACAATTTCATAAAACTAACCTCAAAGTGCACATGTCAAAATTTGAGCCCCAATTCAGATGATTGTTACAATTTACATTATTTTAAGTGAAGTACTGTTGCAAATTTTCAAAACGATGAAAAATCTGAATTTCCTGTGTTAATAAAGCATTGCTTCGATGGAAAAAATACTGTTTCAAGCAAAGCAATGGCTATAAGTGTTATTCGACGTGCCTCCGTGAAACAACAGTTAAAGAGGTGGTATCTGACTTTAAACGCATTCGTACAGACACAAATGGTGCTAACGCTCAGGTCGCCCAAATCACATTGCTCGGAAAACACCAAAAATCCCACAAACTCCTTTTGCGATCGTAAATGAGGTGCGTGAAATAGCAGAGAAGTGACGATATCAGAAAGCGTTTATCACCATTCATGAACATTGTCAAGAGAAATCTTGTGTCCATAATGGTGCCGCGTTTGTCACAGTTTGTCAAAAACAAACAACGCCGTTGACGATTCAGAGCGTTGTTTGCAACTGTTTCAAACCCAATAAAAAAAGATTTTTTGCTATAAATATTGACACATGGATGAAACATGATTCCACTTCTACTCTGCGAGTCAAATTGCCCATAGCTGACGCTGTCCCTAAGCAGATGATAGCCGTCCAAGCACCAAAGAGTCGCAAACATCATAGCATGGTTTTGCCTCCGCATTTTGGGATGCGCAAGGTATTTTATTCATCGATTACCTTGAGAAACGAAAGAATCATCAATAGCAATATTATATAGCATATTGGTGCTTGAAGGAAGAAATTGCCAAAAAGGCCCAACTGGAAAAAGAAAAGAGTGTCCTTTCACAACATATCGCACCGTACTCACAGCGATCGCATACGATGCAAAACTACATGATTCACTTCGAATTCTTCCTTACCGATCCTATCTCCAATCTGACCCCAGCGACTACTATAGCTTTTGCAGACCTCAAAAGAATGTTCCAGGGAAAGAGATTGGCTTCTAATGGATAAAGTGATTCGGAAACTGAGGCGTTGTTTATGAGCCAAGACAAATCGTTCTATAAAAGCATCAAATTGTTAGAGAAGTGTTGGATCAGTTGTATCACCTTAGAAGAAGACTATGTTATGTATAAGTCGAAGTTATGCCTATTTTATTAGTTAGGCTTGGGCTGGTGAGTAGCGACTTTCTTACTTAGGCTGGTATCTCCGGATAGCTCTTCTAACTTCCTATTCAGATCTCGTTTCTTCTTCTTAAGATGCTTATGAGATGTCTTGCATTGCGTTTGTTTTAATGACAACACAAATACGTTCTTAAGGAATTCACTTTTATTTTAATTTCCTTACTTTCAACTTGTCTTGCAATACTTATCTTTCTTGTTACGCGTAATTCTTGTAAATTGGACGGCCTGATAACTGGGCTGGTATTTATCAGAATAACTCTTCCAAATTCTATTCAGATCTGTCATGTGTTCTATTCTTAAGATGTTTTTGAAATGTTCTCATCTGTTTTTTAATGACACACAAAATATTTCTTAAAGTGAATTCACATCTTTATCTAATATTAAGTCTGATCCTCAAACATACGTGTGCGATTCTAGCACCATCGTCTTCATTTTCAGCGCCACAATGTTAGTGACAACAACATTGTTTAAAACAATGAAACTTTACAGCCACTTACCACCTTCCACAAACCCATCCAAGTGAGACAAACAGTGCATGCTCAGCACTTCTAATGAAGTACAAACCAAACCTTATAAGTAAGTATCCTTGACACGCTACTCATGGACACACCAATGTTGGTCGACAAACAAACTTTACATTCCATTAGCTCTTGTATGATCTGTGTTGTGCGGAGACTGTCAAAAACGATGACTGATAGTATGCGGACGGGCGTAGCGAGAGATAGATAATAGAAGAGAGAGAGAGAGAGAAGGAGAAGAAGGGAGAGACGGGAGATGAGAGAGAGAGATGAGAGAGAGAGAGGTGTATCTCTTCTCTT
>CM042152.1:79196312-79214210 GCA_023376005.1 Doryteuthis pealeii | reverse complement strand
TTATATATAGAAGGGATAGGATGATTGGATATAGTGATAGTCTCTATATTGAAATAATGTCTATTTATTTCATTATCTATCTACCTAATGCGTGTACTTTACCTAAAAGTAAGTTCTCCAAAAGCGTTGGGGGGGGGGGAGCAGAGAAAACTGTTCGTGCGGGCTATTGACAACTTTGGCCCCCCTACCATCTCAGTCTTTGCAGTCGTTTCTATAATGGATCTCCCGTCCGACGCGACCACCAACGTATATACATTCATTAGGCACAATTAGCCTAATGTTTATCCGTGTTGGAAATGAAATCGTCGACTCGAGTTCAAATCCTGGACGAGGGTGTTTGCGTTTCATTTTGTATTAATGCCTTTGGAAAAGGCATGAATCCATCTGTTCTCCCCCCAGTTATGGGTAAATAATAGAACAAAGTGGGTTATTTAGCTTGATTAAACAACCTGTCTCGGAGAAGGAAAACTATGAATTCAAAACAACATCACTCCGATTAAAAAAGACCTTGTGTCACATCCTGCCTACTATTGGGGATAGGCAATAGGGTAGGTCGATTTTTCACTTAAAAAAAAATTCTCTCAAACAGCAAAAGTTGTGTGTTGGTATAATAAATACTAATACCAAAAACTAGATTTCTTACTTTCACCATTGTTTGAGGAAATAGCATCAAAGATCGTCAGTCAAATGCACCAAAATTCCTCGTTTTCGGCAACATTTAGCCTAGAATTGGTTTAGAAATTAGCAAGTTTTCAATATCTAAAACAAGATGGTTCTGATTTTAAACAAAACGAATTAAAATATTTTAACTAGAATTCAGAATTAAAAATATCGCCCCCCCCATCACACAACCTCTAAATGCTGCTTTTTACCTAATAATTAAGCTGTAACAGTGATAACATTTTGAAAGATTGAAATCTATTTCCTCAAAGAACATTTTTGTTGGGTAATTCTTTAAGTTAATTTGTAAATTTCGCCACATGGGGGGGGGGGGCGTTACAGTTCCAAAATCGACTCTACCTAATGGGCAAATACATTTGGATCAGACGGTATTCTTCAGCACTGTTAATAAGACTTTTTACTGGGTATACGTATGGAAGAAAGAGGTGTTATGAGACGATGAGAAAGGTGAGGGGTAGAGGTAGAGGCATTCGTATAATTATCCCAAATTTTAAAAGTCTTCATCTCTTACTTACTTGAGTAGTTGATTTTCTGTTTGGTATTTTAGTCTGTCTCTTGCATAGCTGGGACATTTCTAAAGATGCTGGTTTGATTTTATTTCTTTTTCTGAAAGATGCTGGTCTGTAGAAGCTGGTTTACAATTATTTCACAAAGATGACATAAGGCTTATTTTTTTTTGAGTGATCACACCTTTTTATTTTCAACCAAATTTCTCAACCGCGACCGGAGTGAAGCGGAAGACGATGTCTACATCATGGTGTCTTGCACTAAACTGCTGACTAACCTAAGCTAACCCAACTTCCACTTTTACGCTTCTCAGTGGCGGATTCCGAGGGGTCAACTATGGATAGGAATAATTTAACATATGTTTACATTTTAACTCATTGAATTCTGTGTTAGTTTTATTGATTTTACTGAATGTACAAATTTAAATTTTTTTATATATATTAATATGCTTGTTCTTTAATCTTCTAACCGAATTCTTATTTCGTGATGAATGTCGTCACCTCAGCTACATAATGAACCATTTCGTTTTTATCATAAAGAAAGAAAGGGAAGAAAAAGGACATGTACAAAGAAAAAATATAATAAAAAAGAAAGAAAGATAGAAAGTGTGTGTGTGTGTTGCGTGTGTGTGTGTGTGTGTGTGTGTGCTGAAGCGATGGCGTTAATCTGTTTAATCAACATAATGAAACATGAGAAGAGAGAGAGAGAGAGAAGAGACGAGAGAGAGAGAGAGAGAGAGAGAGTTAAATCAAGAATAACTTTTTACATATTAACCTATTTCGCAATAGCTCTTAAGTAAACATATCAAACGTATATATATATATGTGTGTGTGTGTGTGTGTTGTGTGTGTATATATGCGAGGAGTTTTTGTGTACGTATATGTGTACGCATGTGTGTGTGCGTATATGTATATACGTACGTTTGTACATATGTACACGTTTGTATCTAAACGAAAAAATCAAAACAAATTCCGAAAAGTAAGTTTTATCAATTTATTATTAATACCGATTAGTTTCGGTCTTAGGCCATCATCAGGAAGTGTTAATCTCATCAGAAAGTGTTTATTTCGTCATCAGGAAGTATTTATTTCATCAGAATGTGTTTATTTCGTCATGAGGAAGTGCTTATTTCGCCAGGAAGTGTTTATTTCGTCATCAGGAAGTGTTTATTTCACCCAGGAAGTTTTTCACCAGGAAGTGTTGAAATAGACTCTCCCTGATAATGAAAAATACTCCCTGAGATGAAATAAACACTTCCTGATGACGAAATAAACACTTCCTGGTGAAAAACTTCCTGGATGACCTAAGGACTGAAGTATAATCACTAAACGTAGACTGTTTTTTAAAAACTTACATTTCAAGTTTCTCACACCAATTTAAAGATAGCCCCCCCCCCTGGTAATCAGCGTATTAATAATACAGCTTAGGAAATATGATATGTGCGGTAAAGTAGGTGTGCCACTCCACCTCAGCACAAAATAAATCTCCCTGGTCTAACGGAAAGGGGATAGACTCCTTCACTGTCCAACTGTTACCGACAATAGGCCACCCCACCGACTTTATTTTTACTTTATATTCGTTCTTATTTAGTTTCGTTATTCATCCTAATTAAATGTAATATTTTAAATATTAAATATCTGCGGTCAGTGGGTGCATGCTTTTACTAATCTTCTATTATAATGGAGATTGTTGAGTTTTTTTCTGTCTGTAACCGAAACTTCTATCATACTCAAGTCACATCCTTAGTTATTTACATCACATTCTCTATGATTTTTTTTATTTAAACTTCTATCATTAATAAATTGTTATACATCATTCTAATATTGACCATATCTAGGATACTATACAGGTAATTGTATTTGTATATACATCAAAATAGCGGTTTACAGTGTGAATGGAAAGGCTAATTTGCATATTGATCTTTAAAATTTGATTTAATAAATATGTGCTTAGTATTATTGATTTCTAATTGTTTGGCTTTATCTTAATGAATATGAGCAAACATCTCGGGGATAAATCTTAAATGAAATCGATTAATAAGAAGAATAACTGTAATATTATCCTTTACTTCCAATTTTAACTAAATAGTTAAATTAGGAAAATTTGAAAGACGGGGAGTAATGGAAAATAATGGAAAGTTAGTTTCAAAGTTGTTCTAGCTATTTTTCAATCATACCCCCTCTGTTCCAAATCTTCTATATGCATTCGTATTCAGTTTCATTAACCTTTCTAATTTAATATGATATTTTATTATATTAAAACTTAAGTACTTGCACCCGGAGGGTGCATATATTTGCTAGTTATTATTAATTAAAATATATTTCATATAAAAGATGGGGGGGGTGCATTCAGAAAACACCTCAGGCCGCAGGTGACATGCGGACTGTTATTTACCTACTTTAGCAACGATGGTGTGATATTTTAATGTTTTTTTTTTTGTTAAATGTTAATTTTTATAACGAAACATTAAATTATATATATATATATATATATATATATATAATATATATATATATATATATATATTAGTATACTGATTTGTTTGAGAAGTTTTTAACTAATTGAATTATGATAGACCTAAAAATGAATTTAGGTCAGTGTTTCTAATTATTCATTCAGAAAAATTTATTATCTTTAAAATCTTTAAACACAATATACAATATGGTCTATAAAACACGTATAACACAAGCATCTATTAATAGTGAAGATTCGGTCTTTATTTATTTGTAACCGAAACTACGTCAATGCTTACGTCACATTACCCAAAATCGTCAATTCATAGAATAAAGAACAACTTTATATTATAAGCACTCACATTTTTGAGTATGCAAAATTACACAGTCCTTATTGTTTTGTAAAACAAGTTTTAATAAATACATGCCCGGTATTATATATTTATGAATAGTTTGTTTTATTTTAATGTGTATTTAAAGTTATCTAACGTATAGAGTTTTGAGAGAAAATTATTTACAAACAATATCAAGATGTTAACTAAAAAGTTCCCAAGTAAATACCAACGATTTTGTGTCAAATTGGTGTGTAAAATATTTAAAATAATTATTTATTAATAGTTTATAAATGCAAGCAATATTTCATTTAAGTAAGGAGGGACAGAACTAAGTTTTCATTTCAAATTGTTTTTTTTTTACTCCTTTAATAAATTTGATGATTTTATTTACTTATGATACAAACTCTCTAACATTGATCCCCCCCAGGCAATATCTTGTAAAAATCAATTTTTACACCACCCAGAGGGCGTTTTATTTTTTGCTAGTTTTCATAATAAAAAGTAAACATTTTCCCAAAATAATGCTTCCGGAAATTAATTATCCTAGTAGAACATTATATAACTAAAAAAATATTATTTTCAGGCCTAACTCTATAACATAGTAAACAAAATTCGGAATATGTAGCAGTCCGAAAATTAGTACACCTCTTATATATATGTATTTATAGATTGTAAAGGTATTATTTTTTATGTCATGATTAGGTGACAAGACAACAAATAAATCTGTAATAATGAAAACCTCTCATCTCAGAAATTCAGTTATATAGATATAAATGATATATATATATATATAATATATATATATATAATATATATATATATATGGTATTTGTGAAAAGTGACTTACCGGTGAAAATGGTCACAGTGGTTAGTTGATTCAAGTTTCACAATGATAAGAGAGCGATATAACAAATATAAAGTGCTCAATACGTTAGTAGAGCAAATTCTTTAACATAAAGGTACACGGTAATAATCTACTCGAGTTTCACCATAGGGATCTTCAGGGTTAAATCCACTGGATTAATCAAGATATTGATTAATTGCAGTCGATTTCACGTGTGTGTTTTTTCGCGATACCGTGTACCTTTATGTTAATATATATATATATATTTTTTTCTACTTCTAAATTCTACCGGTGTGGAAAAAACCCAGGTAATTCAGTTTTTCAAAATAATTTTTTTTCAAACTGACATCTGGGGAAAAGATTTTTTTTAAAAAAGAAAAGACCGGTACATTCGTACTTTCTGAAAATAATCATCAGTATCGTACGTAGTGACCAAAAGAAAAAAACACCGGGGGGATTTTCCAAGTTGTATATGTAAAAAGTGCTCAATACATTCAGTAGAGCATGATTATAAGGACCTACATGACTCAGACACTATCTACCTAGGTTTCACCCGAACGGTTCTTTAGGATGATTCTGACTGAAGGAGGTTTTCACAAACGTTTTTTATTTCTGTATCGGGTATCTGATTGGGTAAAAAATTAGCATAAAGATTAAAAAAATTAAATATATATATATATATATATATAATATATTATATATATATAGAGAGAGAGAGAGAGAGAGAGTGAGAGAGAGAGAGGGAGATAGAGATATAGATATAGATATAGATAGATAGATAGATAGATTGGTTAACTTCAGTTGTTGATTTGGTTTTCGAAACCGACTGGACGTATGTATTGAGCACTTTTCAATATTCGTTATTGTTCCGACTCTTTCGTTTTTTTTTTCGTTTTTTCCGATAGACAAAATGATCACTTACTATTTTTTCTTCATTTTCTATACCGTTGTGCCATTCTCTCTCTTAAAACACACACACAACACACACACACACACACACACACATTAATATATATATATAATATACACAGAGTGAGGGAGAGAGAGAGAGGGGGAGTATCGTATTAAAAAAGTACATATATATATATATATATATATATATATATATATTATATTTTAAAAAAGTACTATATATATATAATATATATATATATATATATATATATATATATATATATATTAATATATATATATATTATATATAATCCAATGCCGCTTTAACTTTTCCGTTGCAGCGGCGTCAGTAAATAATCCTAATGTGCTCATATATTAAAACATTGAATAGTAATAATATAATAATAATATTATCATTAGAGGAAAAATAAAAGGTCTTTATTTTTCCTTATTAATGTTATAAATATATATATATAATATAATATATATATATATATATATATATAATATTTGTGTGTGTGTGTGTGTGTGTGTGTGTGAAGAGAAATGGAAGTAAAATCCGACGGTATGTAGAATTGTGTAGTGCCTTATAAACTTACCACTCATTTTATTTAAACCTGTGTTTTTTCAAATGTTTCACTATTCTACACACACACAAACACACACACATACACATACACACACACACACACACATAATATATATATATATATATATATATATATATAGAGAGAGAGAGAGAGAGAGTGTGAGTGTGAGTATCGTATTTTTTAAAAAGTACATAAACAAAAAATAGTGTTTAATATTTGAATGGTGTTCAATTTTGGTCTGCTACATATATTTTTGGTTACAGAGGTTCAATGTTGTACATTGTAGAAATGAATAATATATATATTGTACAAGGTTCCCCTAGTATATTTGGTTTAACCGTTAAAAAAATAGATCGGTTTATATCTATTTATGGGCGATACCATATCTCCTTCGAACTAGGGGTGAGAGTGGCAATCATATCTGATTATTTTAAATTTCTGTTTAATTGTATAAGTTTGATAAAAATTGAATTAGCGTTTATTTGGGATTTAAATTTTGTCTTCCTCGAAGTCCAGTAGAATAGTTAATATACAAGTCTTATATAATGCATCAATATCTTATTACTGACATCTATATAAATAAGATATTTTCAATGATATTCTCACATATGATCTAAAACACAAACATAACACTTATGCCTATTATTTCTTTTTAAATATATTTTTAGGTATTTCTTTATACGAACTCATGTAAAACCTATCAGTATCATGCCTATCTATCTATCTATCTATCTATTTATTTATCTATCTATCTATCTTACATCTATTCATATCTATCTATCTATCTATCTATCTATCTGATGTATTTTCACATCTCTCTCTCTCTTCTCTCTCTCTTTCTCTCTCTCTCTCTCTATCTATATATCTGTCTGACGTCTATTCATATCTATCTATCTATCTATCTATCTATCTGATGTATTTTCACATCTATCTATCTATATCTCTCTTCTCTCCCTCTCTCTCTCTCTGTCTATCTATCTATCTATCTATCTATCTATATTCATATCTATCTATCTATTCATCTGTCGTCTATTCATATCTATCAATCAATCTATCTATCTATCTATCTATCTATCTATCTATCTATCTATCTATCAGACGTCTATTCATATCTATCTATCTATCTATCTATCTATCCGCGCCTTTTTGCCAGGTGATCTAACCATGATATAGAATTACAAAAAAAATATGAATTATTACCAGTTTATGTGTGTTTACGAGTGTCCGGACACACACACACACACACACACACACACACATTTATTTAAGTTTAATGGTATACTTATATACAATCATAAAATTTTTTAAACTTAAAATGTAAAAACAAAATAAACACTCACAACTGGGAGTATCACGCAATAAATATTCAGATGAGTATTTTCAACCCCATCTGTTTTATTTAAATATATGGTACTAGTTTCCTGTTGTTATTGCCGTTTTAGATCTTATCAAATGTTTTAGATTTGTTCAGAGCGATGAGTTTATCCATTCTAATTATATATATATATATATATATATAATATATAATATATATATATATATTATTATATTATATATATATATAACTAAAATTGATAAACTTATCGCTCAGAACAAATCTAAAACGTTAGATAAGATCTAAAACGGCAAGAACACCAGGTAACGAGTACATGTATATATATATATATATATATATAATATATATATATATATATATATATATGTGTGTGTGTTTTTCTCTCTACCACGGTTAGGGTGTTCAAGGTACATCTTCCTCAGGATAACTAAAAATTATAGGTAGCTAATATTATATATACTTGTCTGGTTTTATCATTTTTTTATTTTTTATTTCTCTCACTTGTCTTCTAAAATAAATTCTAGTCTTTGAATCTAAACTGTTTTCCTTTGAAATTAAAGATTAGTTTTCCACATGCTCTTTTTTACTCCTATCCCTTTTTTATTATTCATCTTGTTTATATCTTACTTATGTGTACTACTGAAATTCCAGTCTTCTGATAAATCTATTAAGTTAGAGTTTTTTTGTATTAATTAATGCATGCCTTATATTATATCTATATTAGACTGGATAATACATTAATGAGTTATAAATCTGTGGTAGCATTTTCCCAGAAATTCATCTTTTCTATTTAATAACTTTCTCCTATCCTGGAATCTAATTATCGCTAACTGTTCTTGTAAACTCAAGAAACGTAGACCAGTTAAACTTCGGCAGATATTTGATCTCTTTGACATTTCCCATTTAATAATAGGTGTTATATTTGATGCTTTAAATTCCGAATATAGCTAGATAAGGTTGTTACATTTTTTAGTTTAATATTAGAAAATCAGTGTTTATGGTTTTTTAACTTAGTTTTAAATTCTGATTTTGTACAACCCACGTAAAATTTAATAAGGTCCGGTTTCTGTGTAGACGTTATCGATGCAAGGTAAATTACACCTTTGGTGAAACACTTTCCTTTTACCGGGCACATGTCTGGGTTTCAGCAATTGCAATTTTTCTGTCTGTTTTTTTTCCTTATTTCTATAATTTGTGTAGTTGTTAATTATTTTGTTATGTTTTTAATTATTCTTTCTATATTATCCATAGCGGAGAAGCTAATCTTTAAGTTGTTATTATTAAAGATTTTGTATAGAGTGTGGTTAACTTGGAAATGTTTATTTATTAAACTTAGAAATATCTTTCCTATTTTCGTTATCACCTGTAGAGTGAATGGTGGATGATACCACATAATCTTTCTATTTCTGTTTTTTTTCATTTTATTTAGTTTTTCATTATTTTGCTTTTTGTTAAATTTAATTTTATTTCTAGAATACCCACTATCATATAGTGCTTTATTATAAATATCGCTAACACTATTGAAAATTTTCTGGTTAGAAGAATTTTTACAACCGAAATGAAAGGAGCACATATAAGTTCAACGCCCCCCCCCCAAAAAAACAAAAACAAAATGCGCCACTGGTAAAACTGTTAGAAAAAATTGAAACGGACATGTTAGATTTAGTCACCAACATCTATATACTAATAAAATGCAATTATATTTATATATACAACAAAATAGCGGATTACAATGTGAATGGGAAGGCTAATTTGCATATTGATCTTAAAAAATTGATTTTAATAAATATCTGCTTAGTATTATTGATTTCTAATTGTTTGGTTTTATCTTATTGAATATGAGCAAAAATCTCGGGGTTAAATCTTAAAAGAAATCCATTAACAAGAAGAAATAACTAATTTTATTCTTTAGTTCCTATTTTAACTAAATAGTTAAATTAGGAAAATTTACCAATGAAAGATGGGAGTAAGGGAAAATGATGGAGAGTTAGTTTCAAAGTTTTCTATTTTCGATTATACCCCCTCCTTTTCAAATATTTTTATCTGAATTCTTATTCAGTTTCATTAGCCTTTCTAATTTAACATGATATTTTATTATATTAAAACTTAGATACTTGCACCGGAGGGTGCATATATTGCTAGTATATATATATATATATATAATATATATATATTATATATATATATATATATATAATATATATACATATATATATATATATATATATATATATATATATATATATATATATATATATATATATATATATATATATATATATATATATATATTATATATATTATATTATATATTTATATATATATATAATATATATTTTATATATATATATATATATAATAGGTTTAAGAAATACCATAGCAATTTCAAAATGAACTAAAATTAACGGTGGATGATATATAAAAAAAAACCTCTAAAAATATTAGTGAAAGCAGATAAAACAAGGAACTTTTACAAACTTGATTATCACAAATACAATAGTTTAATAACAAAGAAAATTACAAGAAATTATTTAAAAAAAAACTCAACACGAATGAAAACAACTTACAATAAGATATGAACAAAGATAACAAAAGAATTACTAGAAACTAAACATTATTGATAGGGTCCAAGTATAACAAAGTAAAAACTCGTATGTTTTACTAAAGGACCAGAAAGCTGACTTTAGCTGGAAACCAGAAACTCGACTAATTAAGCAAACAAGATCTGAAATCGGTAAGGTGTGCAGAGTGATTCTGGAGGAAGTCAATTTATTTTTATCATTGAAATTTTCAAAAAATCAAAAACGTTTAAAAAAGTTTTAATCAAATTTCAGGTCATATATGCATTTGTCATTAACAAAGAAAATCAATAAATAATTTAAAGGGTGAACACACACACACACACACACACATATATATATAATATATAATTATATATATATATAAGGAATGAATTATATATATATATATATATATATATATATATATATATATATATATATATTCCTCTCATTAGCCTTCAAGTGACTCATCAATAGGGTAGGCCGATTTTTAAAACTGTAACAAAAGTTGCAAATTAACACAGATAATTACCACACAAAATATTCTTCTTCAAAAGTTTGCCTTCATTTGAGGAAATAGATTTCAATCTTTTAAAATGTTATCCCTGTTACAGCTTAATTAATGAAGTAAAAATCAGCATATTCGAGGGGTCGCTGATGATGGGGAGATATTTTCAATTTGAATTCTAGTTAAAATCATTTGTTTATTTCATCTTAATAAAATAAATTTCTGTTTTGAATATTGAAATTGCTAAATTTTCAAACCAATTTCTCGTCCAAATGTTGCGGAAACGAGGACTTTTTAGTGCATTTTGACTGACGATCTTTGATGCTATTTCCTCAAATACTGGCAAAAGTAAAAGATCTAGTTTTTGGTAACAGTATTTATTATATCAACATACAACTTTCGTTGTTTGAGAGAATTTGATATTTTAAAAAAGTGAAAAATCAACCTACCCTACTTACCAATCTCACTGCAGATCCACAAAGGACGTCCTTCCAACTGGATCGAATGAGCACCACCATATGTCTCTTAAGGCCAGAAACCGACTCACAAGCTTTGTTATATATATATATATATATATATTAATATATATATATATATATATATTGCTTGAAGGCAGTTACAATGCGTATATCGTATAAAATTCGATAATTATAGAAAATAACCAGAACAAGTGAATTTGGCAAACGATTATGCGATGCTAGAACATCGTACAGTCTGTTTCAACTTTATTAAGTCTCATCAGCGATGTATACTAACGATTTCCCTCCGACAGAAATCGAAACCGGTATATATATATATAAGTATTATTATTAATAAAATTAATAAAATTTAATATATTATTTATTAATAATATAAAAATATATATTATATATTATTAATTAATGTAAATATTTTAATAAAAATATATATTTAATTAATTAAGTTATATTTAATAATAAAATATAATATAATATTTTAAATAAATATATATATAATATATAATAAAATTATAATTATTATAATATTAAATATAATATATATTATAACTTTAAATTAATTATATTTAATAATATATATAAATATTATATATTATTTAAAGATATAATTTAAATAATTTAAAAAATATATATAAATTATTAAAATATATATATAATAATTAATAAATAAATTATTGTAATATTATATTATAATTAATTTAATTAATATAAAGATTAATAAATTATAATAAATATAAATAAATAATATATTAATTTAAATATATATAATATATTTTATAATATATTAATTATTTATAAATTAATATATATTATAATAAAACTATTTATAAATAATATAATTTTATAATTTATAAATTAATAAATATAAATATAAATTATAATTATATAATATATTATAATTATATATGTATATTTAAGGTTCGGGTAGTAAAGTGTAATGATATTCAAAAAAGTAAGTTGTTTATGGAAATATATAATATATATAATTAATTAAAATATTATATTTAATTAATTATATAATTAGTATATATATATTTAATATTATTAATTATATATTATATAAAAAATGGAATTAAAATAAAATAATAAAAATTAAAGTCTAAAATATATTATTATATAAGTAAATTAATGTTAATAATAATTATTAAAAATTAGGTATATATAATAAAATAAAATTATAATATAAATTATAAAAATAATATTAATATAAATATTTATATTACTATCTATTAATAGATTATTATATTATAATTTAAAATAATAAATTAAAGATTATATATAAAAATATATAATATTATACTAAATATCAAATTATTAACTATATATAATAAATACGTAATATTATATATATAAATAATATTAATATAATATTATAAAATAAATATAAGTAATTATTATATTATATTAATTAAAATAATATAAAATTATATAATATTTATTTAATATATAACAATTATATTAATAAATATAAATTATTATTATAATAATAATTATATATTAATTATTATTAATATATATATAGTATATTAATAATTATAATTTATATAAATAAATTATATAAAATAATATTAATAATGTAAAAAATTTATATATAAAAATTATTTAGATATAATTTAAAAATATATATTATATTATTAATATAATTATAAATATATTATAAAAATAAATAAATTAACTATATATAATATATATATATATCTAATAATAAAATAATTAATTGTTAATAATAGTTATTATTAATAATTATAAATATATTTAATAATATAAATATATTAATTAATAATAAATAATAGTAATAAATATATATATTATTATATTATAATATATATATAAAGTTTATTCTATAAAATACTTATTATTATAATATAATTTAAATTATAATATATATATTAATAATAATATATATATATAAAAATTATATAGTTTTAATAAATATTTATATTATAAATTAAAACTTTTTAATTTTTAAAATATATTATAAATATAATAATTTTATACTATAATAATTAATTATAAAAAATTAAAATTATAAGATTAATTTATATATATATATATATTATATATTAATATTAAAAATTTATTATATATAATTTATTAATATAATTTATATACATTATATAAAATCTATATAGTATTAATTTACTAATTAATTAATAAATAATACATAAATTATGTATAGTAATATAATAATAATATTACTAATAAAATAATAATTTATTGATATAATAAGTAAAAAATATAATATTTATAATTATTATATAAATAATTAATAATTAAAAAATTAAATATATAATAATATTTTATTTAATAAATTAATAAATATTATATAAACAATAAGTAAATATAATATAAAATAATATAATTATTAAAATATTATATATTAATAAGTTATATAATATATTAATAATTAATATTACTAAATTTAATTAATTAATGTATATATAAATTATTATTATTTATAATAATATATATATATAATTAATAAGATTATAGTATATATATATATAAATATAAAATATAAATTATTTATAGAATTATATTTAAATAAATATTTATAAAATATAATAATTAAAATTAATATTTTATAAAATAATTAATAAATTAATTAATTAATTTAAAATTTATATATATATATAATATAAAATATTTTATATAATATATTAATAAAAAAATAATAATAAAGTAAAAAATAATTTTATTATTAATATAATAATATTAATTATTTATAAATTATAATTATATAATAAATAATAAAATTAAATTATAGTATTAATTACTAAAATTATATATATACATAAAATATATATACAAAGTAAATTAATAATAATTATAAACTAAATTAATAATTAGTAATATTAAATATTATATTATATAATTAATTATATATAAATAATACTTATATAATAATCTATTAGATATATAATGTAAATATATTATATAATAATTTAAAATAATAATAAAAATATTTAAATATAAAATTAATATAGAATATTTTATAAATTTAATAATAATTATTAATATATAAATTTTTAATAAATAAATAATATTCTAAATTTAATTACTAAATTATCTATAATTAAAAGTATATTAAATTATTTATAATAAAATATAATATTATATAAATAAATAATATTTATAAACATTATAAATAAATTATATAATTAAAAAATAAAATAAAATAATATATAATATAAATATATATTATTATAAATATAATAATTATAAGTAAATAAGTAAAAAAAATATAATATAATTATATCTAAATAACTATTAATATAAAATTTATTCCTTCTTATAATAATAAATTAAATAATAAATAATATATATATAATTATATAATTATATATAATATTAAATATAATAATTTATATGAATAATTAATATATATATATTTATATTATTTTAATTTTTATATATAATTAATAATAATATAAATATAAATTATAATAAAATGTTAAAATTATAATAAGTAATAATTTAAAATTAATAAATATATTAATTATTAATTAATAATAAAATAATAAATTAATTTATTAATAATATTTACTATAATTTTTATATATATTTAAATTTATTAATAATTATGTAATAAATATTAAAAAATATAAATTAAATAAATAATAATGACTTTATATATATTATATGAATAATTAATTTAATAAAATTTATTATATATTAAAAAAATTTATTATATAATAATATATAATATAAAATATAATAAAAAAAATAATATAAAATATAAAATATAAAATAAAATATATATTAAAATATAAAATAATATAATATAAATTAATAATATATATATAAATATTTAAAATATTAATATAATATATTATTAATATATTTAATAAAATATAATTATATATATATTTAATAAATAAAATTAAATATATAAAATTTAAATAATTAAATATATATATCTATAATGAATATTTAATAATTTAAAAATTATATAATTTATATATTAAATAATAATTAATAATATTATAAATTAAATAAAATAAAATAACTAATTAAATTTATTTAAATATAATAATAATATTATATAATAATATTAAAAAGTAATTAAATAATATTAATAATATATATATTAAAATATAATAATAATATAATAATAGTTATATAATAAATAATAAAATATTAATAATATAATTATTATATACATTAAATAATATTAATATATTTAATTATATTAACATATATATTATATAATATATATATTATATATTCTATTTAGAATTTATATAATATAATTAATATTATAATATAAATGTAATTTATTATAAATTAAATAATTATAATAGAAATATATTATAAAAATTATAATTAATTAATTTAATATATTATAAAATTTAATAATTATAATTATAAATTATAATACATATGTATCTTAATAAAAAATTATTTAAATTATATAATATTATTTAAAATATATAAATAATTAATATATTAAAATATATTCCTAATTATTTAAATAAAATATATGTTAATATTAATATTATATTATATTTTATATATATTAATCAATAAATTATATAATATATAATTTATAAAAAATAATATAGTAATATTTTAATATATTATAATATGTTATTATAATAATATTATTAAATTTAAAATAAATATAAGTAATATAAGAATAATAAAATAATATATATATAATATATAAATAATATAAATAAAAATTATTAATAAAAATAAAATTAATAATTATAAATAATTATAAATTATGTATAATTTATTAAAAAATTATAATAAAATATATATTAAATAGTTATATTTAAATAATTATATATAATATATCATATATTTAATATTATATTTATTATAAATAAAATAATTATATGTAAAATTTATTTAATAACAAATAAATTATTATAAAAAAATTTATTTATTAATAAGTAATATATTTTTAAAAAATAATATAAAATAAAAATTATTTTATGTAATAATATAATTAATAATATATTATCATAATATAAAAAAAATAAAATAAATTAATATATTTATAAATATATTATTATATAGTAAACATATAAATATAAATAATATATATATTAATATAATAAATTATTATAATTAGGTAATTTAAAATATAAATAATTAATAAAAATATTTTTAAAATATTATTAACAATAATAAAATATAATAAATAATATAAATTATAATTTTAATATAATATATAATATTATTTATAATTTATTATTTATAAATATAATTATGTTTTAATAGTAAATATTAAACTATAAGTAAAATATATATTTTATAAATTAAATTATTTAAAGTATATATTTATAATATAAATATTATATTTAATTTTATATAATATATAAATATATATTTAATTATTATGTTATTTATTATAATTATAATATTATAAATTATATATTATTATATATATTATTATAATTTTTATATTATATAATATATATATTATAAATAAATTTTAATAAATAATAATAAAAAAAAATTTTTATATTTAAATAATAATATATATAAATAAATAATATATAATATATTATAATATTTATATAATAAATTAATAATATTAAAAAATAAATTATGTATATATTAATAATTTATATATAAAATAATTAAAATACTTAAATAATAATTAATTATAATATATAATTATATATAATTAATTAAATATAATTAAAATTTGTATATA
Source organism: Doryteuthis pealeii (assembly GCA_023376005.1). Lineage (NCBI taxonomy): Eukaryota > Metazoa > Mollusca > Cephalopoda > Myopsida > Loliginidae > Doryteuthis > Doryteuthis pealeii. The sequence continues at coordinate 79,197,354 of CM042152.1, read as the reverse complement.
ATAATTATATAAATAATAATTATAAATATATCATATATCTATAATATATTATAATTTAACTATTTGTAATATATATTTATATATCTTAAATAAAAATTAATATATAAATAAATTTAATTAATTAAATATATAATTTTAATTAATATTAATATTAATATGTAATTAAAAAAATTTAATATATTATATTATATAATATGATAATTATAATTATATTAATAAATATAAATTAATTATATAATAATAAACTATATATATTATATAATTAATATTATAAATTTTAATAAATAAAAAATTTATATATTTAAGTTATATATATAATAAATAAAATTTAATTATATTATATTATATAATATTTTATTATAATTAATACGTATAAATAATATAATATTTATTAAATTTATAGTAAATAATTATAATGTTAAATTATAAGTATAATATATATAGTATATGATATATAATATATATATAACACAACACACACACACATATATATATATATATATATATATAGTGTGTGTGTGTGTGTGTGTATTAATGAATTAAGTATATACAGAGCAATATTTACACTTTCAATGAGAAAGAAAAACTTAATAAACCGTCATTTGGCTATTATAAATTTATTTCGACTGGTAACTCAATAAACGAGCCCAGGAAACTAGATAGACTCCCTCGCAAAATCTCAGTCCACTTTACAACTTGAAAATCACCGATAATGATAGAAATCGCACCGGAACAAAATTTTGGACAATTTATCTAAAATTGGACCAAATTTTGGAAATTTTCAATGAAAACAAGAATTTAAACACAGAAGATAATGTGAGATGAGGAATGAGACAATTTGTATTATTCAAATTTTGAGACTTTTGCCCTAATCGTTATATACACAACGTTTCAGTTGTTGTACCCACCGATCTTCTTCAGGTGTCTCGTCGAACTCGGGTGCTTTCATGTCGTAATCGGGTTAACGAAATGAGAACACTCTAACCCCAATGGATTAAATAAAGGGTTCGGTTCGAAGGTCCGTGAACTCTCCCGATTACGT
>CM042152.1:79186312-79191312 GCA_023376005.1 Doryteuthis pealeii | reverse complement strand
TTCATTTGTTTTTCCCTCTACCCTTTTCTCCTTGTCTTTCTTTCACTTTCTCTCATATCTATCACCGACGCCTTTTTATTTATATCTTAAGTAGTCGTCTTATTCTCTTCTTTTCTTTTCCATATTTTGAAATTATTGTTCCTCTTCATTTTCTCAGAGATTTATTTTATATTTCCGTCTCACTTTATTTCCTATTTACCTCTCTTTTCTTATGTCGGTGGGGCATAGAATAGGCTCACTGTATCCTCTGTATAAGGATACCCCCCACCCCCAAAACAAAAAGAGCTGTTCCGGGTATAAAACTAAACTAAATTTTATGGTAAGGTCCCGTTTTTGAAGATCTGGAGAATGTAGCGAACTCCTTCATTGCCATTAATCCTAGGTCCATTCTGACCCAGAGTGATAGTTTCTGTTAGGGTCTCATATATGGGTCAGATATATTATTCTTATTCGATAGGAATATTTGATGCCATATAACTGTAAATTATTTGTATTAAGAATTGTTACTTAAAGCTATAATTGTTTACTAAAGGTTGGTATTAGTTACTTGAAACCATATAACTGTGTGCAAACAAATGTCTATTATTAGATAGAAATAATTACTGGAAACCATATAACTATTAGTATTAGATGGGAATACTTGAAACCGTATAATTGTGTGTAAATTATTTATATTAGATAGAGATACTTGATATGATATAATTGTGTGCTAAAAATTCTTAAGAATTAGTTAGGAATACTTGATACCATATAACTAAACTATTTATTTTAAGAATAGTTACTTAAAGTTATAATTGTTTACGGAGAATTATTACTACTAGTTACTTGAAACCATATAACTGTGCGCAAACAAATTAATATCAAATAGAAATAGTTACTTGAAACCATATAATTATTAGTTTTAGAGAAGAACACATGAAACTATACAACCGTGTGCAAATTATTTGTATGAAAGAAAAATATTTTTATATCATATAAGTATGTGTAAAATCAACAACAAAAACAAAAGAAAACAAACCAAAATATTGTAAACAACTATACGCAAACATGTAAATATAAATGCCCTATGTACGCGCTTCCCTAACCTCTTTGCATGAAATAATTCTTGACAAGTAGACCTGCCGTTAAAATCAATCAATCCATCAATCAATCTAATTCATTATGTTTACTTTTTTGTTGTTAGTTGCTTATGAAATGAAAGATAGATTATCTATTATTGGCACTTTCCTATCTTATTATAACCGAGATTGTGTGTCTGTACGTCACCACAATAGTCACATTTCCCTTAGTAATTTACATTTTATTCTCAACGGTTATCCAATAATCCCTATTTAATCTTAATTAGCATCTTATTTATTAACAATGTCCCTATTAAGGTCTAACGGAGATAGATTTGCATCAAATCATTAATATGTTTAAAATCTTGCGATGTGTGTTATTATTATTAAGAAATAAATGTTTACATAGTAAATGGTTCGAATAATTTGCATAGCAAACTTTTGTTTTTTATAAAACCGAGCTTAATAAATAATAACTTGGTGCTATTGATTTCTAATATTGTTTTATTCTTAAAAGCAATCCTATCTATAATTTTATGTTGAAATCAATTAGAATAATATAAAAATAAGAGTAATTTTTTTTGTATTTGATTTCATTAATCTTCCTAAATCAAAATATAAAATACTTGAACTCTAAAGACGCAGTTTTTGGCTGGTAAATATAAATATAGGTATGGCTAAAATTTCACATGTTTTTACCCCCACCCAAGGAATTAAAATTCAACAAAACTCGGAAAAATGAAACTTAACGTAATTTTTTGCTGTATTATAAAGAAAAAGGATTTAAAAAGTCACATTTAAAATATTGTCTTGCAGTCTTGGAGAATTTGATAAATTAAAATCTGTATCTGTCAAAATGGCACATTTTTGACGTTTTTTCTCTCTCTTGAATATGTGCTTCTTTTCAACGTGATTTATTTCATTGTTACAATTAATTTCAGAAAAAAAATCATACGTAAGTTTAGGCTCAGTTTTTAAGACAATAAAATAACTCACAATTTCAAATAAAAGTCTAAAGACAGAGTGAGGTGCTGTCGTATCGAAAATTTGGTTGTATATATAATATATATATATATATATATATATATATATATATATATATATATATATATATATATAACCAAATTTTCGATACGACAGCACCTCACTATATATATATATATAATATATTTTCGATACGACATCACTATATATATATATATATATATATATATATATATATATATATATATATATAAGCTTTTTAAGTGATTATATCTCCTTTTTTCATATTATCCTTATCTTTTTATTAGTTCTGTTTGTTTTTGTTTTTTTGTTAAATTTTTGTTTAACCTTTTTTTTAGGGATTTATTTTTCATTTCTCTGGATCATATTCATTTTATTTTAGTTAATTTTAAAGAAAATGCTAAAATTTCACCTTCATCTCAGGAATTAAAATTTAACATCCTCCATGATTTACTAAGGTTTGCTTTGTTGAATATACAGCGCAACGATTGCTTACCATATCTGCAGTTTTTAAGTGGTCACCCATTCGAGTTCTGAGCAGGTACGTCACTGCTTAACTTCTGTGAGCTAACGGAAATTCACCAAGCACACCCATTCATTTGAACTTATTTAGCTAACTCCATCATTAACATGTTATAATTCCATAAAATCTAAGATCATCGAAGGATGCCATATGTAGAGCGTTATATTAGCTTAAAAACATTTAGAAAATCAAAAATCATCGAAAGATATCATATGTAGTGCGTTTATATAAGCTTGAAAAATAGTATTATTTGCGTTATTCGGACTATTGTCCCCATCTTCATTGTTATTTGTACAACGTTTCGGCCGATATACCCTCCGGCCTTCTTCAGGTATTTCTTGTCGGACTCGGGAACCTTCTCGGACTCGGGAGGGTATATCGGTCGAAACGTTGTACAAATAACAATGAAGATGGGGACAAGAGTCCGAATAACGCAAATAATACTAATCTTTAAGCCTTATCTCAAAAATTCAGAGAAAAAGCTTGAAAAACATTTAAAATCTCTAAGATCCTCGACTGATACGATATGTAGAGCATTATATAAGCGTGAAAAACATTATAAATTCTAGGATCACCGAAGGATACCACATGGAGAGCATTAGAAAAGCTTGACACAAAACTATAAAATCTAGGATCATCGACGGATATCACATGTAGTGTATTATTTTAGCTTAAAAACATTTAGAAACATTTAGAGGTTTACATAACATATCGTGTGGATAATTTGCATACTGATTTTAACAAATATAATAAATAGTTACTTGGTGTTGTTGATTTCTAATATTGTTTTATTCTCAAAATTATTCAAAGAAATCCTATGTTTGATTTTATAAAAAACAATTATAATTAGAATAAGTATAATTTTTTTTATTTGTGTTCTTATTGAGTTCCGTTAGTCTTTCTAATCTAATATACAAATATTAATACTCGTGTTCCTTAATCTTCCAACCGTTATCATCTTGCAACACTCTATATTTAAAAATGAGACCGTTCAAATCATCCAAGATGAGATGAAAAAAAAAAAAAAAAGAAGTAATTCCTGATTATGTGGTGTCGCTTAATCACCGAATTCTTATTTTTTATGAGTGTCGTCACCTCAGCTAAATAAAATGCACCATTCCGTTTTATTATAAAGAAAGAAAGGGAAGAAATAGGACATACTACACAGAACAAATATAAGAAAGAAAGAAAGAAAGAAAGTGGGGTAAGATAGAGGTGGCGAGCGCGCAGAAGCGATAACGCTAATCTGTTTTAACTGAACATAACGAAAAGATGAAAAGAAAGAAAAAAAAAGCGTGAGAGAGAGTTAAATCTAGATTATTATACTGTTTACATATTGAACTATTTAGCAATAGCTCTTAAGTAAACATATCAAACGTTGTAATAATTTAAATTACCATACTGTAGTATATCCATAGATCCTGCTAGTTATTATTATTATTATTATTATTATTATTATTATTATTATTATTATCAAAAAACGCCCTCCGGTGGAGTAAAAATTTATTTGGGTGGGAGTTAAAAATTCAATGTTAGAGGATTTATATAATACGTAAAATCATCAAATTCATTAAAGGAATAAAAAAAATAAAATAAATAAAATAAAACAATTAGAAATAAAAACTTAGTCCTGTTCCCCAGTAATTCTGTTTATCTGTGCGCAGGTATTTAAGTTTTAATGTAATAAAATATTTCATTAAATTAGAACGGCTAATGAAACTAAATAAGAATGCAGATAAAAAGATTTGAAACAGAGGGGGGTATAATGGAAAAATAGAACAACTGAAACTTACTCTCCGATCACTCCCGTCTTTCATTCAAATAAAGAATAAAATTACAGTTACTGGATTTCTTTTAAGATTCATTGAAGATATTTTTGCTCATATTTATTAAAATAAAACCAAACAATTAGAAATCAATAATATCAAGCATATATTTATTAAAATCAAATTTTTAATATCAATATGCAAATTAGCCTTCCCTGTTCACACTGTAAACCGCTATTTTGTTGTATATATAAATACAATTGCATGTTATTTGTATGTAGATATGACCAACAGTATTAATAATGTAAAACAATTTTATTAATGATTGAGGTTTAAATAAAAAATAAAATAATGGAGAATGTGATGTAAATAACTGAGGGAATTGCGACTTGAGTAGTAATGTGGTTTTGGTTACCGACAGATAAAGACACAATCTCCATTATAATAAGAAAATATATTCTGAGTGTATATTCCTGCAAGTCTTTCAAATGTGTCTATTGATAATTACTTTTTCTTTTTCTTTCCCTTTCATCCGGAACTTTTCACCTCAATATTTCAATTCTTTCTTTTTGCTTAAAGTAATTATCTCCCCCTGATTGATTGTCTGCGATTCATACCTACTTTGCAGAATTATCTTTCTTTACCTTT
>CM042152.1:79178812-79181312 GCA_023376005.1 Doryteuthis pealeii | reverse complement strand
CAAAGGTTGTGTCCCTGCTTTGTGAGTATATATAATAGAGCGTTGTATAATACTTTACAAAGTAATACTAATGACTATAAAATAAATATTCAATGATTAACTTCTTGAAATGACTGTGATATAAGCAGTGACGTAATTTCGGTTACAGACAAACAAAGACTGAATCTCCATTATATATAGGTAGTGTGATGACACTGTTCTGCATGCCAACAACATTTTTATAATTTATTCAATTTCTGTTTCGTACATTTATCTAATTCTCTGTTATATATACTAGCAAAAATAGGCGCTAGCCGGGCGTAAGTATTTAAGTTTTAATGTAATGAAATATATTAAATTGGGAAGATTAACGAAATTAAATAAGAATGCATATAAAAAGATTACACTTATTTCAATTATATTCTAATTTGTTTCTATATTTTAATATTTAATACGTTAGAGAATAAAACAATAATATTAGAGATCAATGATACCAAATAATTATTTGTATATGACATGGGCAGAACAAAATTGTCACAGCGCCAACATCTATTGAAATGGTGATAATGTAGAAAAATGATAATGCAGAAAAATGAATGTAGAAAATGTAATGTAGAGAAATGATAATGTAGAGAAATGATAATGCAGAAAAATGATAATGTAGAAAAATATAAGAATGATAAATGATAATGTAGAAAAATGATAATGAAAAATGATAATGTAGAGAAATGATAATGCAGAAAAATGATAATGCAGAGAAATGATAATGCAGAAAAATGATAATGCAGAAAATGATAATGCAGAGAAATGATAATGCAGAAAAATTATGACCTTCTGGATTTGCACCTGGATCTCGGCACAAAAACAACAGCAGTTGCTCCTTCTTAGTTGTTGACACCAATGACGTCCAAGGAAAGATAACTCTGCTTGAACATCTTGGCTTTATCAATTTAAAAGGAATTAGCAGAAACTGGTTGAACACAGTATCGGCTCTAGTTTTTTCTGACATTTTACTAAAGGAACTTACTCCGCCATTATGCCAAGGGAGAATTTTCTTCTCTTAGATCCGTTTATCTTACCAAAGAACCCCAGCCTATCCTACTATTTTACCTATCGCACTTAAAGGAGTTAAAAAAAATTATTCATGCTTTCCTAAATACATTAACACGCTTTGAAACGCAGCATCACCCATGATTTGAACTTAGCTCTACGTGTCCATTTTCCATCACGCTAACCGTTATAGAACTTTACTTTAGAATCAAGAAATATTAAAGAAAGTATGATTTTCATAGACACTTATTCACAAGTCCATTATGACCTCGAGTGGTAGTACGTGTTAGGGTTTCATCAATGGATCAAATAGATCTGTTTAAAATTATTTGTATTCAATAAGAATATTTGATGCCATATAATTGTAAATTATTTGTATTAAGAATTGAAGAATAGTTACTTGAAGCCGTATACAAAAGAATACTAAGGATTGTCAATTCTCGTTACTTGAAACCTGTGTACAAACTTGTGTACAAGCAAATGGCTATTATTAAAAAGAAATATCTACTTGAAACCATATAATTATTTGTATTAAATAGGAATACTGGAAACTATACAGCTGAGTGCAAATTATTTGTATTCGATAATAATAATTGATATCATATAACTGTGTACAAACAAATGAATATTATTGAATAAGAATAATTACTTAAAAGCATTTAAGTAGAAAGTCGACGGAATGGCCTATTGTCAGTATCAGCTGGACAACGTAAATATGTAAATATTGATGTACAGTAGGGTAGGTCGATTTTAGAACTGTAACGTCTCCCATCTGGTGAAAGCTGAAAATTAACATAAAAAAATGACCACACAAAATATCTTTCTTCAAAACTTGGCCTTCGTTTGAGGAAATAGATTTTAATCTTTTAAAATGTTATCACTGTTACAGCTTAATTATTAGGTAAAAAACAGCATATTGGAGGTGTCAGTGGTGATGGGGTATATTTTCAATTTGAATTCTAGTTATAATATTTTGTTTGTTTTGTTTGCAGCTGACGGTAGTTGTGGCACTCTACCTCCGCAAAAACAATCTCCCTGGTCTACATACATAATAATCCATGGGGTTAAGATCTGGGGAGTTTGGAGGCCAAACATTGGGACTGGTGTAGTCGTAAACATTCACTGACAACCATTTCTGACTTTTCCCCAGATGTGTGGCAGAGGGCCAAATCCTGATGTCATACATATGGCCAACCATTTGCTACCCTTGTTATCCAGGGTTTTATTACAGTATTTAGCAACTCCAAGTAGGCATCTGAATTCAACCTGATACCCTTTCTGCAAATTTCCGAGGAATTCTACTGTAAGAACGCCATCAGATCGTCTGTTATGTTCCTTTCTTCTATCCACAGCCCGTAGTTTCCATTGCAATTCTCCAGTTCATGTCTGATTGTTTTTACAGTGTTCAGGGAGCAGTGGCAGCAACCATAATCTCCTTATTTTGATGGCTGTGCAGAATCATCTCTCTCTT
>CM042152.1:79174264-79178712 GCA_023376005.1 Doryteuthis pealeii | reverse complement strand
GATTGGTTGGATGAGAGAGAATAGGGACGCATTTGGTGTGTTTCATACGCTGTTTGAGTGCGTAGGTGGACGTGCGGTCTATTATCTTATCTATCATTCATCATGTTCATCTATACTACATCTATTCTACTATTCTTCATTCTTTATGCTTACATATTCTCTCTACATTTTTTTTTTTTTTTCTTATTTCCCAGGCACAGGCACATATAATTATATAATTAATATATATTATATATATATTAGTATAGTTATCTTATATGTAAGTGTTTTATTAGAGTTTGATTGATATGCATTTGTGTTATATTTGTGTGTTGTTGGTGGTTGTTGTAAAGGCTGTCACAGATTGCAAAGTGTAGTAAGATAAAATATAGGTTAACTATGGTGTTGTAATTGTTAACGTTATGCGCTGTGTTTTTTGTTTTGATGAAAAATGTCTTTTTAGCATCTTTTTTAATTCTTTTTTTATTCTTTGAATAGATAAGTCACTAGATTAACAAACAACACCATAGTTCCTTATTTTCTTTAACACTTGCATTGTGATAGCTTTGCAAAACCAACCCAACAAACCAATATATATATTATTATATATATATATATATATATATATATAATATGATATATATATGTAGAAAATAACAGACAAAGTTGTTTGGCGAACGATGTATTGCAATTGTTGTTGGCAGTTTAAAAAACCGTCTGAAGTCTTGCGTCCAGGGTTTTCTCAGACCTGTTAAGTCCGGAGACCCCTACAAAAATTTGATTGACCTATTATGGAACCCCTCCTTATATTCTTCAGTCCACCTTGCAGTTGTTCTGTTTCAACCAATTAAACGTTTATGTAAAACTGTTAATTGTAAAATAACCATAAAATAAACAGTAAATAAGCATAACATGTAAAAAAAAGAGCTGCAAATATTTAATACTAACTTAATAACTTACCAAGGAATCACATTTCCTAATGTGATGGGAGAAGCTGATGACTTTTGATAAGTTTATGAATATTGGGATTAAAATTTTGAAAATATATCAACATGAGCATGTTCTTCCGGATTCTTGTGAAATTAATTTCTACTAATTACTAAGAAGACTTTGTAGTTTCCATAGACCCCTTGTAGACCCCCCCCCGAATACTTACAGACCCCTGAGTTGTTGTATTGACCTCAGGGATTTATGAAGACAACTTTGAGAAACCCTGGTAGTCAGATTATATCTTAAGTAAATCCCTTGAGCTCAGAATTAATCTAACACCCCCATAACACCGAAGTACCGGACGTTCTCGATGATGACCAACGATGGTGAAAAGTAAAAAAAAAAATCTAATATATATGGAGATTGTGGGTTTGTCTGTCTGTAACCGAAACTATATTACTATACAAGTCCCAAATCCATTAGTTATTTACGTCACATTCTCCGTGATTTTATATTTATTTAAAGCTCAATTATTAACAAAATTGTTTTACATCATTAAGACTGTTGACCATATCTACATGCTAATAATATGCAGTTTGTATTTATATATATCAACACAATAGCGGTTTACAGTGTGAATGGGAAAGGCTTATTCATATTGATCTTAAAAAAATGATTTTAATAAATATATGCTTAGTATTATAGATTTTTAATTCTTGGTGTTTATCTTAATGAATGAGCAAAATTCTTAGAGATAAATCTAAAAGAAATCCATTAACAAGAAGAAATTAACTGTAATATTATTCTTTACTTCCTATTTAAAACTAATATAGTTAAATTAGGAAAATTTACCAATGAAAACGGAGTAATGGAAATGATGGGAAGAGTTAGTTTTCAAAGTTGTTCTGTTTTTCAATCATACCACCTCTGTTCCAAATCTTTTTATATGCATTTTTATTCAGTTTCATTAGCTTTTCTAATTTAACATGATATTCTATTATATTAAAACTTAAATACTTGCACCCGGAGGGTGCATATATTTGCTAGTACTACTAATCAAAAGATGTAAGTAACCTTTGTAAAGGTTAATTTAAATAAACAAACTAATGGTGGCTAAAATATATTCCCTAAATAATAAATCAAATAAGATAAAATAAAATTCTAAAAAAAGAATCTTTTTAGCATATTCGTTTTACTGTTTAAAATCATGAGAAGAAATTTTAATTTCCCGTTCCACGTTAATTTTAAAGATGTTTACCATCCCTTCCTGTTTTGAACTAAGAGCCATTGTTAAGCTAAAAATATTTTACTAATTCATGTAAATCTTATGCCATATTTGTCGCATATCTATCTATCTATCTATCTATCTATCTATCTATCGATCTATCTATCTATCTACCTATCGATCTGTCTCAGTCTGTTCACATCTATCTATCTATCTATCTATCTATCTATCTATCTCAGTCTGTTCACATCTATCTATCTATCTATCTATCTATCTATCTATCTATATATATTATATATATATATATATATATATATATATATATATATATATATATATATATATATCTAAGTCTGTTCACATCTATCTATCTAAGTCTGTTCACATGTATTATCTATCTATCTATCTATCTATCTATCTATCTAATCATCTATCTAACATGTACCTATCTATCTATCTATCTATCTATCTATCTATCATCTATCTAAGTCTGTTCATATCTATCTAATCTATCTATCTATCTATCTAATCTATCTCAGTATGTTCACATCTATCTATATTCTATCTATCTATCTATCTATCTTGTTCATATCTATCTATCTATCTATCTATCTATCTATTCTATCTCAGTCTGTTCACAATCTATCTATCTATCTATCTATCTATCTATCTATCTCATCTCTGTTCTCTATCATCTCCTATCTATCTATCCTATCTTGTTCATATCTATCTATCTATCTATCTATCTATCTATCCTATCTATCTCAGTCCTGTTCACATCTATCTATCTATCTATCTATCTATCTATCTATCTATCTCAGTCTGTTCACATCTATCTATCTATCTATCTATCTATCTACATCTATCTATCTATCTATCTATCTATCTATCTATCTATCATCTATCTAAGTCTGTTCACATGTACTATCTATCTATCTATCAATCTATCTATCTAAGTCTGTTCATATCTATTTCTATCTATCTATCTATCTATCTATCTATCTATCTATCTATCTAGTCTGTTCACATCTATCTATCTATCTATCTATCTATCTCAGTCTGTTCACATATCTATCTATCTATCTATCTAATCTATCTATCTTGTTCATATCTATCATCTATCTATCTTCTATCTATCTATCTATCTATCTACTATCTATCTATCTATCTATCTATCTATCTATCTATCTCAGTCTGTTCACATCTATCTATCTATCTATCTATCTATCTATCTATCTATCTCAGTCTGTTCACATCTATCTATCATCTATCTTCTATCTATCTATCTATCTCAGTCTGGTTCCATCTATCTATCTTCTAATCTATATCATCTTCTGGGGATGCATTGAAACAAAGCCTATCTCCAAGATCAAACAAAACTTACCTCACTAATAGATACAGTTTAACGTCATACCCAAGACACTAAGACCCCTCAGCCATCGTCTTCTAGCACATATATGATAAAAAGTTTTGGGGCTTGCCATAAGGGTAATAGGGTTGGGACAATCATATAGGTGCTAGGGCTTGACTTGACTAGTCGATTGATAAAGTAAAACATAAAATTGGCGAAGTGGCCTATTGTCGATATCAGCCGAACAGCAAGGGAGCCTATGCCCTTTTCTCTAGCGCTAGACCAGGAGGATTTTTTTTTTGTTGCCACACCTACCGTCAGCTCCTCACTTTATCACACAGATCAGATTACCCAACATGTGCTACTCATGCACTGAGTTGGCGGGGACCGGTATCGAACAATGAACCTTGCGATTCCTAGTCGGGTGCTCTACCGACTGAGCTAAACCGACCCCCCCCCTTGGAACTTCGAATGGCGGTAAATGTAAATTGGCTCTTAACGTTAAACCGCCTGTGTGTGTTACTTGAGACAATGTGCTTTAGGGCAGTGTAATGAAAGCGTTATACCTAAGATATTTTCGAAGTAGAAAGATGTTTCTCTCAATAGAAAGAAGCGTTGTGTATATTGTAAAGCAAGAAAAATAAAGACAAGTTGATTGATACGTTCAAAATGACAACGGAAGGGGGGGGCGCCGAATGAGATAGATATGAATGATAATAATTGAAAGAATTAAATCCTGAGATGGATATGAACAGTCTAAGGTAGAAAAGAAAAATGCAATGATATACTCAAACAAATATATATATATAATATATATATATATATATATATATATTATATAATATATTATAAAATAGACGAAAACATAATAAAAACATTAATTAAAATAATATATTCCCTAATGACCCTAGTAAAAAAATCAAACTTATAGTATACTATAAAAATTTAAAACATCAAACCTAA
>CM042152.1:79154264-79169264 GCA_023376005.1 Doryteuthis pealeii | reverse complement strand
AAGTATCATTCGATCTCATCTATCGTACGGTGTGTCAAATTTGATTCCCAAAAGTTGTTTTTGTGGGGATTAAGATAAAATTCAAATAAAAAGGGTTCTGTTCAAAATTCTGTAACGGCTCACATTACAATAAGAATCTTTCAGAGTTTGACAAGAAACACCTGAAGAAGGCCAAAGGGCACATCTGCCAAAATGTTGTGCATATAATAAAGATGAGGACAACAGTCTGAAAAATCTAAATAATCCAAAGGATGTTTTCAGCATACAAACCTGTGTATTATGTAAGTTCCATTTTCAGTAGACTAGGCAAATGCTCATATATATGTTTGTGAAAATATATTTTCTCTTCAGCTTCTTTGGTTTTCTGTAATTTTTTGAGTGATTTTAACAAAAAATAGAGCACTGCACCAATATAAATTAACCCAATTCAGATCACGAACACTCAGATTAATAACTCAACTCAACCCAATCCGACCGGCATAGAAATACATAAAAGATAAGTATAATAAGAATAATAAAGAGGCGATGCAAACACAAAGTTCACTATCAGAGAAAGAATCACCCCTCCCCCCCACATTGGACAATATTACAGAGACTAGTTAGACCTGAGGATATACAACAATATGATAATTCAGTTATTAGAACGTTTGATATGCTTACTTAAGTGCTATTGCAATATAGTTCAATACGTAAAATGTATAATATAATTGATTTAACTCTCTCTCTCTCACTATTTGTTCTTCTTTTTCTCCTTCTTTTCATCTTTTTATTATGTTCGATTGAAACAGATTAACGTTATCGATTTCGCGCGCTCACACCCTCTCTATAGCTTTCCTCCACTCTCCTTCTTTCTTTCTTTATTACAATATTTTACTGCGTAGCATGTCCCTTTTCTTCTCTTTTTTTATAATGAAAAAGTCCATTATTAGCTGAGGTGACGTCAGTCATAAGAAATAAGAATTCGACCGATAAGCATCACCAGATAATCAGGATTTACATTTTTGCATTTCATCTTGGACGATTTGGACGGTTTAATTTTTACATATTGAAAATATATTGTAATAGCTCTTAAGCAAACATATCAAACGTTGTAATAATTAATTATTATAGTGTGCTATATCCAGAGGTCCTCCTAGTTTAAGAGATAATTCTTAAAAAACAAATGCCCTATCGTCGTGGCTGTAGAATACGCCGACTGTACCTCCGCAGAGGGGTAAGGCCTCCTCCCAATGGGTCACTTGTTAACCGTGGGTGGCAAGCACTGATGCTCCAGGACAGAATCCTGATGGTTGAACTGTCCATGACATGTAATACTCTACTTTCGCGCTTACTTGGGTTATAGAGACCAGCTGCGATCAATCTGCTGGTCATGTCAAGCCCTAGCACCTATAGGATTATATAAACCGTATTGTTCATAGGGCTTTTTATTCGTATATGTAAGAAGGCGGTGGCTGAGGGTCTTGGTGTCCTGGGTATGACGTTAAACATCTAGTGGTGAGGTTCCTGTTCTAGAGTTCTGGGGAGTGTGAAGTACCTCTTCATTGCCATTATTTCCAGGTTTATTCTGACCCGGAGTGGTAGTACCTGTTAGGGTCTCGTATATAGGTTAAATAGAATAAAAAATGAGTTTTAGAAAATATTTGAAAATGAGTCTTTAAAAAAGTGAATATCTAACAAGAATGAATACTGGTCGCATCAAGCCCTAGCACCTAAATGATTGCCCCGACCCTATTGCCCTTATGATAAGCCCCAACCCTTTTTATCATATGGGTGCTAGAAGGTGGTGGCTGAGGGTCTACATCTCCTGGGTATAACGTTATACTCTAACTGATGGTGAGGTTCCAGTTCTGGAAGTCTGGGGAATGTGGAGCACCCTTTCATCATCATTGATCCCTGGTCCATTCTGACCCGGAGTGGTAATACCTATTAAGGTTCCATCTATGGTTTAAATAGAAAAATGTGTTTATAAAAAATGAGTATCCATTAAGAATTAATTTATTTCAAAACTTTGTCGGAATTAAATGACCCACTGAGATTGATATGCCGTAAAACAAAACAAACCAAACCAAACCAAGAATGAATAAAACTAAAACGTCTTCGGCATAAAATAACCTAAAGTGTTGAAATCATGTAAAAATCCAACCAACCAACCAACCAACCAACCAGCCAACTAGTGTCAAAGTAATATCATTTAAAAAGGTTCAATTGTACTTGAATTATTTTACGATTTCTTTAATGAATAATGTTTATTTTGAACTCTTTTTAATATAGTTTCATAAAAACCTGAAACAATAGTCTCATTTTGGTGCTGAATTGATATCAGCGTCTCGGTAAAAATTCAAGAAGTTAAAGAGAAATGAGTCAATTAAAAAAAAAATCTTTATCAAATAGTAATTTTGGTCGACTGCCCAGCGTCTCGAATCCATGCGTGTTTTTTATTTCTTATTTTTTTTTTTTATTAAATTTTTTTTTAGTTTAATTTTTAAAAAACTCGGCACGATTTTACTGAAAAGCGGGGTTAGCTTTCCAACTTGTTCGTGATCTCTCCGGTATTTGAAATACTTGAACATCAAATGAAGTGGATTAATGCTGTACGTCTTCAGTGGGTCCCATCTTTAATGGCTGTCGTCTGCTGCTTTCATTAAAATCATACCTTCCTCCATTGCCCGATGATTTCTTTTTAACTCGACAGGAAAAGCAACTTTATTATTATTATTATTATTATTATTATTATTATTATTATTGAGCGTCCTTAATTAAACAATCAATAATGACAGTTATGAGGACTAAACAATAAATGGTAGCAATGGCGGCGGCGGTGGTGGTGGTGTGTGTCAGCGTTTAGTGGCGGTGAAATGCACATCGTTTTCCAGCTATTTGGCGGGAAAATATAACATTGCAATTAAACAGCCAATTATTTCTTTTAGGGTGTTTTCCTACGCACCTTATTTTTTTCTCTGACTAATGTGTCAATCATTTTTTTTTGTTGATTTGGATTTTTCATCAACCACTTGACCCTTTATTTAATGCATCCCTCCATGATTTCTTTCCAGTTTTCGTCCTCATTACAGAAGAGTTATCAATCACTTTTTTCATTGGTTACTCTAACAATGACAGATTATTTGGTGAGGTGTCTGTCGGCTGCAATTGGAAATGAATGATTCTCATTAAATTCAAAAGACGTGTCTTTCCTTGTTTTTTTTTTTTTTAATGAGGAATTTGGTCCAAAATGTAGCAAAACGCTCCAAGACATCATTGGTAGCAGACATTTCAGGAATCAAAGAATTTCTTCAAGCCAAGGTACTATTATACAAATCGACTTTTGAAATTCTTGGAGGCTAATCTAAAAAAAGATCAATCTCTTAAAGACAACCTGTGTGTTGGTTGATTGTTTTGTCTTACGGCATATCAACCGTTTAATGCCGAATAAAGTTATTTTTGATAAACGAAAGGCCAAGGTTGCTTACAGTACCTCCGGCTGTTAAAGGGGTCACCCAATCAAATATTGAATAGGCTCATCGCTGCTTAACTTTGGTGATCTAGCGGGAACTTCCAACCGACGGGGCTCCTAAGATTGAGTTCAAATAAAAAACAAACTATTCGATAATCTTTTATGCCGAATTCCCCTTTATAGAAACTCTCTAAAAGTGAAGCTTAATTGGCTGTCCCCATCTATTCTCCAAGTAACATGCAATAGATTGTATTGGTTTACATGGTACCAGCAGCAACGAACGATTTCTGACCTGATTTATCCACATAAGAAAACAAAACTGTAATACAAAACCAAGAAACAAAATTTGCCGAAAAAAAAAAAAATAAAAGAAATAATTAAAAACTTTGGAGTTAGCCTGTTTGAAAACTTACTATGTTAATTACTTGTAAAATACCAAACATATTCGTACGCATTCCTTTCATAAGTGCTTGCGTATTTTATTTTAAAAGTATTGTTGGAGTATTTAAGGTATAAGGTCTACTAATGACCACGACTTATATTTAGAGGCTGTTACAAAACAGCAGTGACTGAATCGGCCAATCAAAAACGCCCAAACATGCTATTTAAAAGCGTCGATCAATTGTTCTAACATTACTCGGTGGAATACTGCTTCAAGACAGGATCAACTCTGATAAACTCCTTTTCTACTTTATGCCACAAAGGATTTCCACTGAAAAACTACTTTCAACTAAAGCCCTAAAATGGCTAAATGAATTGTAACATTTTTATTTAACAATCAGCTGACAAGGATTAAAACTGATACTACATCTTTCTACTCTAAGAAAGGATCAAACTTTATGCCACAAAGGATTTCCGCTGAAAAACAACTTTCAACTACAGGCCTAAAATGGCCACACGAATCGTAACAAGTGAACATTTCCAATATCATTTCTAAGGAATATCTTCTGTTTTCTTAATAAGTGACAAATAAAATACTCTGTCTTATTATTATTATATTATTATTATTATTATTATTATTATTATTATTATGTGCATATACATTTTTGTCGTTTTGGTTGGTTGATGTTAAAAACAATTTATTTGATTAATACGCAATCAAGAATTTCTTTCTTTTTTAAATAAAAAAAGGAAAAATAAAGTTTAAAGTTAATGGTTTGCTTTTTGAATGCAATTGATTTGATTATTCTCACTAGCAAGAATCTAAGTCATAAAATACATTAAATTAGAAAAACTAAGTAAACTAAATAGGAAAGAATCTAAAAATATTATACTTATTTTAATGTTATTTTAATTGATTTCTATATAAAATTATATATAGAATTGCTTTTAATACGTTTAAGAATAACATGATAGTATTAGAAATCAGTAACAGCAAATAATTATTTATAAACCCACTTTTCTAAAATCATTATGTAAACCAGTCCTATACATATGTATGTATATTTCATGCTGGAAGTAACAACTATTATGAGTATAATATTTTCCAGGGGCTTTGGGCCTCACTATTTTCCCAGACCATGGACATTGTGGTACCAGCAGGCCAAAAAGTGAAAGCAAAAACAGAGGAAGATTCTGTAGACTCAAAACGTCTTGAAGGAATAATAATAATAATAATGACCAATAACTTGTCTACCCATGATGTGGAAAGTATTGACTGCTGTTATAAAAGAAGAAATATACTTTTCACTCAATTGGCGGAAACTTCTCCCAGAAGAACAGAAAGGATGCCGCAAGGGAAAAAGAGGAACCCACGATTTACTGTATATAGACCAATACATTGTAAAGAAGTAAAAAATAGACGAAAAAATATTGCAATGGCCTGGATCGATTACAGAAAAGCCTATGACATGGTCCCACATACCTGGATTTTAGAATGTCTAAAAATGTACAAAATGGCCAACAATATCATAAACTTCATTAAAAAAGCCATGGAAAACTGGAGAGTTCAATTAAAAGCCGGAAAACAATCCCTGGCAGAAGTAAAAATCCAAAGAGGTATCTTCCAAGGAGACCGTTATCACCACTACTGTTTATTATAGCAATGATGCCGCTCAATCATATACTTAAAAAATGTACAGGGGGATAAAAATTCACTAACTCACAAGAAAAGATAAACCACCTTATGTACATGGATGGCATAAAATCTTTTGCAAAAAATGAAAAAGAATTGGAGAGCCTAGTACAAACTATTAGAATATATAGCCAGGACGTAGGGATGGAATTTGGAATTGAAAAATCTGCTATGCTTGTAATAAAACGGGGTGAAAGAAAATTAATGGATGGAATACAACTGCCAAATCAGGAAACTATAAAATCACTTGATGAAAATGAAAGCTACAAATACTTAGGAATTTTAGAAGCGGACAATATCATGCAAGCAGAAATGAAAGGAAAAGTTAAAAGATAATATCTCAGGAGAACTAGAAAACTTCTAGAAACCAAACTTAACAGCAGAAATCTGATCCAAGGAATCAATACCTGGGCTGTCCCCATTATAAGATACTCAGGACCATTCTTAAAATGAACAAAAGAAGAACTCAGACAGATTGACCAAAGGACGAGAAAGTTAATGACCATGCACAAGGCTCTCCACCCTAGAGACGATAGAGATAGATTATATGCGCCAAGAAAGGAATGGGGAAGAGGTCTTGCCAACATAGAGGACTGCGTAGAAACCACAATCCAACAACTTGAAGATTACACAACAAATTACTTATTGCGGCCAACAATAGTAGAAGTAACAGATGGACAAACAGAAAAACAACAAAGACTAGAAAACAAAAATGGTAAGAAAAACAATTATATGGACACTTCAAACGACAAATCGAAGAGGTTGCACATGAAAAGACTTGGGCATGGTTAAGAAAAGGAAACCTCAAAAGAGAAACTGAATCACTAATAATTGCTGCACAAATAATGCCATAAGACAAACTATATCAAAGCGAAAATTGATAAGACCTAACAAAATAGTAAATGTAGATTATGCGGTAATAGAGATGAGACTGTAAACCATATACTCTGCGAATGTAGCAAACTAGCACAACGGGAATACAAAACTAGACACGACTGGGTTGGGAAGGTGATCCACTGGGAATTATGCAAAAAAATTTAATTTCAACCATACAACAAAATGGTATATGCATAAACCAGAATCTGTTCTTGAGAACGAAACACATAAATTCTCTGGGACTTTGAAATAAAAACGGATCACCTTATCCCAGCAAGAAGACCAAACCTAGTGTTGATAAACAAAAAAGAAAGAACTTGTCAATTGGTGGAATTTGCAGTTCCAGCAGATCACAGAGTGAAGCTAAAGGAAAATGAAAAAATGGACAAATACTAGGATCTTACCAGAGAACTGAAAAAGTTATGGAATATGAAAGTCAAAGTGATACCAATTGTAGTTGGTGCACTTGGAACGGTCCAAAAGGATTGGAAAAGGGTTTGGAAAGTTTAGAAATCAGAGGAAGGATTGAAACCGTTCAGAACACTGCACTGCTGCAATCTGCCAGAATACTCAGAAGAGTCCTGGAGACCTGAGGAAACTTGATGTCACTCAGACTCTAGTGAAAGACCATCAGCTAATGCTGATGGAAAAACTCAAAAAGAATTATAATAATAATAATAATAATAATAATAATAATAATAATAATAATAATTGGATGGACAAATACCTGGACCTTGTCAGAGAATTGAAAAAAACTGTGGAATATGAGGGTCAAAGTGATACCAATTGTAGTTGATGCATTTGTAAGGGTCCCCAAAAGCTTGGGAAAACGACTGGAGGATCTGGTAATCAAGGAAGAATTGAGACCACCCAGACAACTGCATTGCTGCAATCGGCAAGAATACTCAGAAGAGTCCTGAAGACCTAAGGAGACTTATCTCAGCCTCCAGTGAAAACCATCAGCTAGCGTTGGTGAGAAAAACTCACGTATTGAAATAATAATAATAATAATAATAATAATAATAATAATAATAATAATAATAATAATAACAAATTCAACAAAAACAATAAAACAGAGATGGGAAGAAAAACAACTGTATGGATACTTCAAGTGACAAACTGGAGATAACGCATATGAGAAGACATGGACATGGCTAAAGAAGAGAAACATCAAGAGAGAAACTGAATCACAGATTTCGCCGTCCCGCCGGACACCGAGTGAAAGTAAAAGAAAACGAAAATACTTGGACCTTGCTGTCACTCAGCCTCCAGTGAACCACCGGCTAAGACGGGTATGAAAAACTCTAATGGAGTGAAATGATAATAATAATAATATTGTTATTGTTGATGTTGTTATTACTTTTGTAAATGATTATGTTTTTGATTATGTACCGTTTTAATTGTCCCCACCATTGTTGTCACTAATTTTGCTCTTGTCGTGTTTTCATTTTCAGATGAAGTACAGTTTCGTAATCAAGAAATCTTGAAATCAAAATACACAATTAAAATATTTCCCATTTCACTTCAAGTGGGCCAAAAGCACTCGTCGTTCGCGTTTGTTTTTCCTAAATAACAATTTTCGATATTTTTTTATTAAAATTTTGAACTCAATGAAAATAAAATTGAAATCTTTTGTCTTTTTCAGATTATAGCTGACGAGAGATTCTTCGAAGATGCCCCAGTTCTCATGGTCGCTGCTCGACACACACCAGGGACAGAGTAGTTCCAGGGCATAGCCGGGGTGGGGAGATACAAATAAATAAAAGCAACAAATTTTTACTTCATTCAAATTTGAAAATTAAATAAACAAAATGGGAAAAGCAGAAACAAAACAGTTTAAAATAATTACAGAAAATTTAACTCTTGGCTTCAGGCTTCATTCTTTCTTTCTTTCTTTCTTTCTTTCTTTCTTTCTTTCTTTCGCGTTTAAAAAATGATTTGTCCCGGTATTCTTTGTTTGTCGTCCACCTTTGGTGCCATTAGGAAAATATGGAGGGAAACATTTGTTTTTTTGGCTAAGATGCATTTCTGTAAGATCGTGACTGCGACTTCCGGTTGAGTGGCACACTTAAGAAGTGCCATGATGAGAACTGTACCTCCTTTTGAGATGGAGTTTGAATGATTTCAAATAAACAGGCATTGACATTAGTGCTATTAGAATAACATTGATAGATTTATAGGTAATATAAAAGATGAGAAAGAAAGATTTAAGAAAGTTTTATTCTGCTTAGAATAATTGTTACACGTATTTGTGACTTTAATAGGTTAGTAGTTATTAAAGAGTTCTCCAAAAAGGGAGATAATCATAAATGGAGGAGATCCTCTCATCCAACATAACTTTCAATTACTTATTACATAATAACTTTACCATTCCTAATTGTATAATCGAATTTTACTTACTTACACAAACGCTACTTTTCATGCCTTCCGTCAAAATTTTCTACGTATATTTTATTTGACTTTTAACTTTGTGATACAAAGAAGTCAAGACTATACCAGGTAAAATCCTTGCAGCCATGCAACTGGATTTTTTTTTTATTTGTAGTCGAGCATGTGGTGGTAAGGTAGGTTGATTTTTCATGTTTTGAAATATCAAATTCTCTCAAATAGTGAAAGTTGAGTGTTGGTATAATAAATAATGATACCAAAAATTAGATCTCTTATTTGCACCATTGTTTAAGGAAATAGCATCAACTTTCGTCTACTAAAATGCACCAAAAATCCTCGTTTTTGCAACATTTAGCCTAAAATTGGTTAGAAAATTTAGCAATTCCAATATTCAAAACAGAAGGTTGTCATTTTAAACGAAACAAATAAAATATAACTAGAATTCAAATTGAAAATATACCCCCCCATCACCACCAACACCTCCAACATGTTGCTTTTTACCTAATAATTAAGCTGTAACAGTGATAACATTTTAAAAGATTAAAATCTATTTCCTCAAATGAAGGCAAAGTTTTAAAGAAAAATATTTTGTGTGGTAATTCTTTATGTTAATTTGCAAATTTCGGCACATGGGAGATGTTACAGTTCCAAGATCGACCTGTCTGATTACGAACTTCTTCAAGTGTTTTGGAGATAGACCCTCATAATCATACATGTTCGATGGTACATCTTGAATAAATATATTTCATTTTGATTAAAGGGGACTCTAGGGGTACAAACTCACGCTGAAATTTTTACCTACGATTTAATTGAAATTCAAACCATAGCTAAATACCAAGATATGATACTTATTCCCAAAATCTCAGCAAATTTTAATAATATTAACATACCGTATTGAGGGTTATACCCTTGTACATTTTGGGAGCTCATAACTTGAGTATTGGAACCACGGATTTTTATTAATCAAACGTAAATCAATAAAAAACATTATAGTAAAATTTGGCTAATTTAGACATTTAACTGTGAAAAAATCACTAAAATTATTGTTACGTTACGGCCTCACTGTCAGAATGGAGAGATGACGTGTCAACGTTTGTTACGGCTCTTACTTCGAATGCAGTTATGAATGTGTTGATATAGAATTATTCAATTGTATACTTATCTCTGGACCGGTACATATTGGAGAGGCTCGAATATCGATTATTGGGCTTGCCTTGTGCCATTTAGAGTTTTTAGTAATAACACAAGGTTATTTCTTTTTCTCATGAGATTTTTATATCCGCCATGTCACAACAACCGAAAGCACGTCTGGCTCTTTCAGCTCATCGTGACATTCTCACTTCTCACTCCTCCTCTCACTCCCACTTTGCCACGTCTCATGGCTTATCCAATAAAAACAATGCTATGTTCTTATGCTGATTCATCCTTAAACTTTTCCATTCTTATCTAACATGTTTTTTGCTGGAAACTTTTCCGTGCTAAATTATCCCTATTACGTTACATTACTGACTTTTATCTGTACTAGCACTAAAGACTTCTATTTATGATAAATATTTAAAAAAAAACACTTTCATCTCCATTGAGAAACTTTTCTTTATTTTATCATCTACTTCTTTTCTCATGAGATTTTTATTTTCCTCCAAAGCCAAAACTGCCGAGAGCAAAAGCCCATGTCTTTCTCTCTCAGTGCATTGTACCAAACTCAACCACTCTCCAATAGAAGGGTTTCTAATAGAAACTATGATGATTCATCCTTAAACTTTTTCATTCCATCGAATACATATTTTTGCTAAAACTTTTCTGTGCTAATTTACACGTCATTATGTTACATTATAGCAACAAAATTACTAGGTAACTAAATATAAGGAGCTTTGATATTGCCGACTATCCACGAAATTAAACGACTCTTCTTTTTACTCCCTTGTAAAGGGGCAAGACTTCCACACAAAAAGAATTGCCCCGGCTATGACACTAAACAATATCTTAGGGCGAGCCTTCCGTTCCGGAGATCTCGGGAGTGTGAAGTACCCCTTTATTGTCATTACTCCCAGGTCCACTCTGTCGGGGAGTGGTAGTACCTATTCATCTATGGGTTAAATAGATCTGTTCGCAAATTATTAGTATTAGATAGGGTATTTGCCTCATACCCAACTTGTATGGGCTGGACACAAGGCCTCGTTTTAAAGTGGGCCCACCCACAAGCCGAAGCTCATGGGTGGGAAAGGACAAAAATTGCATCGATCCCTTCGGCGATTGCCCTCAGGCGCTAGGCAATAAACTCAGCCCTGTCCCCAAGGGTACAGGTATTGCCTGGGGGGGGGGGTTGCCCCCTGGGATCGACGCTATTAATTGTACTCTACGGTCCAGTGCCGAAGCACACTGGACACCAAGCCGAGGCCGGGTATAAAAGTTAAGTCTCAAAGCATAGAATCTGGAACAGATACTAAACTTCGATCCTCCCTTCTATATCTGGTAATTATTAGTATTAGATAGGAATACTTGATATTCATCTTAGGAATAGTTACTTAAAACTATGATTGTTTACTAAGGATTATTAGAAGTTACTTGGAACTATGTACAAACAAATGACTGTCATAGAAGAGAAATTACTTGAAACTATATAATATAGGGGCCAGGTTAGCTCAGTCGGTAGAGCGTTCAGCTAGAAACCGCAAGGTTCTTAGTTCGATACTGGCCCTCGCCAACTCAGCGTATGAGTAGCACAGGGATCTGTGCAGTAAAGTGAGGAGCTGATGGTAGGTGTGGCGCTCCACCGCAGACGCAAAAACAATCTCCTTGGTTTAGCGCTAGTGAAAAGGGGATAGACTCCCTCGCTGATTGGCTGATACCGACATTAAGCCGCCCCGACGACTTTATTTACTTACTATATAATTATATATAAATAATTATTATTAGATAAGAATACTTGAAAGCTTACGACTTTATTAATTACTTAGCAAGAATATGCACCCCCGGGTGTAAGTATTTAATATAATGAAATATATTAAATTAGAAAAACTACAGTAATTAAATAAAACCGTATGTAAAAAGATTACACTTATTTGAATTATATTTTAATTGCTTTCTATATAAATTCTTTCATGGGAATTGATTTTAATGCACTGGAGAATATTACAATAATATTAGAGGCCAATAACACCAAATAATTATTTATCAAACCCAGTTTTATTAAAACCAGTATGCAAATTAACCACACAGTATATTATGTAGACCTTTGTTTCTTAGTGATATATAAGACACATTTCAGGATTTTGAACACACAAATAACACGGAGCAAATTATTTGTATTAGATAGGAATACTTGAAACCATAGAATTGTGTGCAAATTATTTGTATTAGATAGGATTACTTGAAACCATAGAATTGTGTGCAAATTATTTGTATTAGATAGGAATACTTGAAACCATACAACGGTGAGCATTTTTTTTTTTGTATTAGATAGGAATACTTGATATCGAATAACTGTATACAAAAGAGCTCCCAAGAAACAACTACACAAAAAATTTAAATATAACCATGCAATGATTGCGATTCCCTAACCTCTATGTATAAACTAACCCTCGACGAATTGATATGCCGCCAGAATGAATCAATCATCAATGGACATTAAATAACCGGGCACCAAATCAATATTTAGTGACGTAATCGCTTAAAGGGTCGCTAAATGAATGTTGGCCTTGTGCCTGACTAGACAAAGCCAAAGAATAAAGGTGAAAAAGCGTTTGGCATTTATATGGTAATGAGAATTTAAAAAAAAGATTTTTAATCCGTGTTGCTAATTATTTAAAATTAAATTCTCTACACATCATTAAAGAAATAGTTTAATTTCAAACTCTTATTTAAAAGAGAGAGAGAGAGAGAGAGGAGAGAGAGAGAGAGAGAGAGAGAGAGAGAGAGAGAGAGAGAGAGGTGGGAGTGAGAGAGTAACAAAAATAAAGAGAGAAAGATAAGCGAATGAGTAACATAAAAAAATGAACTGAGAGAGAGAGAGAGAAGGAGAGAGAGAGAGAGAGAAGAGAGAGAGGAGAGAGAGAGATGAAATAAGCGAGAATGAAACGGACAGAGAAAGGAAAGAAAGGAAGAAAAAAAGATAGACGTACGAACTACCATCCGCGAAGGAAAAAGAAGAAAGAAAAGAAAGAGAAAGGGGAGAAAGGAACACCAGGAAGAAAGAGAGTGAGTAAGAGGAGAGAGAGCAGAGAGAGAGAGAGAGAGAAGAGAGAGACAGACAGACAGACAGACAGACAGACAAGACAGTGAGAGAGAGAGGGGACAGAGAGACACCTCAGCTAAATAATGGATCATTCCGTTTTTATTATAAAGAAAGAGGGGGAAGAAAAAGGACATACACAAAAATATGATTAGAAAGAAAGAAAGAAAGAAAGAAAGAGTAGGGGAAAGATAGAGAGAGGGGTTGAGCGCGCAGAAACGATAATGCTAGTCTGTTTCAATCTAACATAATGAAACGATGAAAAGAAGGAAAGAAAGAAGAGATAGATAGATAGATAGATAGAGAGAGAGAGAGAAAGAGACAGAGAGACAGAGAGACCGAGAGAGAGGGGGCACAGAGATAGATAGATAGAGAGAAAGAGGACAGAGAGAGAGAGAGAGAGAGAGAGAGAGAGAGAGAGAGAGAGAGAGAGAGAGAGAGAGGACAGAGAGACATAGACATAGAGAGGGTGACAGAGAGAGAGCGAGAAGCAGAGAAAGAGAGAGATAGACAGAGAGAGACAGAGAGAGAGAGAGAGAGAGAGAGAGAGAGAGAAGGGGGACAGGAGAGAGACAGAGAGAGACAGAGAGAGGGGACAGAGAGAGAGAGAGAGAGAGGAGAGAGAGAGGAGAGAGAGGAGAGAGAGAGAGAGAGAGAGAGAGAGAGAGAGAGAGAGAGAGACAGAGAGAGAGGGTGTCGGCAAACGAAACGATTGAAATGGTTAGGCGGGTGACCGAGCAAGCAAACTAACGCGTGAGATAGGGAAATATGATTTTCTAATTGCCACGGCGAGCTTCAGGCTTGTTATTCTTTCACTCATCTCTCCCCTCCCCCCTCCTACCCACAAAACCCCCCAACCCTAGCGTAATCGTTATGCCGGTAATAATTACTACAAAATGGTAACTCAATTAATTTGGTCATATTCGTGCTCCTTTGCTGTTTTGCGCTTGACATGCTATCCAGTCTCGCTAATCAACGATGTTCCATTCGACAATGACTCGGCCCGAGAAAAGCAAAGCCTCGTGGCTTGAATCAAGGTTGATGGCGGGAAAGACAAATCTGCACATGCGCAATAAACACAGGAAAAAGCAAGAAAAACGTGTTTTACTGATGGCGGGGAGCGCCGGTAGCAAACGACAAGAAAAAGCCCGCCGTTCAATTTCCATCTTCGTATATCGCCTCTGCCAAACATGCCCCCCCCCCGCCGCCAAAGCTCGCTCCCCCGCCCCCCGCCACCCTCGCTCCCCCCGCCCCCCGCCAAACACATTGTCTTCATGAAACCCTCATTATTTCGCTTCTGATATTTGATCGACTTCTTGAAATGTTTTTTCATTTATGACTGCTCCCAGGAACTATTTCTCCAAGATGCCCCCCCCCCCACCATTTCATATACAAAGACGATCACAATTTCAGTTTCCCAATAATTTCCACTCACTAATTATAAAACATATACATAACATAGTTACACACACACACACACAAACAGGGACACACAAGGACACACATATATGTATATTTAAGTTAAGGTAGCGTGGACATGGATATTATACGACGTACACACACAGACACACAGACACACACACACACACACACACATATATATATATATATAATATATATATATATATATATATATATATATATGTAAGAAAGTTTTATAGAAAAACAACAAGATGTTAAAAATTTTTGCTGACAGATATCTGTTTCGACATTATGAATATGTCTTTATCAAAGCAACATTGTAAGCGGAAAGAACGAAATGAATATATCAGTAATTACAAGGCACAGAACGCTCTCGATCAGTACCGGAATTTAAAAAAAAAAATTTTAAATACATATTTGTTGTTAAAAATAAAATAAATTTTATTTTAAAAATGTTTAAGAATTTTTATCATAATATATATATATATATAAATTATAAAAAAATACCATCTGTAACATTTTCAAAAAAAAAAATTCATTTAACTAAAAATGCATAAG
>CM042152.1:79111764-79149264 GCA_023376005.1 Doryteuthis pealeii | reverse complement strand
TTTTAAATTAATTTCATAGTTCATATTGTTTATTTATTTGAATAATATATAGTTTATTTATTTGAATTATTATTATTACAATGGAAATGTTTCAAATGTCTTAATTATAAGGAACAGTTTTTATTTATTCTATTAATATTAATTGTTCTTTATTCTATGTATTGACGATTTCGGGTAATGTGACGTAAGCAGTGACGTAGTTTCGGTTACTGACAAATTGAAACCAGATCTCCATTATTAATAGATGACTAAAATGACAATATTCCCCCTTTTTTTAAAGACTGTCAAACAAATAATGATGTATTAACTCAGAGAGCCACTGTTGTGGAAAATAAAACTATATTTGCTATATTTTGTTGTCCAAGATCTTTTGTTCACAACAATTGTTTTCTAGACGATATCGGCCCTTTCATCTGATTATGTGTCTAGTAACAGCTATAATCTAAGAAGCTGTATCAGCAAGCCAACCAGGTACTGGTTGGTTGGATTTTATAGCATGTAAACCCTTATTGAGTTATTTTATGCTAAAGACATTTTGTGTTATTAATTCTTGTTGGATATTCAGTTTAACGTCATAGCCAGAAATCTAAGATCCTCAACCACCGCCTTCTAGCACATATGATAAAAAGAGTTGGGGGTTTGCCATAAGAGTAATTCAGGAATACAGTCCGTACAACAATATTGGTGCTAAGGCTTGTAACTAGTCCGTTGGTCGAACAGAAACCGCTACGCCCAATCGTCTAAGCTAAATAAAGACCAAATATAGAAATACTTGAAATCTGGCAGTTGTATTGTTTTCGAAAAAGTTTCTAAGATTTGTTTATTTCGCACGGAGCTCATCCTGCATGTCTTATTCATCTTGCCTTAACGATTTGTGTGATAAGAGGCAAGTGGCCATACAGCTGCTATTTCGTGGGGGAGTGCTGTTTACAGAATCCTTGTAGGGTTCCTACCTAGCTTACCTACACATGGACACACCAGTGTGGATCCACTCTGGATTGGCCAGCAAAAAGGGAATAAAACAACTGAAACTTACTCTTCCATCACTCCTGTCTTTCATTGCAAAATTTTCCGAATTTAACTATTTAGTTAAAATAGGAAGTAAAGAAGAAAATTGGGTAATCCTTAACTTGTTCCTCGTAAATTCCTACCATAAAATAAACTGAACCCCCATTTTATTATTATTAGTTTTATTCGGACTATCGTCCCCATCTTCATTGTTATTTGTACAACGTTTCGGCCGATATACCCTCCGGCCTTCTTCAGGTATTTCTTGTCGGACTCGGGAACCTGCTCGGACTCGGGAACCTTCTTTTCGAACTCGGGAACTTTCTTGTCGTATTCGGGAGCCATCACGGAATTTTGAACCTAACCCATTATTTATTCCACGGGGGTATCCTGTTCTCATTCCGCTGGGGTAGGAGTTGTGCTAATTAATCATTTTTCTAACTGCTTTCATTCAGGATTGAACTCGGGAACCAGAGATAACTGTCACTTAGAACTGTCTTTTAACCCAACTGCCTAATCCACTCGGCCATGTGTCCAATTGGACTCATTTTATGTCCGTGTTTTTGCAATAAATGTTTTATTTTTCTTGCACCCGTTATTTTACAATACTAAATATATTTTCTCTATTGATTTTAATATTCACTTCAATGTGTATATTCATCAGCAGATGAAACATTCAGTTATTTGCGGACAGTCCTGTTTGAAAGTATCACATCACGTCAGTAAGGCTAGACTTAGCAGGGTTTGAAACTCGATCGTATATCCTCCTTGTTTGAACATTTTAAAACCACTTGGTGCCTAGCATTACATTTTCGATCTACGTGAAGAATACTTTTCTCTTGTATGAATTTCACAGTTTCTGCTTTGTTTTGAAAAAGGTAATTCAAGGTGATCTAATTCAGGATACAAAAAATAATGAAAAATGTCAAAAAGTATGAAAAGTGTGTAAAAGAACTATTGCAATTTCGGTTACAAAAATCACTTAACACCGCTCGAAGGGGACGCAACCAAATATGGAATCGAAAGTGAAACTGTCGGTAAAGCTCAAGAGTGGCTTATTTAATTAACGAGGTCTTTAAACTTTTAATTAAATAAATTTTGTTTAATTTTGTTTTGAAGAATTAAAAGAAAATTATGAACAAAGAAAAAAAAAAGAAAAAAAAAAACTAAAACAATGTAATTTACAGCTGAAATATAAACATTACTCCCATTAATTTTCAAAAACCTTCGAGACATCAACACTTCAAAATAATGTCCAATGAAAACACAAATAATAAATAAAAAAATCTATCAAAATTAAAAATTATGAATATTTTTCTTTCCAAATTGATATATCAATTAAACTCGAGTCGATGTGTCCATTTCCTACGACTCTAACCATTACACCATGCGCTACCACCGTATTTATAGAGTGTATAGCATTATACAATTATTATATATAATTATTATATCTATAGAGTGTATACTTTTATTATATATAATTATTATTATGTATATTAGTATTAGTATTATGCATATTATTATATCTATAAGTAAAATCGTCGGGGTGGCCTAAAGTCGGTATCAACCAGGGAGTCTACCCCCCTTTCACTAGATCAAGGAGATTGTTTTGGCGTCGCACCTACCATCAACTCCTCACTTAACCGCACAGATCCCTATTCATACGCAGAATTGGGGAGGGCCGGTATCGAACCCGGAATCTTGTGGTTCCTATTCAGACGCTCTACTGACTGAGCTAAACCAATTATTATGTATATTGTTATATTTATAGAGAGTATATTATTATAAAAGTATTATATATGATTATTATCATTATGATGTATATTATTATATTCATAGAGTGTATATTATTCTAAACTGTATTTATCCAGTATTGTTAGAGTTTTGATAACCAAATTTCAGTCAGTTCCTCTGGGTAAAAGAATTTTCAATGATTTTCAAAAATATAGAATTAATTGAAATATTGAAAAAAAAATTAACTTGAATATTTTTCTTTTTATGAAACTAAAGTTTTACAATAAAGCTAGTTGCCAAAAAAAGAAACAATTTACTTGTTTTTCATATTTTTTTTAAAATTCTAAGGTAAAGATTAAATTTTTTTTTTTAAGTAAAGAGGATTGATTTCCCCAAGGAATTATCTGTAGATGTATAAAAATTCAATTTGGTTCGGACTGTAAAAGTAGCAAATTAAATTTAGTTTAGTTTATAACAATGTCAGAAGTATGGGACACTCATTCAGAATGAAACTCACGAAACCATGGGCTGCTAAGATAGTTAAGGATTAAAAGATAATCTTGGATTATATGTGCATTCGGGCCGGGTTAGCTCAGTCGGTAGAGCGTTCGGCTAGAAACCACAAGGTTCCTAGTTCGATACCGGCCCTCGCCAACTCAGCGTATGAGTAGCACAGGGATCTGTGCGGTAAAGTAAGGCGCCCACCTCAATGCAAAAACAATCTTCTTGGTCCAGCGCTAGTGAAAAGGGGATAGACTCCCTCGCTGATTGGCTGATACCGACATTAGGCCGCCCCGACGACTTTACTTTATATATGCATTTACCTAACGCCTCGACACAAGCAGATGTGACACAAGATCAAATTCTTAAGCAGAGTTTAATAGGTTTGAATTCAGAGTTTTCCTTCGCTTCGATTACCATACCAACGTTAAAAGATCCAGTCTGTCCAGCCCGTCCTTCGGGGCAGGGGTCCAGTTAGCTTCGGCCACTGGATCGGTGAGTTTGAATTAATAGCGTCGATCCCAGGGGACTATCCCCACAGGCAATACCTGCTCCCTTGATTTAAAGGGACAGAGCTGGGTTTATTGCCCCCTGAGGCGCCCCCTTGTGTGGGAATTCCAACGGGATCGATGCAATTTTTCCACCTACCACCCATAGGCTTCAGCTTGTGGGTGGGCCACATAAAAATGTCCTTGTGTCAAGCTCTCATAAGTGGGATGAGCGGCAAATATCCCAGTCTGTCCTGCTATTTACCCGCAATATCAGCCTTCATCAAATAAGTGTCCATTTTGGGTCAATACACAAATACAAATGATATTTTGTTGGTTTGTTTAATGTAAACATTATTTTGTACACTGTCATTTTAAAACAAACATATCAGGTGTGCACAAATAATTTCATATCAAAACTTTCCTTGGCAGAAGCAGAATGTATATATGGTCTTGTGCGTCTAATTTCTTTTTATGGTTAAGGTATGTATTTACCCAACACCTCCGCCACAGACATGGTGTAACATGAGATCAATTGAGTACCACACACACACACACACATACAATACGTACTTTTATATATATATATATATATATATATATATATATATATATATATATATATAAGAAAATTGAAAAAAAATACAGGTTTAAATAAGTTGAGTGGTAAGTTTATCGGTCGACGCTGCAGTGTTTCGATCTATTAATTAGATCATCTTCAGGGTATTTGTTGGTATAAGGAAGGTGATAAAATTTTTTATCACAGAATAACGAGAAAAGCAAGCGATAGTCCTTGTTTATCAGTCTGTTCAAAATTTGAAGTCTGAAAAAAGGACGCTGAAAGAAGTGGACGGTTTGAAATATGACATCAAATATTCTCTTTTACGGTGTGAGTATGAGAGTGTGTGAGTGTGTGTATCGAAAAAAGGCATTGTGCATTTTTAAGTGTTTTTGTGTGTTGGTTGGCATATATATAATATATATATATATATATTATATATATATATATATATGTTATACAGACAGGAGCAAAATCCGACTGACTTTTCATCAGTCCGGTCGCTTAACCTCTCAGCCATCGGCAGCAGCCAGTAAGGAGCGGTTTTTAACTGATAAATACATAAATCTGTGTATATATTTTATGATCACTAGAGAACTCAAATCTGTAAACAACAGACGAGCCATGCTTTATTACGCTAGCGGTGTAAGTTAATTGAATTCGCCACCTTTTATTTTTAGCATATAATAGTCATCCACAGACACCTTGTTTCGACGTTTCACGTCTCTTCAGTCAACAACTACTTCTAGCCGGAATATATATATATATACACACACACACACACACACACACACACACACACATATATATATATATATATATATATATATATATGAGGAAAAAAGGGGTTGGAATGAATCCGACAGAATGAGGTAAAATATGAGGAATGAAAGAACAAAACTCGTCTTCAGCTGAAGACGCCAAGTTCAATACTCTAGCAAAATATACTACACATTTTTGTCTGAGTTGTGTTCTTTCATTCTTCATATTTTACCTCATATATATATATATATATATATATATATATATATATATATATATATATATAAAGGGATCAATACGTACTTGTTTATAAATCAAGAAAGTAAATGTTTGTCTCGCAAAGAGCTACCAGTACGAATCGAACTCGCTACATCTCAGAACAATCTGTGAGGGAGTTGCTCTACAACAGGCGCTTCCGCATGAGATGACATTTACGTGATTTAACTTAGGATGTGGAGAGTCAGCTAGATACACACTAACCATTATTGTATGGATAACCATTGCTCTATGGTTGGCGCTCCAATGCCTGCATGACCTAATGAGTGTGTCTAGTGCCTATTTTCTGATTTCGTGTGCCTCTGTGTGTGGACGAGTGTGCGTCCGCGTTCGTTTGAACTGGTGCGCTGCAAAAGCTTGCACACGCCCGTTCGTGCACGTGTTTAAGAGAGACTGGCCGGTAAAAGACAGAAAGTAAACAGCGAAAAGCAAGAAAGAGGAGGGCCGACCAGCAAAGAGCGAAAGACACAAGTGTTGTGGCAGTATTGTGCCGTGAGGGGTTTGGCCAAGCCGAATTCTTCGATGATAGTTGGATCAAATATGTCCAACGTACCGGGCGAATCACCCGAGCGTAATGGTAGACGCGCTTAACATCACGTAGGAAACAATGTGGTAGGATAAATTTACCCTCCCCGCTCCCCGCCACGCCCTTCTACAAACACCCCCCCCCTCACCGCTCATTACCTCACCCAGGACAAAATCTCACCATTTACCCCCAAACCAAGCACAACCCTGCGGGGGGGGGGTAGGGGTGAACTACCGTTTCTGACAACACTTTAAGTAGACTTAATTACTTTGAAATAAACTGAAAATTTCTGTTTATTGGTAGATAATTATGTATGGTAGGCCGATGGTGATATTCTTTCTATATATTTTCTATTCGCCTACTCGAACGCGGTCGCAAACATTTCCATTACGCTACTTTTCACAACGAATAAATACTTTTTGACTTAACTTTTGACTAGTGTTGTCCATAATCTTATTGTTGCTTTTTTTTTAAAAGCATAGTTTTCTAAACCGGAAACCTCCTACGTTTAAAGTCATCGTGAAGTAGGAACGAAAGACGTGGCTTTCAACGTTATTCCGGAAGCTCGACTTTCATGGGCAGCGTCTTGACCTTTTCGGACACAGAAGCCTATGGCGAGACAAGGTATAACATCTACAGTTACATTGCCAATTTTGATATCCAAAATTTCTTGCCAAATTCTTTTTTTAGTTGCCTATTATCAGTCTCAAATTATTTGTGTCATGGGAATTACACTAAACTCGATCTAATGGTGAGGTTCCTGTTCTGGAGATATGAAGATAGTGGAGTTCCCCTTCATTGTCATTATTCCCAGGTCCACTCTGACCCGAAGTAAATGTACCTGTTAGAGATGCATTTATCGGTCAAATATATTTTTAAAAATTGTTCACACTCGATAGGTTGGTTGGTGTTTGCTTGGTTGGGTTTTACGGCATGTCAAGCCTTGTTGGGTTATTCTCTTCCGAAGCCGTTTTGTTTTATTTATTCTTATGTGTATTTACCAACCCCTCTGCACATGCAGGATGTGACACAAGGTCAATTTCTTAAGCGGAGTTTAACAGGTTTGAATTCAGAATTTTCCTTCTCCTAAACTGGTTGCCTAACCAAGGTTAAAGAGCCCAGTCTGCACTACATTTCTCCCATAGCTGGAGGGAGAAATATGGATTCATGCCTTTTCCAAAGGTATTAACGCTATGTGAAATGCAAGCAGCCTCGTCCAGGATTTGAACTCGGATCGACGAGTCCATTTCCTACGACAATAACCATTACAGCACGCATCTCCAACAAACCAAGTAAGCCCCACCTTTCATTTATTCTTGGTGGTTAGTATTATCTGCGTTATTCGGACTATTGTCCCCATCTTCATTGTTATTTGTACAACGTTTCGGCTGATATGCCCCCCGGCCTTCTTCAGGTATTTCTTGTCGGACTCGGGAACCTTCTCGGACTCGGGAACCCTCTTGTCGTAATTGGGAGCCATCACGGAATTTTGAATCTAACCCTTTATTTAGTCCACGAGCAGGATGTGACACAAGGTCAATTTCTTAAGCGGAGTTTAGCAGGTTTGAATTCAGAGTTTTCCTTCTCCTAAACCGGTTGCCTAACCAAGGTTAAAGAGTCAAGTCTACCCTACTATTTACCCATAGCTGGAAGGAGAATAGAATTCATACCTTTCCCAAGGGTATTAGCGCTAAGTGAAATGCAATTACCACGTCCAGGATTTGAACTCGGAGCGACGAGTCCATTTCCTATGACTTTAACCATTACACCACGCGCACATATATATAACGCTTTTAGGATCGAACTCCCTATTCAGTTGTAATGATCTGTGAGACAGGCTTGTTAACCATTGCTCCCATTCATGTAAAATATCGTTTTTATTTCTAGAGTATCATTCTATTCTTGTTTAATACTTGATAGAGAATCATATCCATTCCATTTCAAGATCTGAATTCTAACATTGAATTATTGTTTTTACCATTATTGACGAAAATCATTCTGCCCATCACACCATCATTCGCTCCATCTAAATCTTAAGATGCCCTATTGTCATGCTCTCTCTGTTTCTCTGTCTCTCCGTCTCTGTCTCTGTCTCTCCCATTTACAACTTGTATGACACTTACAAAAGCCAGCATTTACATTATCTGATATTCTTCAATTTTATTTATTTATTTATTTTGTTTTTTCTCCCCACCTTACTCTCCCCACCTTACTCTCCCCACCTTACTCTCCCCGCCTTACTCTCCCAATTCCTTTTGACTCTATATCCAGCCTTTTGGCTTCGTCTCTTCGTCTCTATGACTTTACTTCCTATCGATAAAATACAAGATCCTTCCGCTCCAACCAAAACCACCACCACCACCGTCGACCAACGTCGACACTCCACAAATGATTGACAGTAGAAATGAATCTGTAAAGAAATCTTTATTTTCTTCATTTTGCAGACGATATTCCCCACGGTTTGGTTTCGTGCTACAAAAGGGGAAAAAAGAAGGTCGCACAAAAAGAATTCGCAAGGTAAGAGTCCAAGAGACTTTTCGCTTTTTCGATCGAAGAAAATGCTCTCTGAAGAGTGCATGTCACAGTTCCCAACAGTCACTGAAGGACGCATGTCACAGTTCCAAAACGAGGCGCAAACACGCTCTATTTATCGTATCTGAGACCAAAACACGAATAAATCGAAATTATTTGGTTCGTTTCTGCTTAAGCAATTTACTAAGTTTCTATCATTGATTGATTGATTCTAACGGCATGTCAACCTGTCTGGGGTTATTTCATGCCTGGAGGTTAGGAAATTACGCTCCAATGGTAAGTAAAAACTAAAAAGTGCTCAGTACTTTATATGTACTAGTACAAAATAAATTTTTTAAACATATTGCCTGAAGGGTGGGAGTTAAAAATTCAATGTCAGCGAGTTTGTATCCTAAGTAAGTAAAATCATCAAATTCATTAAAGGATTAAAAAAATAAAACAATTTGAAATGTAAACTTTAAATATGTATTAAAATAAAACAAACTATATATAGATATATAATACCAGTCATGTATTTATTAAAACTTGTTTTAAAAAACAATGAGGACTGTCTAATGTTGCATGTTCAAATTTTGAGTTTATTTATTCTATGTTATGACGATTTTGGGTAATGTGACGTAAGCAGTGACGTAATTTTTGTTACAGACAAAAACCGGAAGCGAATCTCCATTATTAATAGATATCAAAATGATTATTCACTAAACTTTGATGTGGCACAAAACCAGAAGTATGGGGCATCCAGTGAAGAATAAGTATAACAATATATAATAAATATTAGATATAAAAACTCTCAAAGCTTTCCAACCATTCGAGTAGGCAATAAAAATTGATTAATTTATTTTGATGGCATATCAACACGTCTAGGGTTATTTTATGTCCAGTGGTTATGGAATTACGTTCACTGAACATTAATATCAACATTTTTTGTGAAGTTGTTTTGTAAGAGTTTTTTTTATTGAATACGATTTTTTAAAATCAGTTCTATTTGACCCATAGATAGGACATTAATCAAGTACTATCACCCCGGATCAGAGTGGGTCTGGGAGTAATGGCAATAAAGGAGCACTCCACAATCCCTAAGTCTACAGAATTGGAGCCTCACAATCAAATAAAGTTCAGCGTCACACCAAAGACAATCCTTTTTTTTCAGGGGGGGGGGTCTTACCCCTCAGCAGGGGATACAGACAACGGATTCTAAGCCTCGCCAACAGGGATATTACTTTCTCCTTTCTCTCTCTCACACACTCTTTCTTTCTCTCTCTCTCTCTCTCTCTCTCACACATATATATATATATATATATAAAAGTAGGTGGCCTAAAGTCGGTATCAGCAAGGGAGTCTATCCCCTTTTCACTTGCACTATACCAAGGAGATTATTTTAGCATCTGAGGTGGAGCGCCACACCTACCATCAACTCCTTAATTTACCGCATAGATCCCTGTGCTACTTATACGCTGAGTTGGCGAGGACCGGTATCGAACTTGGAACCTTGTGGTTTCTAGCCGAACGCATTGTACACGGTTGTATTATATCAGGCATTCCTATCTAATACAAATAATTTGCAGTTGAATGGTTTCAAGTATCTATATATTAATACGCTTGTTTCTTAATCATCCGACCGTTATCATCTTGCAACACCTTCTGGTTAAAGATGAGACCGAGATGGAATGCAAAAATGTAAATCCTGATTATCTAGTGTCCGACGAACTCTTGTTTCTTATGAATGTCGAAGAAGAAAAAGGACATGCTACACAGAAAAAATATAAGAAAGAAAGAAAGAAAGATTGAATGAAAGAGGGTAGGGGAAATATAGAGAAAGATCGTGAGCGCGCGGAAGTGATAACACTTATCGGTTTCAATCGAACATAATGAAAAAACGAAAAGAAAGAAAGAAAGAAAGAAATATGTGTGTTGTGTGTGTGTGTGTGTGTGTGTGTGTGTGTGTGAGAGAGAAGAGAGAGAGAGAGAGAGAGAGAGAGAGAGAGAGGGGGAGAGAGAGAAGACTGTGTGTGTGTGTGTGTGCGTGTGAGAGAAAGAGAGACAGAGAGAGAGAATTAAATCAAGATTATTATACTTTTTACATATTGAATTATTTAGCAATAGCTCTTAAGTAAACATATCAAACGTTGTAATCATTAAATTATCATATTGTGGTATATCCACCGGTTTTGTTAGTAAAGAATAAGTTTCCAGTGAATCTCGAATTCACGTCTCCTTTGCCTTTGTCAAGGGTGGTTCTTCGTATAGGCTGCTTTACTAACTCATCTACGTGAGCATAACTGATATTCAAATAACACATCTAAAGCCACTCAATGCCTTCCTGTCTGTCTGTCTGTCTGTCTGTCTGTCTGCCCTCCCTCTCTTTGGTCGGCCACTAGAATTAAGAAGACGAAGGAAAATACTAATCAAAATCATATTGAACTATTTCTCAATAAGTAAATATATAAAACATGAAATATATAAACATATCAAACGTTGTAATAATTAAATTATTGATTAACTAGTAAAGAATAAGTTTCCAGTGAATCTCGAATTCACGTCTCCTTTGCCTTTGTCAAGGGTGGTTCTTCGTACAGGCTGCTTTACTAACTCATCTACGTGAGCATAATCCGTTTCAATTGAACATAATGAAAAGAAGGAAAGAAGGATAGAAAGAAAAAAAATAAGTGAGAGAGTTAACTCAAGATTATTATGCTTTTTACGTATTGAACTATTCAGCAATAGCTCTTAAGTAAACATATCAAATGTTGTAATAATCAAATTATCATACTGTGGTATATGCACAGGTCTCGCTAGTTTAATAAGATTGCAATAATTAATTCATTACATAATTCATTGGTGCTGATCAACTTACCCACAACAACTATCATGATGTATGGATGTATCAAGTGAAAGAGCAAGATCCCGATTATCTTGTGCCAGACTTCAATTCCCTGTTGTCGTCGTCTCTGTAAAGGCAACTATACACAGAGAATTTGTGCTAATCAAATTACGCACAAAAACTATCATAATCTTTTGATATAAAATTGCAGTTATTAATTTAGAGTATAATAATAATGATTGTAGATACTAGCAAAAATATGTGCCCCCTGGACACAAATAATAACTATTGAGAATATAACGTAAATAACTAAGGGAATTGTGACGTTTGTTGTGACGCAGTTTCTGTTATAGACAGACAGACACATAATCTCCATTATAATAAAATATGTCAAAATGTACTTCTTCATTGTTATTACTTCTAGTATCTGTTTAATTCCAATATATTAGTCAAATAGATCTGTTTGCAAATTATTTCTATTAGATATGAATACTTAATTGAATATAACCGTGTGCAAATGCCCTTAAGAAACAAATACACAAAAATGTAATTATAAATGCACAATGTACGCAACCTTTATGCATGAAATAACCCTGAACAGTTTAGTATTCCGTTAAAAAAATCAATCAATCATATAAATGATATTACTGTTAAATCATGAAAAGGTTTCGGAAATCCTGAAGAGGTTTCGGTTTCTGTTCTTCCCATCGTCTTAAGTGTTGGTGTTTATGACTGGGGATTAATTAACCAGGTAGTGTTGATGGTATCTTTCTGTGTGTTTTTCCCCCTTCAATAAATTCTTAATTAGAAGGATCGGGCACCTTGCTATTCTGGCTGTTTTTTTTAAATTATCTTTCATTTTTTATCCGGTCATTTTTAGTGAACCGTTTTCCATTTTTTCTCAGGTGCTTCCCTTCCAAAAAACCTCATAAATATCATTCTTTTTAACATAGCATTTATAAAATCCTACACTATTACAATAAAATGGAAGACATGTTGAAAAACAAACCGAGAGAGAATTATTTAATCCCCCGTCGCGATGAGAATAACTGAAATCAAAACATTTTTAGAATTTACCGGAAAAATTGTATTTAAAGACCCATGAATTTTTTGTTTACCATTTTCATTAGAATTAACAGTCTGATGAAAATGATAGTTATACACAGATAACTGTGGGTAGAAATAGATCTATAATCGCAAAATGGTCGATTTTAAGCCATTTTCTTTACCAATTATATATATATATATAATATATATATTATATATATTATATATATAATTATAAAATGGGTACAAGAGATAACCTACTCGAGTTTCACCATAAGGATCTTCAGGGTTAAATCCACTGAATTAATCGAGATACCGATTAATTGCAGTCGATTACACGTGTGTGTTCATTGCGTATAATAGACACGCGTATAATCGACTACTATTAATCGGTATCTCGATTAATTCAGTGGATTTAACCCTGAAGATCCTTATGGTGAAACTCGAGTAGGTTATCTCTTGTACCCATTTTATGATACATTTGCTCTACTCCGTATTGATCACTTTGTATTTGTTATATCGCTGACTTATCCCCTGAATTCTGCACTTCCTAACCATTCGTGTCCATATTCACCGGTAAGTCACCTTTCCCTTTATATATATATATATATATATATATATATATATATATATAGATAGAGAGATAGATAGATAGACAGATAGATAGATAGATAGATAGATAAATTGTGGCCCAGTTAAGGGGAACATTCTCTAGTTTGTATAGTGGACTGATGCAAGAGAAGACAACAATATTTGACTTCCTCACACTAAGCTTAACTTCGATGTGACGTAATACCAGTGAAATCGAAACGACTAACAATACTAATTAGTTAATTAGTTTACTAACTATTTCCGCACGTGACGTTCATATGTGTCTAGAAAGAAGTGAGAATGAAAAAGAAATGCATAAAAAGGAAAAGAAATGTACAAAACAATACTCCACCCCCCAAAAAAAACCAACAGCAACAACAACAAAACATTAAAAAAGAAAAAAAAAAAAAGAAAAAAAAAGAAACAAAAACAAAAAGACAAACAAAACAAAACAAAACAAGCAATTAACAAGACGTACCCAAATCTCTGGTTCAAATGTGAATTTGATTTAGATTTTTTAAACATTTGATTCAAATTGATTTTAAATTTTAAAAATTTTGGTAGAATTTTTTAATCTCTTATTCTAAAGATTCACTTTATTCATTTTTTGTTTCATAAATTTATTCTTAAATCGGAGAATTCAATATTTTCCAATTAATATGTTAGACTGAGAGAACAAAAATATTTCTTGTTTCTTTTAATCGGCAAGTCTTACGACAAAGCGATCAAATATTTTACCCTATTAACATAGTTTAACATTTGGTCTGAAAGCGCCCCCCCCCCAAAAAAAAATGCTGTCAGTAAAAAAAAAAAAAAGAAAAGAAAAAAAGAATGATCGTCTCGAAAAGCAGATTTCGTTTCGTGTAATTAAAACTGAGTCCAAGTTTTCGAACTAACTCTGGTTTTGTTAAATTTAAGAAAATACTATAAATTGTATAAAATATGCGGGCAACGTAGGTTTTTTTTTTTTACTGAAAAGAAATATCCTATCCAAGTTCGTTGCTTTTTTCTATGAAATCTTTCTCTCTATTTCCAGATACAATTCACTTTTAACATTCTCTCTCTCTCTGTCTCTCTCTCTCTCTCTCTGTCTCTGTTTCTCCCTTTCTCTGACTCTGAATATCTCTCTCTCTCTCTCTCTCTCTCTCTCTCTCTCTTGTGACTCTCTCCCTTTCTCTGACTGAATCTTTCTCTCTCTCTCTCTCTCTCTCTCTCTCTCTCTCTCTCTCTCTCATTCCTCTGACTCTCTCTCTCTCTCTCCTTTCTCTGACTCTGAATCTCTCTCTCTCTCTCTCTCTCTCTCTTTGTGACTCTCTCTCTCCCCATTCTCTGACTCTCTCTCTCTCTCTTCCTTTCTCTGACTCTGAATCTCTCACTCTCTTTGTGACTCTCTCTATCTCTTTCTCTGACTGAATCTCTCTCTCTCTCTCTCTCTCTCTTTGTGACTCTCTCTCTCTGTGTCCCTTTCTCTGACTGAATCTCTCTCTCTCTCTCTCTCTTGTGACTCTCTCTCCCCATTCCTCTGACTCTCTCTCTCTCTCTTCCTTTCTCTGACTCTGAATCTCTCACTCTCTCTCTCTCTCTATCTCTCCTTTCTCTGACTGAATTCTCTCTCTTTGTGACTCTCTCTCTCTCTTCCTTTCTCTGACTGAATCTCTCTCTCTCTCTCTCTCTCTCTCTCTCTCTCTCTCTCTGTGTCCCTTTCTCTGACTGAATCTCTCTCTCCTCTCTCTCTCTCTCTTTGTGACTCTCTCTCTCTCTCTCTCTCTCTGTGTCTCTCTCCCTCTCCCTCCTCCCTCTCTCTCTGAACAAAGCATGTGAACACGCAGATGGGGAATTATATGGAAATACTCTTTTCTATAGCTGCATAGAATTAAATCATTAAAGAGATAGACACACAGACAGACAGAAGAGTGTATTCAGTTTAGTTAGAATAGTCTGGCTCAAAGCTACAATAGTTGGGCACTCAGTGTGAATGGAACTCACTGTGCTAAATCTACGATAGAAATAGATAAACTAGGATAGAAAGAATGAAAATGAAATAGACAGATAGAAAAAGACTAGAATATATATCCACCTCCCAGCCTTTTTTTTCAAAAAGTTACATTCATCAGCTCTGTACGGACACTGAATGCCAAGAGCGATAGCCGATAGGGATGGATGGCGAGAGAAGAGTCAAGGGAATCCGTGATATCTTAATGATTTGATGATGTAGGACTGAGACCAGAGGGAACTAATTTTTTCATTAGTCATTTGTTAATGGCTAGTAAATAGTTGTCTTTCCAATTGCCGTTGAATTGGTAGACAAGGCAGCAAGCAAGCTGTAACTCAATACAGAACCTGCATTGCTGCCAGCATATGTAAAATGGTGGGTATTTATCTTGCACCATAACCAAATTAAGACCATCAGCCTATCAGTACTCAAAGAATGGGATCACCCTGGTGCAATATTCCTGAGTGCTATAAATACCGACTGCTCTATGTACAAATTCAGTTATACATAGTAGTTGTTGTTATATCCAACAGTACACTAATTCACTCAATTCAACAGAATAAGCGTATCTGTATGGGTGTGCGGGCATATGTAGCACATACACACACATGCACACACACACACACACACACACACACACATATATATATATATATTTATATATATATATATATAGTTGGGTATAGTTAGGGTAGTGAAGACATGAAGTCAAACGTGCTTGGTAACTGACAGTTTCTCTCCAATGTGATTTTCAACGCTTTACTGACTGAGCTAATCATGATAACATATGGAAGATACAAAATATGGGTAATCTCAACATTAGCTACATAAATGAGAGTAACCTTCCCTTGTTTCTTTCACTTTGAGGAAGCCTTAGTAACAACTAAGTTCATTTCAAATAATGTGCAAGCATAATTAAAAACACATTTTATGATATTTTCATGTTAAAACATGCAGTTGTATTGATTCGAAAAAATTCGTATTTTCTGTGAAATAAAATGGCCAACCAAAACATAAGGCTTCCTCAAAGTGAAACAAACAAGGGAAGTTACTCTCATTTATGTAGCTAATGTTCAGATTACCAAAATATGGACTAAAAACAAACCAGAAAATATTAGAATTATTAGAAATACAAAAAAAAAAAAGGATTTTTAAAGAATTTTTTTTCCTTGATTTGATATTCTAATTTAAATGTATCATTTGCTAATGGCGAGTTAAGCAGTTGTCTGATTCTGAAAAAAGATCAGATTGTGGCATCCTATGATTGTGGACTGTCACTTTGCGATATCAAAAAAGAAATTGAATCGCCATCATTCACCAATAGATGCTTCCCTAAAACATTATGAGAAAACTGGAAATTATCATCAAATGGATGTCCTATATCAAGTGGT
The DNA here is from genome assembly GCA_023376005.1 of Doryteuthis pealeii. NCBI lineage: Eukaryota > Metazoa > Mollusca > Cephalopoda > Myopsida > Loliginidae > Doryteuthis > Doryteuthis pealeii. Next base: position 79,133,035 of record CM042152.1, on the reverse strand, counting down.
AATCATCATCATCATCATCATCATCATCATCATCATGTCGTGCAATTTGCACGGATAACCATGACAATCTCTCGCCAACCTTCTTTATCATTCATTGCGCCAACGAGGTCCTCTGCGCAGCATCCAATATCTGCGGTCAATGTAGGTCCTTGGTGTGCGGCTCACGTTAGCATGTCCATGTGCTGGCTTCCACAGAAGAATATCGCTTATGAGTTCGTCCTTGTTTCTCCAGTAGTGTCCAGCACTCTGATGGTTTGTGAGATAGGGGTAGGTGACCGTACAGTTGTCCTAACTCGTCATAAACTATATCAATTGTCATCAATTATCATCAATTTTTTTTTTCTAAAATATCAAAATAATGTGTATGCGTATATATATATATGTGTACATATACGTATATAAATGTGTATGCATATATATATATATGTGTACATATATGTATATACATGTGTATGCATATATATATATATATATATGTGTGTGTGTGTGTGTGTGTGTAAGTTGAAAAATGGAAATAAATCCGACAATATGTTGAAAGGATAAATAAATAAAGGAAAGAAACACGTGTTGGTAATTCATTAAACTAATTTATCCATTCACCATTTTCTTTCCTTTATTTATTTATCTTTTCAACATAAATGTGTATGTATATATATATATACGTACATATATGTTTATATAATATATTTTACATAAACTTCTTTTAAATTTTACAACACAAGTCTCCTTCTATGATCATACTATTTGATGTGAGTCGACTTCTGCATCCAACTCAAATGATTTTTATTTATCCGAAAATGGTTACATAAATGCAAGACACATCTCGGCATATAATCAGAAGTTGTATTAGGGGAGAGGTGATAAAGCTGGTCACACTGTTACATGGTTCTAACTAGCTAGGTACACTCGCCGACCGATTCATCCAAAAATAAACGCTTGCATTCTTTCCTGTGCAGCCTACTTTCACCAAAATACCACATTCTCTCTATGGCTTTATTCTAATTAAGATATCCCAATTTCGAATGGTTTGATGATTTGCATGCAGCACGTGCTTCGAATGAATTTTTGGCGATGGAGGGGTTGGGTAAAATCAAAACAAAAGCCCCCCAAAGAAACTGAAAGTGCAACAAAATAAAATAGTGGGTCATTTTGGTTGTCCCCTTTCCCTCGAGTAGTATATAGAATCGCCGACTGTCTCCTTCCATGATCATCCATGGTAACATCTATACATTTAAGATTGACGTCATATCGATCGGATTTCTCTTGGTTCCTTGTTTTTCTAATTATTACATGACCCAGTGATGCTCATAGCTTTTTTTAGTGCGTCCTGGATGTTGAGATTTTGTGTTATAAGGTGTGTGCCTGAAGCCCACTCCTACTTATAGACTCGGCGATAATCATGTGACCATATTCTTGGCCAATCACTGGCAGTACTCTGCTGCTGATATTGTTATTTATACTGGCTGTTCTGGTCATACCTACGCACAATGCTTTGAACCTTCGTGGACGACGGAACATAGGATTATATCATTGACCTTTGACACTACGTAGGATTCCATAACGCAGGACTTATTCACTTACCAAAGGATTCTATAGTTCGGGACTTACTTACTTTAAGTTCTTTGTAACTGGCCAAGGATGGCGGTCAGAAACTTAACACTGGAACGTACTGGTTTGATTTGAATGAGTCCCAGGAAATGTGATACGTCCCAACTAAAGTCTTTTAATGAATTATAGAGTTTTTATCTATGAACAACTAAAGCCATCTAACTCCTACCTTGTACCCCATACAGTGTAATTCATTTCCAAGAAAATATTGAAATGTATTTAAATTTAGCTGTAAATAGTGGGGGAAGAAAAAAAAACGCTGAGACGCGTGGATACGATTTTCCTGCGTCCTTTTAGATTTTTATGCGTCAGGGACACAGGACGCGTACCTATCAGCATCTCTGCATGGCCCATTTAGAAAACAAAATCTTCAACGCTTGTGCTAAACCTATGATATATTTCGATACATCTACAACATATTTATTCTAGCTAAAAACCTTGATTAGATAAAAAAGCCTAAAGGAACCTTTTTCCGTTCTTCAATTCACTTATAAACTCAACATCAATAATAAAATGCCCTTCCTTAATGTTTTAGTTTACATCTATAGTTGATGTCTTACTGAGCCATAAACACTTTCTAAATCTAGCGAAATGACGTGAAGTTCGGCTGATTTATTATTTTTGTCCATTTTTAATCGGTCCCACAACATAATTGTATGTTCAATAAAACTTGGAAAACCGGGAATTCCAGCTTTCTGTATTGATGTATTAAGACACCCATTATTCTGTACGAATATCGTTATTCTTTTAGCAATGACACCGAAAAAGAGGGGAGGGGTGATAAATCTGGTCACACTGTTACATGGTTCTAAATAGCTAGGTACACTCGCCGACCGATTCATCTATTATTCTGTACTATTATCGTTATTCTTTTAGCAATGACACCGAAAAAGATCTCAGGGGAGGGGTGATAAAGCTGGTCACACTGTTACATGGTTCTAACTAGCTAGGTACACTCGCCGACCGATTCATCCATTATTCTGTACGAATATCGTTATTCTTTTAGCAATGACACCGAAAAAAATCTTACTTTCTACGTTGAGTAAGGAAATTAGTCGAAATTGGTCTTGTTTTTTTTAGTCTTTTTTTTTTTTTTTGGGTATGTGGGTTCCATAAGCTAATCGCCAATCCTCTGCGATTAATTGCTTTAAGTGAGCTTTCTTTAATAAGTTCCAGAAAAGTGCTAATACTTTGTGGCATCTTTTATAGAACTTATACGAAGTACTGTTAATCCCCGGTGAGTTCTTGGCTCTTGATTTTTTGACAAAATCTCTTATTTCACCGAGTTTCAGAAATGAATTGTCGAATTTTTCTTCCGGGGGATGTGAACAGTTGCGTTCATTAAAATGGCCCAGAGAAATGTCAGTGAGTGGGTCGGGGAATTTTTTTCCGAAGGTGCGCTTCCAAATCCCCTTTCGGTACGTTGAGGACCCCATTTTCACCCCCTTGAACAATTTTTTGGTGAACTGAAATGTTTTTTGCCAAAATCGTGCATAGTTTTTCGTTTCTCTTATCACGGCTTCTCCGCGTTTTCAATGAAAAGCATGTTTACTTGTTATCGTATTTCAAAGAATTATTTTAAAAAGATTAAAATAATTATTTAATGAAATAACATATTGTTATAGGTGATATACCCTATAGACTATACTGGAATGCGTCGACGGTTCCTATAAGTATTAAATATAATGATTAAATTGCTTTTGAGGATTTTTCTTTTATAGTAACAGATTCCATTCTGTTATCATGTAAATTTTATTTTTTAATCCTTTTCACAAATCAAATCTCTATCATTTTTATTCAAAAACAAAGCCCTGGTGATATTTAATGTGTATATTTATTTACTTTGTCGTTAATTGTTTTATTTTCGAAGTTTCCTCCGGACATACACATACACACAACTGCCCTTTATATATGTATAGATGGTACATATATGGACCGCCACATACATCAGTAATATACGTAGCGGTACATATGTATACCAATACGTAGTCAACGTGTTAAGTAGTATATGTAGTACAGGTATGTTATTATGAAAGCATATATTCTAAATATTGTTTTTTTTTTTTTTAAAAGAAAATGAAAGTGCTGGGCCCATAACCTGTAAAGTTTTTAAGTGCCATCCTTGGCCAGTTGAAAAGGGCTTAAAGAAAGTCCTGTGTTATGGAATCCTTTGGTAAGCGTGTAAGTCCTATCCTGCGAATTGGTAAATGTCCAGTGTTTCAATCCTATGTCCGTAGTCCACGAAGGTCAGAAGTAATTATGACCAGTATGGTCAGTTTAAGTATTGTATCAGCAGCAGAGTACAGCCAGTGATTGGCCAAGAGTTTGATCACATGCTTCTCGCTGAGTCTATAAGTAGGAGTGGGCTTTTAACACACACCTCATAAGAGAAATTTCTCAACAAATATTTGCAATGGAACATATATGTACCACTAAGTACATCAGTAATATACACAGAGGTTCATCGGCGGGTCACGTCAAGCCCTATCACCTATATGATTGTCCTAATCCTATTTTTCTTATCACACGCCCCAACCCTTTTTTTAATCATATATATGCTAGTGAGTTTTCATGTCCTGGGTATGATTTTAAACTATTTTATGGGAAGTTCCAATTCTGGAGCTCTGAGGAATGTGGAGTATCCCTTCATCACCATTACTCCCAGGTCCACCCTGGCTCGGAGTGTTAGTACCTGTTAGGGTCCCATATATGGGTTAAAGAGGAAAATGAGTTTAAAATATGTTTTTAAAAAGAGTTTAAAATCAATTGAGTATCCATCAAGAATGAATAAAATAAAAACGTCTTTGGCATAAAATAACCCAAAGGGTTAACATGCCGTAAAAAAACCCAACCAATCAACCAACCAACATAGTGGTATATATGTGTACCAATACGTAGTCAACGTGTGAAACTATTGAATCTATATAGCCCTTATTGTCCTAGAATTATTTGTGAAATATTGTTGTTCGTAGACACCCTAACGGCGAACCCAAACAATGTATTTTTTAATAAATGTTGTGGCATTGTTAAAAGACTGAGATACAGTGAACACAATTTCTACGGACAATGAATTTTTAAGAATCGCAGTGATCGATCTTCTTTATAGTGTCACATTTCACCCCCTCCTCATTTCCCGCCCTTTTTTTGTTTCATGCAAATTCTTCCTTCTTGCTCGCAGCTGTCTTGTGTCCAATGGAGGATTTACGCTGAGAAGGAGGGGACACGAAAACAAAAAAGTGAGTTACATTATTTGTAAAGAGAAGCAGCCCATCACTTTTATATTCGCAAATGAGACAATCGTGACGAGACGAACAGACAATTGTCAAAAATCCCTTCTACATGGTCCCCTTTCACAAGGTTCCTGGTTCGATACCGACCCTCGCCAACACTCAGCGTATGAGTAGCACAGGGATCCGTGCGGTAAAGTGAGGAGTTGATGGTAGGTGTGGCGCTCCACCTCAGACGCCGAAATAATCTCCTTGGTCTAGCGCTTGTGAAAAGGGGATAGACTCTCTCGCTGTCTGGCTGATACTGACATTAGGCCGCCCCGAAGACTTTACGTTTATTGTCCGTTTAAAAATTTCCAATGAAATAGTGGGTGACGACCCGTAATGCTTAGGGATGGAACCCTGGTGGCTGAGTAGTATATGCCATGCAACACTCCACTTTGCTCCTAGACGGCCGGTCGAAGAAGACCCTCTGATTAATCGGCTGGTCACGTCAAGCTCTAGCACCTATATGATTGTCCGAACCCTTTTTCCCTTATGGCAAGCCCCAACCCTTTTTATCACATATGTGCTAAAAGGAGATGGCCGAAGTCTTATTGTCCTGGGTAATGACGATGGTGAAGTTCCAGTTCTGGGGCTCAGGGAATATGGAGTGCTCCTTCATCCCAGGTCCACTTTGATCCGGAGTTGTAGTACCTTTTAGGGTACCATCAATGGGTTCAATAGAATAAAATGAGTTTAAAAAAAATGTGTTTAAAAAATTGAGTACCATCAAGAATGAATAAAACAGAAACGTCGTCGTCATAAAATGAGGGTTGACATGCCGAAACCTATTTCAGGAACTGTGTAGTGTTCCCAATTATTAGATGATTGGCAACTAGAAATAGGCTATAATGCAAAAAATATAAATCTTCTGTAATATTTTTTATATTATATATATATATATATATATATATATATATATATATATATATATATATATATGAGACTAGGTTTTTATTGAGTTCTGGTCGAAATAAATCTATCATAGCAAAATGACAGTTTGTTTAGTTTTTTTCTTTGAATGTATAAATATTGCTCTGTATATAATTAATTTATTAGTTATTATACATTGAGCTCTCTTAGGGATTTGTAAAATCCTTGTATAAATCTATAAGTTTGCATCAACATGAGCATGCATTGTGGATGTACAGGAGATATTGATGATCCCAAATAGAATTATCCCCAACATACCAGTTCATTGGATTTTACACACACACACACACACACACACACACACACACACACACATATATATATATATATACATAAGAGTTTCTCGCCTATGCGATCTTCAGACCAAGTAACCATTTCACCCCGATGGGACGCCCCTTTAACTAACACTTCATATTTTTAGTTGATCCACGTAAAGTATAAGTTCCCGAATTATACTATGTTGAACTTTCAGCTGGGCGGCTTTTAAGTTACGCACGGTGTGAAGTAATGTACAAACTGTCAGCGCACCACATACCACGATACTACCAGCCAAGGTGGCTTAAACTAGTGAAGCATAAGTTTCCAAATTAATCTGCGTTGCACCTTCAACTATGCAGTTTTCAAATTACACACACGAAGTTAAGCAATGTACAACGTGTAAGCGCACCAGCTACCACGATACAACCAACCACAGTTTGAACTGCTTCGGTAACGGGACATACACTCCGTAAACCAGTACGTGACAAAATATTGCAAAACTTTTGACTCACCCTAGTATTTCAAAATTAAATGTGCCTCTTTTATACCGTCAAAAACTATAGTTCAAACTACATTGCTGATTTAAAATTTTGATAATCTCATTATAATGGAGATTTGGTGTCTGTCTGTAACCAGACCTACGTCACTGCCTACGTCACAATACCCTCTGGAATTGAACAAGTTTATCAACTAGTATTTCATTTATAGTAAAATCATTAATATATAGAGTAGTATAAATCTTATTTATTAATGATGTCTATGAAAATCTGATATAGATTTGCCTCAAAACAGCCCATGTTATTAGTGCATTAAAGATCCTGCAATGTGTCTTATTTATCACTAAGAAATAAAGGTTTCCATAATGTATAGTGTGGTTAATTTGCATACTGGTCTTAACAAAACCGGGTTTGATATAGTTCGAGCGTATTATAATCAATCCTTTACATAATTTTATATAGAACCCAATTAAAATATAATTAAAATAAGTAATCTTTTTATATGCGTTCTTATTTAATTTTGTACGTCTTTCTTATTTAATATATTTTGTTACAATAAAACTTAAATACTTACGCCCGGAGGGTGCATATTCTTGCTAGTAAAAATAATAATGTCAGATATATATATAGTTCCTACTACATTCCTGGTTTAAAATTTTAATAATAATAATAATAATAATAATAATAATAATAATAATCCCAACCAGGAGACCAGATCTAGTATTAATAAAGAAAAAAAAAGAAAAAAAAAGAGATCTTGTCCACTGGTAGACTTTGCAATTCCAGCAGATCAAAGGGTGAAGACCTGGACCTTGTCAGAGAAATGCAAAAGCTGTGGAATATGAGTGTGAAAGTGATACCAATTGTAGTTGGTGCACTGGGAACGGTCCCAAAAAACTTGGGAAAAAGGATTGGAGGATCTGGAAATCAGGGGAAGAGTTGAGACTCGAGTGAAAGACCATCAGCTAACGCTGGTGTGAAAAACTCAAAAGGAGTGAAATAATAATAATAATAATAATAATACTAATACTACTACTAATAATAATAATAAGTTATGGAATATGAAAGTCAAAGTTATACCAATTGTAGTTGGTGCACTTGGAACTGTCCCAAAAGGATTGGAAAAGGGTTTGGAAAGTCTGGACATCAGAGGAAGGATTGATACCATCCAGAACACTGCACTGCTGCAATCTGCCAGAATACTCAGAAGAGTCCTGGAGACCTGAGGAGACTTGCTGTCACTCAGACTCCAGTGAAAGACCATCAACTAATGCTGATGTGAAAACTCAAAAGGAGTAAATAATAATAATAATAATAATAATAATAATAATAATAATAATAATGGAATGGAACTGATAATATTACGTTAAATTATGACATTAGTTTTAATATTTTGTCCTGATGTGGGTGGCGTTTGAGGGCTTATTGTAAACGACGCACCGGTCATCGATGCTTGGACAACTGGCGTGCCATTACAACTTAATTGGATGACCTTGTCTAATGAAAGTCTCGGCCCTGAAAACACACGTCCTGGCGTAAAAGCGAGATCCTGGATGAATGTATTTCCCCACCGTCGAATGTCTGTCACCGTAGCCTTGCCACTTCACGCAAAAACGCCAACCAGCTCCGTGCGAATTCTCTCTCTCTCTCGCGCACGCTCTCTCTGGCTCTGTGAACCCACCCACCACCCCATCGCCATAGTCGCACTTGCCTCTCCAGTCTTCTCCGCCTCGCTTCGCTTAGCCGCCACCTCCGTCACCGATTCCTTCTTTTCTTCTTCTCCATCTTCATCACCCCCTTTTTTTTTCTTCTCCGGAATTCCCACTTACACCCACACTATTCATCAAACCCCAGTTTTTCCTTTTTCTTTTTTCTTTCCTTTTGAGATGTATGAAGCTGCTCGACACCCTCCTCAAGATCTCAAGAATCGTGTGAAGAAACATCTGATCGTCTGAGGACGCCCGAGAAGATGGCTGTGCCATTTGAATGATTGCTAATAACGATATCTCGCTTCCTTGAAAAGAAATTCTTTCCATAAATGACAATGACAATAAAATTATTATTATTATTATCATTATTAATATGTCCTCTTACCACATTTGAATCATCATTCTAGCAGTAATCATAACAATGGGAGAATGGGCCTGCATGGTGGCTGAAGGAGTTGCACACTTTCTAGTAATGTCAGAGGTTCGAACTTAGGAAAAGCCAAGATTTCGGATGAGGCTTTTCAAGGTTACACGGTCTTCCCCGTATTTTACAGCAGACTAGGCTCTAACTATGGCTACGTAACTAGTCTAGGAGGAGGAAAACTCCGAATTTAAACTTCTTAAACTCCGCTTTAGAAACTGACTTGTGTCACATCCTGCTCGTATGAAGGGGTTGGGTATATATATATATATATATATATATATATATATATATATATAATCGGTCTTCCTCGCCTGAAATATCCACCCACAAACATCCATCACCGGGCTTAGTAATCTCTGCAAATATAAATAACAAAATAGTTTTAAAGCATAGCACTTCAAGCTGTGATTGGTAGTACCGTGGTAGTTGGTGCGCTGACACGTTATGTATCGCTTCACTTTGTTGGTTGGTGGGTTGGTTGTTTGATTTGATTTTACGGCATATCAACCCTTGTTGGGTCATTTTATGCCGAAGACGTTTTCGGTTTATTCATTCTTGATCGGGTACATGTTTAAATCAATTTAAAAAAATCATTTTTTTAAAAACTCATTTTTCCTTCTATTTAACTCATAGATGGGGCCCTAACAGGTATTACCACTCCAGGTCAGAGTGGACATGGGAGTAATAGTGATGAAAGAGTACTGCAAATTCCCCAGAGCTCCAGGATTAGAACCTCGGCATCAGGCCGTTTAGCGTCATACCCGGGACACTAGGAACTTCACCTACCACCTTCTAGCACATATTTGATAATAAGAGGCCTGCTATAAGAGTAACAGGGTCATATCCTGGATACTAAGACCCTTAGCCACCGCCTTCTAGTAATTATATGATAAAAAGGGCTGGGGTTTATTATAAGGGTAACAAGGCCATACCCTGGACACTAGGACCATCATCCACCGCCTTCTAACACATATATGATACTAAGAGTTGGTGCTTGTTATAAGGGTAATAGAGTCGTGAAACTTCACTTTGTGTATGATTTGAAAGTTACACAGATGAAAGTGCAACGTTGTATAATTCAGGAAGTTTGAACTTTCCAAATTTGAACTCTGCCACGGAACACCACGGAAGCAACCAAAGTTTGTTTTGTGAAAAGTGAAGGCACAGTTGATTATTGGACAGGAACAAGATTATTCAAGAATGTTGATGATCAAGCAAAGTCAGGTAGGCGTAAATCTGGATTTCAAGACTGTACTCTAATTCATAGAGGCAAGTCTGGCTAGTAGTAATCGGAGAGTATCAGGCAAGCTTAACTGATTACCCCGTATTTGATTCATTTGTTTAGTTTTGGTTTATTTGTTTAATAGATCTCTTCACTGCTTCCTAAATAGAAGCATCAATATCATCATGGGTCACTATTAACCCAGGCAGGGTCAGGTAGGCCGAAAACTGAATTTTGAGGCCCTGCTTCAACTCAGAGATAAAAGTCCGGCGATTAGTACTTTGAGAGTATCAGGCGAGCTCACCATTCCTAATCGAGTATGGCTCGTCACCTTAATGGCCTCGGCAAAAGCATCCAGAGCTGCCAAATTGTACCTCACGTTATCAAAATATTGCAATACTTTTGACTCACCCTAGATGCAAATCTGGTAAGTAGCACTCTGAGAGTATCAGGAGAGTTTGGTCTCTCACAGTCCAGTGTGGTTCGTCACTTTCATGACATCGGCAAAAGCATCTAGAGTTGCTGAATTGTACCTCATGTTACCAAAATATTGCAAAACTTTTGACTCACCCTAGATGCAAATCTGGTAAGTAGCACTCTGAGAGTATCAGGAGAGTTTGGCATCTCACAGTCCAGTGTGGTTCGTCTATTTCATGACATCAGCAAAAGGATCTAGAATTGCTGAATTGTACCTCATGTTACCAAATATTGCAAAACTTTTGACTCACCCTAGATGCAAATCTGGTAAGTAGCACTCTGAGAGTATCAGGAGAGTTTGGCATCTCACAGTCCAGTGTGGTTCGTCACTTTCATGACATCAGCAAAAGCATCTAGAGTTGCTGAATTGTGCCTCATGTTACCAAGATATTGCAAAACTTTTGACTCACCCTAGATGCAAATCTGGTAAGTAGCACTCTGAGAGTATCAGGAGAGTTTGGCATCTCACAGTCCAGTGTGGTTCGTCTATTTCATGACATCAGCAAAAGGATCTAGAATTGCTGAATTGTACCTCATGTTACCAAAATATTGCAAAACTTTTGACTCACCCTAGATGCAAATCTGGTAAGTAGCACTCTGAGAGTATCAGGAGAGTTTGGTCTCTCACAGTCCAGTGTGGTTCGTCACTTTCATGACATCGGCAAAAGCATCTAGAGTTGCTGAATTGTGCCTCATGTTACCAAAATATTGTAAAACTTTTGACTCACCCTAGATGCAAATCTGGTAAGTAGCACTCTGAGAGTATCAGGTGAGTTTGGCCTCTCACAGTCCAGTGTGGTTCGTCTATTTCATGACATCAGCAAAAGTATCTAGAATTGCTGAATTGTACCTCATGTTACCAAAATATTGCAAAACTTTTGACTCACCCGAGAACATTAAAATGATCGTCTAGAACTGCTGAGTCGAAACAAGAATTAGAATGACACTAGACGATCCGTAAACCCGTTAAATTTCCGTTATAACTGCTGTCCATGATGATATTGATGCTTCTATTTAGGAAGGAGTGAACAATTTTATTAAGTATTTCATAGTTTTCTCCGCTATATCGAAAGTTTGGATGATTAAAAAGATATATTCAATACACATTTTCCACATTAATTATATTCATTATTATAATATTGTTGTTCCTTAATCTTCCGACAGTTATCATCTTGCAACACCCTCTGGTTAAAAATGAGACCGTCCAAATCGTCGAATAGGAAATACAAAAATGTAAGTCCTAATTATCTGGTGTGGCGCTTAATCGTCGAATTCTTATTTATTATGAGTGTCATCACCTCAGCAAATAATGGACCAATCCGTTTTTATTATAAAGAAAGAGAGGGAAGAAAAATGACTTGCTACACAGAAAAAATATAATAAAAAAGAAAGAAATTGATTAAGGGAAAGACAAAGAGAGAGGGTAAGTGCGCGGAAGAAATAACGCTAATTCAATCGAATGTAGGAAAGAAAGAAAGAAGATTGAGAGAGAGAGAGAGAGAGAGAGAGAGAGAGAGAGAGAGAGAGAGAGAGAGAGAGAGAGAGACAGACAGACAGACAGACAGACAGACAGAGACAGAGACAGAGTTAAATCTTGTTAAAAGCAATAGCTCTTAAGTAAAATTATCAGTGTAATAATTAAATTATCATACTGTGGTATACCACAGGTCCTGCTAGTAACTTTATATATGACATTTGGCTTGTTTCGTTTTTTGTTTTACGGCATATCAAACACGGTGGGTCATTTAATGCCGGCAAAGTTTTGAAAGATTCGTAGCGATAGAAAATTGTTATACTCATTTTTTTATGTAAACAAATTTTCTATTTAAGCCATATATGGGATCCTAACAGGTACTACCACTCCGACCTAGAAGCAATAGTGATGAAGGGGCGCTTCACATTCCCCAGACCTCCAGAATATTGGTCCTTACTTAGGCTAGACAGGCGGTCGGAGACGCCCCTCTGATGAATCGGTTGATTATGTCAAACCCTAGCACCTATACGGTTGTCCCAACCCTATTGCCCTCATGGCAAGCCCCAAGCCTTTTTATTATATATATGCCTGAAGGCAATGGCTGATGATCTTATTGTGCTGGGAATAACGTTAAATTATCTGATGGTGAAGTTCCAGTTCTGGAGCTTGGAGAATGTGAAGTGCCTCTTCATCACCGTTACTCCCAAGTCCGCTCTGACCTGAAGTGATAGTACATCTTAAATAGAACATTTGTTTACAAAAAAATTTGAGTTTATAAAAAAATTCTTCCAAACTATCGCTACACATCTTTCAAAAACTTTGCCGGCATTAAATGACTCATCGAGGTTTGATATGCCGTAAAACAAAACAAACAAACATGAAAAGCCCCACTTTGGCCCTTACTTAGGCGAGACGGGCGGTCGGAGAGACCAAGTCAAGTGACTGGTCATGTCAAACCCTAGCACCTATATGATTGCCCCACGTCATTGCCCTTATGGCAAGCCCCAACCCTTTTTATCATATAAGTGCTAGAAGGCGGTGGTTTAAGTCTTAAAATTTTCCCCCAAAATATTGCTACGAATCTTTCAAAACTTTGCTGGCATTGAATGACCCACCGTGGTTGATATGCCGTAAAAAAAAAAACAACAAAAAACAAAAAACAAAACAATTTTACGGCATGTAAGCACTTTGGATGACTTTTTCATTAAATAACCTATGAAGGTTGATATGCCATTAAACAAAGCAAAGCAACCAATATTCTAGCTGTTGGGAGAGGAGAGTCCACGTGACGTAGTGGCTAAGGTACTGGACTATGGCATCGTAGTAAGCGATTTCGAATTCCAGTTGCGCTATTACATTCACTTTCGAACTAATACTCTTGGGAAAGGTATGAACACTCTTATCATCCCCAGCTATGGATTAAATAATACCATTACTATTCTTCTACAAGGATTAATTTGGTATTGAATAATTGTTGGTTGGTTGGTTGGATTTTACGGGACGTCAACCCTTGGTTTATTTTAAGCCGAAGACGTTTTTAAATTATTCATTCTTGTTGGGTATTCAATTAAAAAAAACTCATTTTATTTGATCTCTTTGCCTACTTTAATCCGCTCACCATTCTCACCATTCTCCCACCACTGTGATAAAAAGACTGATGTCTAGTTCGTTATAATTGAACAGAACTACTCCGATTATAATAATAATGATAGGACTTTATTTGAATAGAATGATTTCTTAGGTGAATTGATAGTGAACTTTGAAATACCCCATCATACCGGTAAAAAACACATCCGAAGCGGAAATTTGGTAGACAAAGAGTTAAACACATTTTTAAAACTCATTTTTTGATCTAACTGACCCATAGATGGAACTCTAACAGGTGATACCACTCCGGGTCAGAGTCGATGTAGGAGTAATGGCAATGAAGGGGTACTCCCCACTCTTTCACTCCCCAGAGCTCTTCATTTGTCCTTGGTCTTCATTTGTCATTTTGTAACCTTTTACAACTGGCCTTAATTATGGTAACTTTAGGTTGGTTGGTTAGTTGGTTGGATTTTACGGCATGCTAACCCTTGTTGGATTACTTTATGCCGATGATGTTTTATTTTACTAATTCTTGATGAGTACTCATTTTTTCTTTTTTAAAAAATCATTTTTAAACACATTTTCTTTAAACTTATTTTATCTATTTAACCCAAAGATGGGACCCTAACAGGTACTACCACTCCGGGTCAGAGTCGATGTAGGAGTAATGGTGATTAAGGTGTGTTCTACATTCCCAGATCTCCGGAACTGGAACATCACCATCAGATAAAGTTTAACGTCATACCCAGCACAATAAGACCCTCAGCCACGGCCTTCTAGCACATATATAATAAAAGGGGTTGGGTGATTATCATAAGGGAAATAGCGTTGGAAAAATCATATAGGTGCTAACCATTACACAACGTGGTAATCCATGCGAGAAATATGGATCTGCGTGCGGATGTCGGCGCGGCCCAGTAAAAGGTTTTATGGAAAACTACCAGTTGCCCATACAGCAGCTCTTTACACAACATGTTCTTCAAAGGAACTTAGTACAAGTGTCGTCGAGAAGTTATGAGAACGAAGTAGAAGGCAGCATTAGAGGGTCATAGTTTTGAATTCAGGATTATCCTTCTCCTAGACTAGTTGCCCACCAACGCAAGAGATTCCAATCAGCTAAACTATTCTATTCCTTTCCAAGGAGTATTAGTCCAAAGGGAACGCAAACAGCTTCAACCTTAGTACCCCTTTTCCATTTTACGGGCCGACAACCATTACCAACGTATGGATATTTACAACATAACATATCAGCTTTCTTTATACGCTGCTAAGATAAATATAAATTGGATTAAGAACGGGAAACATTTATGTCTTTTATATTTGGTATCAGAAAACAGATTGGCAGATGTTGAAAGTGGTTAGACAGTTTCTAAATTAGTATTATCTGCGTTATTCGGACTATTGTCCCCATCTTTATTGTTATTTGTACAACGTTTCGGCCGATATGCCCTCCGGCCTTCTCCAGGTATTTCTTGTTGGACTCGGGAACCTTCTTTTCGAACTCGGGAACTTTCTTGTAGACGGGAGCCATCACGGAACTTTGAACCTAACCCTTTATTCAGTCCATGGGGCTATCCTGTTCTCATTCCTCTAATCATAGCTGGGGTAGTTAATTATTTTTCTGTTACTGCCTCTACTCAGGATTGAACTCGGAATCCAGAGATAACTGTCACTTAGAACTGTCTTAACCTAATTACCTTATCCACCATATGTCCAATTGGACAATTCAGTATGAATTTTGGGAACTTATAAACCTAATGAAGGTTCCCGAGTCCGACAAGAAATACCTGAAGAAGGCCGGAGGGCACATCGGCCAAAACGTTGTACAGATAACAATGAAGATGGGGACAATAGTCCGAATAACGCAGATAATACTAATCATCAAGCCTCATCTCAAACATTCAGAGAAATAGTTTCTAAATTGTCTTGGACAGCCAACAACTTATTATGATGGAGATTGTGTGTTTTTCTGTCTGTAACCGAAACTATATCACTACTTGTCACAATTCCCTTAGTTATTTACCTCACATTCTCCATGATTTTATTTTTATTTAAACCTCAATTATTGATAGAATTGTCTTACATTATTAATACTGTTGATCATATCTACATACTAGATATTTACCACGCACTCCACATGTACAGGTCAGGCACAAGACCCTATTAATGTGGGATCACCCACGAGCCGAGACTCATGGGTGGCGGGTGCAAAAAATGCGTTGATCCCGTCGGCATTCCCCCTCAAGGGAGAGTCTCAAGCACTAGGCGGTAAGTCCAGCCCTGTCCCTTTAAATCAAGTGAGCAGGTGTTGCCTAGGGGGATAGCCCCCTGGGATCAACGATGTTCGCTTGTACGGTCCAGGTCCGAAGCCACTGGACTGGGGTATTTGCCTCTCATCCCACTTATGAGGGCGTGACACAAGGACATTTTATGTGGCCCACCCACAAGCCGTAGCTCATGGGTGGTAGGCACAAAAATGCGCTGATCTCGTCGGCATTTCCTCTCAAGGGGGCGCCTAAGGCAATGGGCAATAAACCCCGCCCTGTACCTTTAAATTGAGGGGACAGGTGTTGCCTGGGGGGATGGGCCCTTGGGATCAACGCTATTAACTTGTAAGGTCCAGCGGTCGAAGCTCACTGACCCTCCGGTCGAAGCCGAAGCTCGGGGGTGGTAGGCATAAAAATTGCGTTGATCCCTTCGGCATTCCCCCTCAACGGGGCGCCTCAGGCACTGGGCAATAAACCCAGCCCCACCCCTTTAAAGCAATGGAGGCAGGTATTGCCTGGGGGGGATAGCTCTCTGAGATCGACGCAATTAACTTGTAAGGTCCAGCGGCCGAAGCTCACTGAACCCCCGGTCGAAACCGGAAGTTCTAGGTATTTGCCTCATACCCCACTTGTATGGGCTGGGCACAAGGCCTCGTTTTAACGTGGGCCTACCCACAAGCCGAAGTTCATGGGTGGGAAAGAACAAAAATTGCGTCGATACCTTCGGCATTCCCCCTCAAGGGGGCGCCTCAGGCGCTGGGCAATAAACCCAGCCCTGCCCCTTTAAGTCAAGGAGGCAGGTATTGCCAGGGGGGATAGCCCCCTGGGATCGACGCTATTAACTTGTAAGGTCCAGTAGGCCGAAGCTCACTGGACCCCCGGTCGAAACCGGAAGTTTGATATGTTGAACATATCAAGTACTAATAACATGCAATTGTATTTATATTTACAATAACATAGTGGTTTACAATGTGAACGGGAAGGCTAATTTGCATATTGATATAAAGAATTTGATTTTAATGAATTTGTGCTTAGTATTATTGATTTCTAATTGTTTGGTTTTATCTTAATGAATATGAGCAAAAATCTCTTCAATAAATCTTAAAAGAAATCCGTTAACAAGAAGAAATAACTGTAATTTTATTCTTTACATACTATTTTAACTAAATAGTTAAATTAGGAAAATTTAGCAATGAAAGACAGGAGTGATGGACGAGTAAGTTTCAGTTGTTCTATTTTTCGATTATACTCCACTCTGTTTCAAATCATTTTATCTGGATTCTTTTTTAGCCTTTGTAATTTGATATAATATTCTATTACATTAAAACTTAAATACTTGCACCCGGAGGGTGCATATATTTGCTAGTATATCAAATTTATTTTTATGGTTTTTATTTTCTACTTTTAAAGGAAAATTGTTTTCGGTGATTTAAAAAAAAAGTTTGATATTATAATTGATAGAATCTTTCCGAAAATACAGATTCAATTCCATCTTTTTTTTTTTTACCATTTTTTTCTCCTTAAAAAAACCCCGGAACCTTCAAGTGGTTCATTACAACATAATAAAGAGGCAAATCCTAGAAGAATTATAGGCCCTTATGCATTCGAATAAAATTTGATATCATAAAAACAACAAACCCTAAAAGACAAAGTAAAAATAAAAAAATAAAAAAATTAAATAAAAAGTGGAAAATTTTTGTCAAAATTTTCAAATATTGGTTTCACTGATTTGAATTTTTCTGATTCAAAATTCCAAAAAAACAAAACAAAAAAAAAAAAAAAAAATGTAAGGGAAAGGGAAAAAGGCGGGAAAAAGAAAGATGAATTTTTTTGTTTGAAATTTCAAATATTAAATTTCAAGACAGGAATATTTAAAAACAGTTAAAAAAAAGTGTAGTTGGAGTGATAGAGAGGTAGAAAAGAAAATGAGAGAGAGAGAGAGAGAGAGAGAGAGAGACAGAGAGAGAGAGAGAGAGAGAGAGGGAAGAGTGACAGCATGAGTGTGTAAGAGAGAGAGAGAAAGAAAGAAAGAGCGACAGAGACAGAGACAGAGACAGACAGAGATAGAGATATTGGTAGAGTGTGTGTGTTTGTGTGCATATGTATGTGTGCGCGCGTGTGTGTGTAAGAGAGAGAGAGAGAGAGTGAGAGAGGGACAGAGACAGACAGACAGACAGAGACAGAAAGAAAACAGAGAGAGATATAGAGATAGAGTAAGTATGTGAGATAGACCATGTGATATATATATTTGTGTGTGTATATATATATATATATATATATATATATATATATATATATATATATATACGTGTGTGTGTGTGTGTGTGTGGAGAGAGAGAAACAGAATGTGTGTGTGTGTGTGTGTGTGTGTGTGTGAGAGAGAGAGAGAGAGAGAGAGAGAGAGAGAGAGAGAGAGAGAGAGAGAGAGACTGGCGGTTTGAAAAAATAAAATGAAGATCTCATAATTTGCATTTGCATAATTTGCATAATTTGCATTTGCATACAGGATGAAATAAAGAAAACGAAATAAGAATTCGGCGAATAAGCAACATCAGATAATCAGGATTAACATCTTTGCATTTGATCTTGGACGATCTCATTTTTAACCAGAAAGTCTTTCTAGATGGTAATGGTCGGAAGAATAAGGAACAAGCGCATCAGTATATAGATAATAATGGAAGATTTCATTCCTCTCTCCATCTCATATGGAAATATTCATATTGTCTGGACATTATAATTGGTTGATGGAAGGAATCCTAATTCTCGAAGACGTTAAAATGGCCGACAAGGAAATTCTATTAACTGCGGTCAACCACGAATCATTTAAACTTGTCATATCCATTCGAACAAGGAAAAGAAATATCTCATCACTTTAGATTTACTTGAATTAAATTAATTTGATATTTACAATCTGGGCATTTAAAAAAAAATAATTCAATCACGGAAAAAGAGAATGACATATTTAATTAAAACGAATGTCATTCACACATACCTAACACCCAGTTCTCATCTCGCAAGCGATTCACACTTTTCGCATTTTCACAGGTTGATAATATCGCATACGGGACAATGGTTGGTAAGCTATTTAGACAGACTATTATATATATATATCAACCCCTCTGCATGAGCAGGATGTGACACAAGGTCAATTTCTTAAGCGGGGTTTAACGGGTTTGAATTCAGAGTTTTCCTTCTCCTTGGCTGGTTTCATAGCCAAAGTTAAAGCGCCCGACTAGATTGGTAACCACTGCACCACGCTGAGATGCCAAAAGCACACAGTGCAGGCATATATATTTACTGACCCCTCTACACGAGTAGGATGTGACACAAGGGCAATGTATTAAGTGGAGTTAAACAGTATTAAATTCAGAGTTTTCCTTCTCCTAGAATGGTTACCTAGCCAAAGTTAAAGAGCCCAGCCTGCCCTACTATTTACCCATAGCTGAGTGAGTAGTTGGGTGCATACCTTTTCCAAGACTTTTAGCGATATGTGAAATACAATCAACCTCGTCCAGAATTTGAACTCGGGTCGACAAGTTTAATTTCTATGACTCTAACCATTACATCACACACCTCTACACAGACTATTACACCTAGGAGGCACGTGGTGTAATGGTTAGAGTTGTAAGAAATGGACTCGTCGATCCGAGTTCAAATTCTGGACGAGGCAGTTCGCATTTCACATAGCGCCAATACTCTTGGAAAAGGAATGCACCCAACTACTCATTCAGCTATGGTAAATAGTAGGGCACACTGGGCTCTAACTTTGGCTTGGCAACCAGTCTAGGAGAAGGAAATTCTGAATTTAATACTGTTTAACTCCACTTAAGACATTGACCTTGTGTCACATCCTACTCGTGTAGAGGGGTTAGTAAATATATATGCCTGCGCTGTGTGCTTTGGGTATCTCAGCGTGGTGCAGTGGTTACCAAGCTAGTCTCGCAGATCCTTTATTACTGAATAGCAAGTTCGATCCTACCTATGTCCCATACTTGCAGCCCCGTGCCACATCCTATGTCGAATTGGTTAGGTAAAAAGGGCATCACATCATGGTGTAATGGTTATAATTCTAGTCTCGCAGATCTATAACTACCGAATAGCGAGTTCGATCCTCGCTTCATCACACATATTTGCGAGCTTGTGCCACATCCTACGCGTGAAAACAGTTTGGGTAAAAAGGGGGTTCTGTCGTAGTGTAATGATTAGCGAGCTAGTCTCGAAGATCTATGACTACCGAATAGCGAGTTCGATCCTCGCTGGATGTCCCATATTTGTGACCTTGAGTCAAATCCTACCCGTGGCGAACGGGTTGGATAAAACGGGGGTTCTGTCGTTGAGTAATGATTAGCAAGCTAGTCTCACAGATCCATTACTACTGAATAGCGAGTTCGCTCCTAGGCTGGATGCCCCATATTTGAGACTTTGTGTTATATTCTACGTGTGGCAGACAAGCTAGGTAAATACCAATTGTATTTCCTCTGCAACCCCACGTTGGGAGAGTGGAGACCAACTTTAAGAAAATCTAGAAAGGAACAAGTAATTGTGTCCCAATTCTGCATTGGTCACACAAGACTAACGCACTCTTATAAACTTAAACAAGAACAACAACCACAGTGTGAAAAAATGTCGAACACCTTTGACTGTTAAACAATTATTCATGAAATACAAGTTTTTGGGTCACATCAGAAACGGTTATTTTAATGCAAACAATATGAAAGATCTATTTGAAAATGTCAACATGGAGGACATTCTGTCCTTTTTGAGGGAAATAAAATTATACCATAGAATATAGGCATGAACTTAATCAATACCATACAACATGATCACTAATGGTGCTAACATATTGTTAAAACCAATTACTAAAAAGTATAAATATAAATACACAACATATATTACTTCCTAACCGTTAGACATGACATAACCCTAGACGGGTTGATATGCCGTTAAAATCCTCAAACCAACCAACCAACCATTCATCTGCAAAAAATGCGACATTACTTCCCGAACTGTTTGCACAGATTCTTTATTCTATGATCACTTCATCATTCGTCATTTTTTTAATTTTATGACCATTCGTCATTTTTTTTTCATTCTATGATCATTCGTCATTTTTTTTATTTTATGATCATTCGTCATTTTTTGTTATTCGTCATTTTTTGTTATTCATCATTTTTGTTATATTTTGTTTCCAACTGAATTTAAAAGAAAATCATTTTTTACGTTGGTTGGTTAGTTTGTTGAGTTTTACGGCATGTCAACCCTTGTTGGGTTATTTTATTCCAAAGACGTTTTTGTTTTATTCATTCTTGATGGGTTCTCAATTTGTTTTAAACACATTTTTTCTATTTAATCCATACATGAGACACTAACAAGTTCTACCATTCCCGGTCAGAGTGGACCTGAGAGTAATGGTGATAAAGTAGTACTTCACATTGTTCCCCCCTTTTTAATATCCTTTTTTTTCCACTGCTTATTCTCCATTTTTCTTCAATTTTTCATTTTTCAATCATCTTTTTTCTTTTTCTTTTTCTCAAATTTCTTTCTTC
>CM042152.1:79106764-79109264 GCA_023376005.1 Doryteuthis pealeii | reverse complement strand
TGTGTGTGTGTATTTAGGCAGCATTTTTTCTTGTAGGCATATATTGTTAAATAATGCAGCCATTTTTTGTCTGCAAGTTTTGTCCTTTGTTTTTTCGTATTGCCGGATTATTTTTGTAATATCTGGCGAAAATTGGCGGAAAGTACTTGGTCTATGACATATGGCAAATACATCAGCCTATTTTCGCCAGATATTACAAAAATAATCCGGCAATACGAAAAAACAAAGGACAAAACTTGCAGACAAAAAATGGCTGCATTATTTAACAATATATTATATATATATATATATATATATATATATATATATATATATATATATATGAACAAAAAGTGATAAGACAAACAGGAATATTTCTTCTATGTTTATTATTCTCAAATAGTTTCGTCCTTAGGTCATCGTCAGGAGAAAATTTATTGTTCGAAGAAATTGTTTTTCGAGAGTTATTTTTAAAGAAGAGATCATTATTAAAAAGAATCATTAAAATTAAAAGATTTTTTTAGGGTTTGACCGGCCACTATAATCCGGGTAGAGAAGTGTGTTAGAAGTGGCGAGTCCATCTGTTAAAGTGGGGTGGTCAGAGGCGCCACATCTACCATAAGCCCCTTACTTTATCACACAGATACCCGTGCTACTCATACATTGAGTTGGCGAGGGCCGCTATCGAACCAGGAACCTTAACATAGTTTAACACTTGTACCTGGTCATGGTTGACCGCATGAGAAAAATCTACCCCAGGGATTCTCAAAGTGGTCTACATAAACCCCCGGGGTCTATACAACAACTCAGGGGGTCTGTAAGTATTCGGGGGTCTAAAAGGGGTCTATGGAAACTACTAAGCCTTCTTAATAATTAGAAGAAATTAATTCCGCAAGAATTCTGGAGAACATGCTCATGTTGATATATTTTCAAAAGTTTAAGCCCAATATTCATGAACTTATCAAAAGTTATCGGCTTCACCCATCACATTAGGAAATGTGATTCCTTGGTAAGTTATTAAGTTAGTATTAAATATTTGCAGCTCTTTTTTTGCATGTTATGCTTACTTTACTGTTTATTTTATGGTTATTTTACAATTAACAGTTTTACATAAACATTTGTGCAGAATTCATTAATTACATAATTGATTGCAGGGTAATTCCATGTGAAATCATACAGGCCATGTCCCCCACTCCCTTCAATTTTTCTGAAATCTCCAGATGTGGATTATGATAAAGTTAACCAATTCTCAAAATTTGAGCTTCCATTTCCAAAAATTGGCGGAGTTATGTCGACTTTTAGCTCTCTAAATTGGGGGGGGGGGGGGGTCGCGAAAAATGGCGACATTTTGTAACTAATTTTTTTCTGTAAAGTGAGTTCTAGAGCTTCCCTACTACTATAAATTGGTTTATAAAAGTATTTTTGCTCAAGTAATCCAAAGATGCTACCAAAAAGTTTTAAAGTCAACCAATTTTAAGTTATTGATGAATTCTAATTTTTTCATAGCAAGATCAATATCTTGATGTGACACTGCGTCTACGACAACAATATTATAATTTCACATATAGTAAACATTATTTGTACCAAAAAGATAGTTTGATATTTGCTCAGAACCGAAGCTACAACATCAGTTAAAATTTTGCTAATTTTCTTCATCACACAACGTGTAATAAATACCACGTGCGATACCCTGCCCTCATCAGCCGCTAACTAGGTGTGATAACACAGTTTCTGTGGCCAAAAGCGGTACTGACACACCTAGTGCCACCAAGCAGCCTCTTAGCTACCGTCCTCATCGGGTATCGCAGGTGGCATTTTTCAATCATCCAAATTCTCACTATAACAGATACCTCTGGAATGTTAATTAAAATCCTTCACTCCTTTCTAAATAGAAGCATCAATATCATCATGGACTGTTGTTATAAACAAGAAACAAACGGGTACACTGTTCACCTAGTAATGTTTATCAAGCAGTTTCTAAAGAAATATATATATATATATATATATATATATATCAGAATGAATATAGTATCCACACACACACACCACACACACACACACACACACACACACAACATATATATATATAATATATATAATATATATATATTCCATATCTACTCCCCACGCTTGCCTGCCTGCCCCCCTCTCTCTCTCTCTCTCTCTCTCTCTCTCTCTCTCTCTCTCTCTCCCACACACGCAATTGTATGTATATGTATGTTTTTATATATAAAGTTGATAAACCTCAAAACGACAATAAATGACGAACTAAAAAGATATTTCCATTTGTCAAATGTAAATTTGTTTACATCTATATCTATCTATCTCTCTCTCTCTCTCTCTCTCTCTCTGTATGTATATATATATATATATATATATATATATATATATATATACGTATACACACGCACTCTTCACCTAGTAATGTTTATCGAGCAGTTTCTAAAGAAATGGTATGAAAATTGCAATTTTTTACCATTAAAATCTGAGGATATGTTGTTCATCAAATAGACTTTACTTC
>CM042152.1:79094264-79101764 GCA_023376005.1 Doryteuthis pealeii | reverse complement strand
TTTATGTGCATAACTATTTGTGTACGTATATTCATCTATATACATATTTGTGTGTAGATATATGTCTGCAAACATATTTGTGTATATATATCTATGTGTGTGAATTCATATATATATATATATATATATATATATATATATATATATATATATATATATATATAATATATATATATCATTTGTGTATATATATTTTAATATTTGTGTGTGTATATATACATATATATATGATTATATATGAATATATTTAATCTCAGAATTAGAGAAAGTTTATTAATAGCTAAATTAGGTCCTAATATAAACAATAGATTAGAATTAAACACGGAATACATAGTTAACTAAATTACACGTTCCATGTATAGCTTATAGTTTATTTAGTATACATATTTTACACATATATATGTAATTTTCCCTATCACAAATTTAAACCTACTTACTAACAATCAAATATTTGCATATTTTTACTTTGTTCCCTCAAGAAATAAGTCCAAGGTGGATACTTGAAATAACGGATTTGAATTATGTAATACATCTATAATAGATATCTATTAGCAAATACAATTGATTCTTAACATTTCATGCACTCAAAATAAAAAATGAAAAATTAAGATTAAAGAAAAAGAAAAAAAAATTACGGTTAATTTAACATTATTGACATACTTATTAACTTCTTTACATGACTTTATTTCTTTAAACCATAATACCCTCTTAAGATTACGGTCAGTCTAGAACTATTAATGTATATAAAAAAATAATAACAACAATAGAAAAAAGATAAATAAAAAAAACACTATGCCTTTTGTAATTTAAATATTTGATTTATAATATTTAATCTATTTGAAATTTAAAAGAAAATTCTCATAATACATAGTTTTCTTAAATTTTGCATCAATCCTAATATATAATTATTAAATGATATTTTAATATATAATTAATATATAATATTTAATCTATTTAAAATTAAAAATAAAAAAATACTCATAAAACATTTTTCTTAAATTTTCCTTCAATCCTCCTAATATATAATTTAAGATAATCTTTTATTTACTTATTTACTGGTCCATCTAATTAAATTAATACATTTTATTTTTTACAACTGAAAAAAGAAAAAAAGAAAAATTAGAGAAAAAATAAAAAAAATAAAATAAAAGAAAAAATAAAATAAAATAAAAGCTAAGTATATGAATTTTTCTATGTGACGGTTTTTATTTTGAATTCGACATGGCTACATTGTTGCAATATCCTCGTCCAGGATTTGAACTCGTATCGCTGTCTCTATTTCCTACGACGGTAACCATTGCACCACGCGCCTTTTTTGTGCCTAGTTCAGTTTTTTGTATATCCCACTATATTTTAGAACTGTTTTGTATTCCATTTAAGCTTTATTGAAACCACCGGCTCTATGTTTCAGGCATTGGCAGCATTATATTGTATCCGACTACACTTTTTAAATCTCATATTACCCACTGTGAGGTTGGTTTTTCACTATTTAAAAAATGTCAAACTCTCCCAAACAGTAAACGTTGTGTGTTGGTATAATAAATGCTGATACCAAAAACTAGATCTCTTATTTCCACCATTGTTTGAGGAAATAGCATCAAAGATCATCTACTAAAATGCACAAAAAAATCCTCGTTTTCAGCAAAATTTAGCCATGAAATTGGTTAGAAAATTAAAACTAAAATGGAAAAGATTGTCATTTTAAACGAAACAAATGAAATATTTTAACTGGAATTCAAATTGAAAATATTCCCCCCCATCACCAGACACCTCTGATATTCTGCTTTTTACCTAATAATTAAGCTGTAACAGTGAGAACATTTTAAAAGATTGAAATGTATTTCCTCAAATGAAAGCAAAGTTTTAAAGAAAAATACTTTGTGAGCTAATTCTTTGTTAATTTGCAACTTTTGCCACATGGGAGATGTTACAGTTCCAAAATCGACCTACCCTATTGAATAGCGGTACCTATCACCTTCAAAACTTTTTAAAAACCTAAAGACTCTTAAGAAACAACAACACAAAAATATAAATATGAATGTACAATGAACATGATTCCCTAACCTTTAGTGATACAATAACCCTAGACCCGTTGACATGCCGTTAAAATCAGTCAATAAATCAATCATTGTATCAAATATGTGTTTTAAGACGACCACCGATGTATAGAAACATTGTAGGGGTTTTGGTCGCGGATTTTTCGACCCGGACGTTTCGGCCACAGATAAATCCAACAGAGAATGAGAGGAGTTGTTTATTTACTGGCACCCCACCATATCAGTTTGACACAAGGAGTCTTAAAGTAGGGAACTACATAAAAACCGAAGCCCATACGGGGCCAGTGAAAAAATTGCGTGGATCCATTCGGCATTCTGTTGCGACGCCTCAGTCACTGGGCAATAAATCCAGCCCAGCCCATTTAAATTAAGGGGGAAGGTATGGCCTGGTGGTGATCCCCTGGTATCACGCTGTTATTAATATCTGATAGGTCGAGTAGTTGTAGCCACTAGACCAGGGGTTCTCAAACTTTGAAGTCCTAAGACCCCTACAAAAATTTGATTGACCCCTCATGGACCCCCTCCCTATATACCCCAGTCCACCTTGCAATTGTTTTGTTGCAACCAATTATGTAATTAATGAATTCTGCACAAATGTTTATGTAAAACTGTTAATTGTAAAATAACCATAAAATAAACAGTAAAGTAAGCATAACATGTAAAAAAAGAGCTGCAAATATTTAATACTAACTTAATAACTTACCAAGGAAACACATTTCCTAATGTGATGGGTGAAGCTGATGACTTTTGATAAGTTCATGAATATTGGCTTAAACTTTTGAAAATATATCAACATAAGCATGTTCTCCAGAATTCTTGTGGAATTAATTTCTACTAATTACTAAGAAGGCTTAGTAGTTTCGATAGACCCCTTGTAGACACCCGAATACTTACAGTCTCTTGAGTTGATGTATAGACCCAAGAAGGTTTATGTTGACCACTTTGAGAAACCTTGCACTAGACACAGGGTTCCGAAACGCGGAAACCACAGGAGTTCAGAGAATTTAGTCTTGGGTGTTATGTTCTAATTAGGATTAAAAATGAAGAATTTTAAGGTAGGTAGATAATTTGTATCCAGCTTCTGGCGTAATACAATCTTCTCTAACTTTATTTATTGCTATTTGTCGGTGTATTGTACAAAGTTAAGCTTAGTCAATAGATGCGAAGATATATATTTTTAAATCTTTGTTTTCTGTTATTCCAGCCGTTAAGCATTGTAAAGAGACTTAAATAAGTCCAGGTTTCTGTGACAGCACAAGATCCACATTCCTTTTTTTAACGGTCGATATGCAATTGGAATAAAATACAGTTTGAAAAAAAAAAGGAAAAAGAAAACAAAAATTAATTCTTTTTCTTTCTGGTCTTCTGTTTTGGCAATTTAGTTTTTCGTTTATGTTTTTTGTTTGTTGTTTGTTTGTTTTTTCTTTCTCGATTTCGTCTTCCTTCTCTTTTCTGTTTTTTTTTCGATTTCGTCTTTCTCTTTTCTGTTTTTTTTTCTCGAATTGTCTTTTCCTTCTCTTTTCTGTTTTTTTTTCGATTTTGTCTTTCCTTCTCTTTCTGTTTTTTTTTTCGAATTTGTCTTCCTTCTCTTTCTGTTTTTTTTCTCGATTTTTTTTCCTTCTCTTTCTGTTTTTTTCTCGATTTTGTCATTCTTTCTCTTTCTGTTTTTTCTTTCTTTCCTTTGTTTTCTTATCTCTTTTTTCTTTTGTCTTTCCTTCCTTTCTCTGTTTTTTTCTTCCCTTTTTCCTGTTTTTTTTCTTTTCTCTCTTTCCCTCTTCTTTTATTCTGTTTTTCTTTTCTCCCTTTTCTCTTATTTTCTCTTTCCTTTCCCTTTCTGTTTTTTTTTCTTTCCTTTGTAATTTTTTTCTCTCACTTTTCTCAAATCTTTTTTTCTTTTATTTTATTCTGTCCTTCATTTCTTTGTTTTCTCCTTCTTTTCTCCTTTATTTCTCCGCCCCCCCCATTTCTCTTATGTACCTTTCTTTTCTTTTTCTTTTATTCTGTCTTTCTCTTCTCACTTTTCTCTTATTCTCCCATTTTCTCTCTCTTTTCTCTTTCATTACTTCTGTCTTTTCTCTTTCTTTTATTCTATCCTTATCCTCTCTCTCTTTTTCTTATTCTCTCTCTTTTCCTCCTTTTATTTTCTCTTGCTTTTCTCTCTTTTCTCTTAATTTGTTTTTCTTTTCTCTTTTCTTTTATTTGGTCTTTCTTTTCTATATTTTCTCTTTTATTCTTTCTTTTCTCTTTTCTTCTTTCTTACTTTCTTTTCTTTCTTCTACCCCTTCTTTTTTTTCTTCTTCTGAACCATTTTTCTTTTTATTAGCTTCTTTTTCCTCTTTTATTCGTTCTTCTTTTATTTATATTTTCTTTCTTTCCTTCTGTCTCTCTTTATTTTTTTATTTTTTATTTTTTTAAATTTTCTTTATTATCATCTTTTTTTTTCCTTATCATTTCTTTTTATTTTCTTCTTGTTTTCATCCAAAGTTTTCCTACATTATTTTCTTTCTTTCCGATAATTTTCACTTTCTTTCTTTCTTTCTTTCTTTCTTTCTTTCTTTCTTTCTTATTACCTATATACATAACTCATTTTCTTTCTTTCTTTTTTCTTTCTTTCTTTTCTCATTTTTTCTTTTTTTTTCGTCATTTATCCATCTCTCTTTCTTTATTACTTACCAATTCCATATTTTCTTTCTTTCTTTCTTTATTTTTCTTTCTTTCTTTCTTTCTTTCTTTCTTTCTTTCTTTCTTATCATTTCAATATTTCCCTATTTCTTTCTTTTATCTCATTAATTCCCTATTTTTCTTTCTTTCTTACCTTCTTTCTTTCCGTCGTTATTTATTCATTTGATATTAATTTCCTACTTTCTTTCTTTCATATTAGTTTTCCTATTTATCTATTCATTTCATTCTCATTAACTTTCTTTTCTTCGTTGTATTCTTTCATTCATTCCTTTTTCCATTTCTTTTATTTTATGAATTTTTTCTTTTGTTTTTCCTTTTTCTTTCATCATCTTTCTTTTCTCTTTTTTTCTTACATTCATTTCCTTCTTTTTTTTCTTTTCTCTTTTTTCACCTTTCTATTTTTGTTTTAATTTCTCCTCTCATGTTTTTTATAATATTTTTCACTGAAATCTGTCTTTCCCAAATTCAATCCTAACTTTTTTTTACACTTCACTTTTTCTTTTGTTCGTCATCTGTTTTTTCTTCTTTTCTTTCATTTTTTTTATTTTCATTTTGTCCTTCCATATTTTTTTTTTTCATTTTGTCCTTCCATATTTTTTTATTTGTATTTCTTTCTTTCTTTTTTACTTTCAGCTTCTGATGACATTTTTGAAGTAAATGTCGGTGTATTTCTTCTGTTCTATTTTTTTGTTCCCTCGTTTTAATTCACTCAACAGAACATCCGCGCGCGCTTTCTCTCTCTCGCCCCCCTGCTCTTCCCCCCCCCCACCACCACTATTTCTGCTTTCTTTACCATCCACTGGTAAATCACCGCAGATGGCTTTTTTGGAATTGCCGGCAAATCAAATGCATATTAGAGAATTTCCTGCAAGTTCCATGGCTGGATTTGGCATTACTCACAACACATCCAACCCATTTACACATGAAATTATTCTGACAAAAGAACTTGATCTTCTCATAAACGTACATAGACAGCTCAAGATATTTTGACACGCGCATGCGTACACATACATACGACATCGTTAACATATATAACAATGTGTATAGATATTAAAGAGACGAATGTAGTTATTTATTAAACTAGATAGAATATGCACCCTCCCGGCGTAAGTATTTAAGTTTTAATATAATTAAATACATTCAATGACAAAGACTAACGAAGTTAAATAAGAACGCATATAAAAAGATTACTCTTATTTTAATTATATTTACCGTGTTTGACGGTATATAAGAGGCACGAGCATATAAGACGCACCCCCATTCAATTTAGATTCCAATAAAAAAGTTTTTAGTGTATTTAAGCATATATTGTTGAAAACAGTCTAGCTGTGCATTACACAAGCAGAAACATAGCTATATAAAAGCAATTTGGCAGTACAGGCAAACAATAAGCATGCACAAGACATCTCAATAGCAGGAAATAATAATAATAATAATAATAATAATAATAATAATGCCTACAGGAGGTCTCAGACTTCACCTACGATGTATTAGACGCAGGGCAATTTTTTGAGACAACATTTTGGGAAAAAAGTACGTCCTATATGCCGTCAAATATTGTAATTGGTTTCTATATAAAATCATTCATAGGATTGATTTTTAATACGTTGGAAAATAAAACAATAATATTAGAGATCAATAACACCATGTAAATATTTATTAAATCTGGTATTGTTAAAACCAGTATGCAAACACCATATATATATGTAAATCTTTATTTCTTAGTGATATATAAGACACATTGCATGATTTTAAAGGTGCTAATAACATGGGCTGTTTTAAGGCAAATCTAACTCAGATTTTGTAAATAAATAAAATTTATTGTATGTAATAATGATTTTGACTATAAATTAAATACTCTTTAATAATCTTACCCAATTCCTGGGTGCATTGTGGTGTAAGCAGTAACGTAGTTTCGGTTACTGACAGACAGGCACCGAATCTTCATTATAAAAAGATGTAGATTACTGACGACGTAATTGTGGGACACAGCTCAAGATATTTTGACTCACACATGCGCACACATACATACAACATCGTTGGCACATATAACAATTTGTATATATATATATATATATATATATATATATATATAGAGAGAGAGAGAGAGAGAGGGGGGGAATGTAGTTATTTATTAAACGTTTTATTAGTGACGAAGTAATTGTGGAATACACCCAGCGAGGTTCGAACTCCCAACTCGGTGGATATGATCTCTGCAAGATCAGCTTTATATTTACGTTGGTCAATATTATGTGTTAAGGGCTTGTACCATTTTGATTGTATATCAAGCAAATTCCATAAAAAGATTTAAAGAAGAGTAAATTTGGTTATAGTTAGTTATATGTGAATAGATATGAACATACTGATATATATATATATATATATATATATATATATATATATATATATATATATATATACTTATATATAATGAAGATAGTAAAACCATAATATTACCATGATTTATAAATCTGATCTGCTTTATTAGCATTGAGCACCTTTTCATGCAAATACTTTCTCATTTTTTCATTCACTATTCATTATATATATATATATATATATATATATATATATATATATATATATATATATAGATAGATAGATAGATAGATAGATAGATAAATGTGAACATACTGAGATATAGATAGACAGGTATGAACAGTCGTAAATAGATACATGGATACACTTACACACACACACACACACACACACACACACACACACACACATATATATATATATATTATATATATTATATATT
>CM042152.1:79019264-79081764 GCA_023376005.1 Doryteuthis pealeii | reverse complement strand
ACGCACCTGTTAAGTTTAGACTTCATGATAATTTAATTATTACAACGTTTGATATGTTTACTTAAGAGCTATTGCAATTACTTCAATATGTAAAATGTATAATAATCTTGATTTGACTTTATTCTTACGCTTTTTTTTCTTTCTTTCCATTTCTTTTCATTATGTTCGATTGAAACAGAATAGCGTTATTGCTTCTACACACTCACCCTTTATTTTCTAACAAAAACGGAATTGTGTTCAACCCCTCTCTCTATCTTTCCCCTACTCTTTCTTTCTTTATTTCTTTCTAATTATATTTGTTCTGTGTATCATGTCCTTTTTCTTCCCTCTCTTTCTTTATGAAAAAAACGGAATGGTCCATTACTGAGGTGACAACACTCATAAAAAATAAGAATTCGGTAATTGAGCGACACCAGATAATCAGGATTTAAATTTTTGCATTTCATCATGGGTGATTTGGACGGTCTCATTTTTAGCCATAGGGTGTTGCAAGATGATAACGATTAGAAGATTAAGAAACAAGAGTATATAGATGTTATCAAATACCCTGTTCCCAATGATTCTGACGTTTCATTTTTGGTATGGTCTGTTCTTTTACGGCATATCAACCTTGGTGGGTCATTTAATGCCGACGAAGTTTTGAAATAGTTTCATTCTTAATGGATACTCAATTTTTTATAAACACATTTTTACTATTTAACCCTTAGATGGGACCCTAACAGGTACTACCACTCCGGGTCAGAGTGGACCAGGAAGCAATGGTGATGAAAGGGTGCCCCACATTCCCCAAACATCCAGAACTGGAACCTCACTATCAGATAGAGTTTAACGTCATTCCCAGGACATGAAAACCCTCAGTCACCGCATTCTAGCACATATATAGTAAAATGGGCTGGGGTTTGACATACGGACAATTGGATTGGGACAATTATATAGGGGCTAGGGCTTGACGTGACCAACCAATTGATCAGGGGGCCTCTCCGATCGCCCGTCTAGCCTAAGTAAGGGTCTCAGAAGTTTCATAATATTTTTTTGTAAAATTCTATTTTTAGAATAAAAATATAGAAGAGGTTATTAATCTTTTTGTCTTTATTTCAAGAACTGGTCAATCAAATGTCTGTTAAAGCAGGGAATAGTTGATAATCAATTGGAACAAAACTTGGAGAATATAAAAAGATAAATGATTTTTCCCCAACCGAGGTCTTCAAATCTTACATAATTCGTTGGTAGACTACGAATTATTATACATACATATTTACCAAACCCCTCCGCACGATCAGGATGTGACACAATGTCAATTTCTTAAGCGGAGTTCAACAGGTTTGAATTCAGAGTTTTCTTTCTAGAACGGTTGCCTAGCCAAGGTTAAAGAGCCCAGTCTGCCCTACTATTTACCCATAATTGGAGGAAGTATAGGATTCATACCTTTCCCAAGGGTATTAGCGCTAAGTAAAATGCAATTACCACTTCGAGGATTTGAACTCGGGGTGACGAGTCCATTTCCCATGACTTTAACCATTACACCACGCGCTTCCTACGAATTATATATGTAATTGAAGTTAAAATTCAAACAACGGAAAATGGAAAATTACTATTGACCGTTGAAAAAAATTTATTGACGGCAATTTAACCTTCTCTAACCTGAAAGCTGATTGACTAAAGGAAGGCGTGAAAACGGAAATTAAGTCACTTAGAGATGTTGGCCGTTAGCTGGGGGAAGCAGACGTTAGGATCGTTTGCTCCAAAAAGATGCCAGCCTCTCCCAACGATAGAAAACCCTTTGGGGCTTGGAGTTTTTGTAATAAAGAATAGACGTCCAAAAAAGAACAAAAGCTTGCTTATTCAGTACAAACAAAAAAATAAGCATAAACGACCCAGCCCAGAAGAAGGAAGAACTCAGCCCAAAGGAAGATGGTCACCGATGAAGTAAGAACAAGTAAAAACAAGTAGAACAAGTATGAATCCATCTCCTCACTCTTTACTCTCTCCACATTATAAACTCAGCAGACACGGACGGGTATATAACACAATTTTTTTTCTAGTGTGATCTTTGCTGTCTGGTGCCATGCATCTATTAATAATGAAGATTCTGTCTGTAATCGAAACTACGTCACTGCTTACGTCGCAATATCCAAAATCGTTACTACATAGAATAAAGAATTCTGTATATATTTTTAAATTTTATCTTTTTTAAATATTCAGTATTTATATCAATAAGCTGTTCCTTATAATTCAACATTTGAATCTTTCCATTTTAATAATGAAAATTTAAATAAATAAACTATGAAATTAATTAAAACGTTGAATTATTATTTTAAATGGAAAAATATTTGTGAACTTTGTAATTAATTTTGAAAATTATTTTTTAGTCTAGTCCTTTTTTTTCAGTAAAATGAAGTTTAACTAAAAAGTTTACAAATAAATGATTTGGGGTAAGATTTATGTGTAATAATTATCTAATTAATAATTAATAATGGGCGCAACATTTTATTTGAGGGGATAGATATAAGTCGTTTTTTTTTAAAATTTGAAATTGTTTTATTTTTTTTACTCCTTTAATAAATTTGATGATTTTACTTACTTATGATACAAATCCTCTGACATTGAATTTTTAATTCCCACCCACCTTAGGCAATATCTTTATAAAAATTGATATTATAATGGAGATTGTGTTTTTCTGTTTGTAACCTAAACTATATTTCTATTCAAGTCACAATTCCCTTAGTTATTTACGTCACATGATTTTATTTTTATTTAAACCTCAATTATTAATAAAATAGTTTTACATCATTAATCCTGTTGACCATATCTACAGATATTTACCACGTACCCCACGTGTACGGGTTAGGCGCTATTAATGTGGGACCACCCACAAGCCGTGTCTCATGGGTAGCGGGTACAAAAATGCGTTGACCCCGTCGGCATTACTCCTCAAAGGGGGAGCCTTAGGCACTGGGCAATAAACTCAGCCTTGTCCCTTTAAATCAAGGTGGCAGGTGTTGGTTGGGGAGATGCCCCCTTGGGATCAACGATGTTAGCTTGTAAGGTCTGGGCCGGATCTAATGTGGAACCACCCACGAACTGAAGCTCATGGGTGGCGGGTGCAAAATATGTTGATCCCGTCGGCATCCCCCTCAGGCACTGGGCAATAAACCCAGCCCTACCCCTATAACACAAGGAGGTAGATGTTGCATGGGGGATGGTCCTATGGTTTCAACGATGTTAGCGTGTAAGGTCCAAGGCCAAAGCCACTGGACCCCCGGCTGTGTATATTTGCCTCTCATCAAGGACATTTTTATGTGGGCCCACCCACAAACCGAAGCTCATGGGTGGTAAGCACAAAAAATGCCTCGATCCCGTCGGCATTCCCCCTCGAGGGGGGCGCCTCAAGCGCTGGGCAATAAACCCAGCCCGGCCCCTTTAAATCAAGGGGCAGGTATTGCCTGGGGGGATGGCCCCCTGTGATCGACGCTATTAATGTACTTTACCGGTCCAGTGGCCGAAGCTCACTGGACCCTCGGTTGGGCCGGAGCTGCATTGTATTTACCTCGTACCCCACTTGTACGATTTAGGCACAAGGCCATATTAACGTGGGACCACCCACAAACCGAAGCTCATGGTGGCGGGTGAAAAATTTCGTCGATTCCGTCGGCATTCCCCCTCAAGGGGGGCGCTCAGGCACTGGGCAATAAACCCAGCCCTGCCCCTTTAAATCGAGGGGGCAGGTGTTGCCTGGGGGGATGGCCCCCTGGGATCGATGCCGTTAATTATAGCAATCCCCATCCGTTGGGCGGGGCTGCATACTGTATTTACCGCGTACCCCACTTGTACGGGTCAGGCACAAAGTCCCTATTAACGTGGGACCACCCACAACCGAAGCTCATGGAGTGGCAGGTGAAAAATTGCGTCGATCCCGTCGGCATTCCCCCTCAAGGGGGCGCCTCAGGCGCTGGGCAATAAACCCAGCCCTGCCCCTTTAAATCGAGGGGGCAGGTGTTGCCTGGGGGGATGGCCCCCTGGGATCGACGCTATTATTATAACAGAACCGGTCCAGCGGCCGAAGCTCACCGGACCCCCGGTCGAAACCGGGCGCGGGCTGCATACTAACAGCCTGCAATTATATTTATTTATACAACAAAATAGAGGTTTACAGTATGAATGGGAAGACTAATTTGCATATTGATATTAAAAATTTGAATTTAATAAATATGTCCTTGGTATTATTGATTTCTAATTGTTTAATTTTATCTTAATGGATATGAGCAAAAATTTTGGGATGAATCTTAAAAGAAATCCATTAACAAGAAGAAATAACTGTAATTTTATTCTTTACTTTCTATTTAACTAAATAGTTAAATTAGGAAAAATTAGCAATGAAAGTCGGGAGTGATAGAAAATAATGGAAGAGTAAGTTTCAGTTGTTCTATTTTTCGATTATACTCAACTCTTTCAAATCGTTTTATCTGCATTCTTATTTAGTTTTATTAGCCTTTCTAATTTAATATAATATTTAATTACATTAAAACTTAAATACTTGCACCTGGAAGGTGCATATATTTTCTAGTGATAATAATGGAGGAATAAACCTTTCCAACAGACCAAACTATGTCTCTTTTCATTCATGTTCAAACGATCGAATTGATGACCGCCGCTATCTGCTCTAATCGTAATATTGACTGGATGGAATTCAAACAAGATGATAGCAATGAATCCCTACCAAACAATAAAGTCTTTGCATAAGTGCGACATTTTTCCAACGGTACAAGGCAGTGCGACATTTTTGCGATAGCTCAATGTAAGGCATTTTTCATTAGCTTCTCATTGACCAATTCAATGTTAATGTATAGAAAAGTCACCATGTGGTTTAGAATTGTGTAAAGGATATTTTGCAAAATATATTAATCAAAAGTAAGTGCTTCTATATATTATATATATATATATTTATATATGCCTATTTGATATATACTAGATATATAATCTAAGTATATATATATGTATATATGTATATAAGATATATATATATAATATAGTACTCGATACGGAGAGTCAGACGGGAGTAAAAATTTTTGATTTATGCGGTAAAGTAGATTATCCTTATTCAACAGAAAATGGATTATGTTTTTTGAAAAGATTCTTTTTTAATTTCACTTTAGCGACAGGTGTTTCATATCTTCTTGTATCTTCTTCCGGCTTCCTGATATATATATATATATATATATATATATATACAGAGGGGGAGGCAGAGAGGAGACAAACCTTGACAGCAAAGAGAGAGAAAAGCCAGCAGCCCCAGAAAGCATCACAGTTTGTGTGCATTTAATGCATCAAAGACTGTCACTCAAGAATTGACCTGCAGAGTCACTTGCACAGATAATTTATTTATTTTATTTATTTATTTTTTCATTTACTTTTATCTATTTATTATTATTATTATTATTGGGGGGAGCACTACGCCATCGTCCTTAGTGGACGGAAACGTGCCAACAAATATATATATGAAATAAAATAATAATATAATAATAAAAAAATAAATACTTAAATAATTTATATTTTTCTATTATTATTATTTTATTTCATATGTAAAATAATAAATAAAATACAATGTGTACATGAACAATCTCTCGGCCGAAACACGTGTTGGCATTTTATTAAACCATTGTTATATATTCATCATTTTCATTGCTTTATTCATTTTATCCTATATATCAACATGAGAAAATATATGCATATATATAAGTAAGCATTTGTATGGATCTCTCTCTCTCTCTTTCTCTCTCTCTCTCTCTCTCTCTCTCTCTCCTCTCTCTCTCTCTCTCTCTCTCTCTCTGTCTCTCTCACTCACTTCTCTATCCCTCTCTCTCTATATATATATATCAATGTGCGTTAATATTTCAATATGTATATATATATATATACATATATATATATATATTCCAATATACATACGAATCAACACACACACACACACACACACACACACACACACATATATATATATATATATACATACATTATATACACGTATGTATGTATGTATCAAGAATCCGTGTGAAAGAGATATTGAAACAACTACTTGATGAAATGACGTCCGCTGTACTGCTGGTGTCTATTACGACATTGGAACAAGGAAATGTTTGTCGCCTGAAGCGTTTGTGACTGTCCATCGCCCTCTTCAGAGAAGAAGAAAAGATGAAGAGGAGAAACGGAAAAATAGATGATGTTTAACAAGAAGTGGAACCAGAAATCTTCGCCATTTTCCATATAAAACGATACGATTTCACCCTTAAAAGGACGGGGGCGGGAATATTCACACTAGCGTTGGCCCGAGGGTGTAAGAAATCCGGGAAGCGATTACAAGAAGCAAGAGTGTCATAGAAGTAAGGGCCTATCACTGCAGCCTCCCTGCCTTCACCCCTGGGGCCTTGTTGGCAAGAGGTCGTGCCGGCCAGAGAGACAAGACCTGAAGAGTCGACGCGTAGATGTAGGTGTGGGGATTCAGCGAATGAGTGCGGAAGCGAATATTTTGATCATTAAATAACTTGTTTTTGTGAATATAGATGGCGCTGCGAAATCTAGCCTCGTTTCCACTTGGCTGTCCTGTGAGAGTTTTCCAAGTGTTTTATTACATATGGCCAACGTAAAAGTGGGCTTATATATTTCAGTTAATGTTCCAATAACATGGTAGTTTTGTTGTTGCTTCGCAGTTCTTTTCTTCTTCCTTTTTTTTTTACACGTCTTGTTAGTTTTCAGGGGTGATTAAATATCTTAAGATTGAGAATATAACAGAAAAATTTGTTTTTCTTACGCGTTCTCCCACCAAACACCGGACCGTGTGAAAACATGACAAATTATTTCAAACTAAAGTTATGAAAAACCGGAATATGTAATTATTTCTAAGATTAATAACAATCTATATATTATTACTCGTGTTCCTTAATTGTACCACAATTATCATCTTGCACCATCCTCTGGTTAAAAAATAAGACCGTCCGAATCGTCCAAGATGAAATGCAAAAATGTTAATCCTGATTATCTTATGTTGCGTATTTGCCGAATTCTTATTTCTTATGAGTGTCATCACCTCAGCTAAATAATGGACTATTCCGTTTTTATTATAACGAAAGAAAGGGAAATAATAATACTTGTATTCCTTAATTTTACGACCGTTATCATTTGCACCATCCTCTGGTTAAAAATGAGACCGTCCGAATCATCCAAGATGAAATGCAAAAATGTAAATCCTGATTATCTGGTGTTGCGTATGCGCCGAATTCTTAATTCTTATGCTAAATAATGTACCACTCCGTTTTTATTATAAAGAAAGAAAGGGAAGAAAAAGGATATGTTACACAGTAAAAATGTAATAAGAAAAAAAGAAAGAAAGAGAGTAGGGAAAGAGAGGTTGAGCACGCGGAATCAACAACACGAATCTGTTTCAATCGAACAGATGAAAAGAAGTAAAGAAAGGAAAAAAGAGTGAACGAGTTAAGTCAAGATCATTGTACTTTTTACACATCGAACTATTTGCAATAGCTCTTAAGTAAACATAACAAACGTTGTAATAATTAAACTATCATACAGTGGTATATCCACAAATTCTGCTTACCAAATGAACATGTCGTTTTGTCTTTTCAATAAAAACTTCTTATCTCTTTATTCCCAATATTAAACAAATCAAAAGATCTTATTAATTTTAACTTGTATTTTCTTTATTTTTTGTGAATTAATTCCATTGGCATACCAGTCTCAGAAGACCATATATTTCTCGTTCCCTGAAGTTACGTACTAGCACAGCGCCTTCTGTGACTGTGCAGGCCAATGTTCGAAAAACAGTTTCGAACACAGATGTCACCTGTGAGGTCAGCCCTGAAGATGTTGTATGTCGGTGCTCTGCTGTCGTCGCTTTCTCCTGGACCTCTTGGCTTCATAGTGTTGCGCTGGGGTGACTGAATAACTCGCTACGAGGGGGCGGTCCTGAGCAAATTTTCCCAGCTAGAAGTGGTGATGTTAAAGCACTTGAGATCATACTTGCAGACATCATTAAATCACTTGTCAGTTCTGCATTGAGGATGTCCTTTGGTATTTGTCCATCATCCATCCGGTGGACATGACCGTGCCAGCGATGACAACGTTGTCTCAGTATATATATATATATATATATGGCCGGTTTAACTCAGTCGGTAGGGCGTTCGACTAGAAACTACAAGGTTCCTGATTCGATAACGGCACTCGCTAACTCAGCGGTAAAGTGAGGAGCTAATGGTAGGTGTGGCGCTCCACCTTAGACGCCAAAACAATTCCTGGTCTAGCGCTTTTGAAAAGGGGATAAACTCCCTCGCTGTCTCGCTGATACCGACTTTAGGCCACCCCGACAACTTTACTTACTTATGTATATATATATATGTGTGTGTGTGTGTGTGTGAGTGTATATATATATATATATATATTATATATATATATATATATATAAATAAGTAGAGTGTTTAACTTTATATGTATATAAATATATATATGTGTAAAATTAACTTTTATAACACACACACACACACACACACACACATACTCACTCATACATATATATATATATATATATATACCAACCCCTCCGCACGAGCAGGATGCGACACAAGGTCAATTTCTTAAGCGGAGTTCAGCAGGTTTGAATTCAGAATTTTCATTTTCCGAGACTAATTGCCTAATCAGAAGTTAAAGATCCCAGTCTGCTCATTTATTTACCCATAGCTGGAGGGAGGAAAATTAATTCATACTATTAGTGCTATGTGAAATGCAAACAATCTCATCCAGGATTTAGACTCGTCACTATTAAACTGTTCTCTTGGGTGTCCATGCTGGTTCCTTCATAATGAAAATGTGGTATGCATTTACTAAGCTTAACTTAGTTTAGCACAAATCTAGAAATGTGAGGCACCGGTGAGAATCAAATTCACTTGCGATAGTATGCTAAACATTACAAAACGTGGTGCGCCGTTAAAATGGGGTTGGTTAGTGGCCATGCCATTGGTAAGTCAAGCATAATTTAGTTGTACTCGCTGACATGGTAACACACACCACAATAATATATATATATATATATATATATATATATATATATATAGAATGATAGAAAATGAATGAGAAAAGTATTAGCATATAAAGGTGCTAAAATAGCAGAGCAGGTTTACAATCAAATAAACGATTGCAGTAATCATGAAACTAATAGTAACGAGATATTAATATCCGCAATACAATATATTATTCAACTATATATATATATATATATAATATATATATATATATATATATTATATAATATAATAATATGAGGTTAGGAGGATTGGAGTAAATCCGACAGAATGTGGTAAAAGAATAGAGGGTAAATGTGGACAAAAGAACATCAACTTGTTTGAGTTGTTCTTTTGTCCACATTTTCCCTCTATTCTCTCACCACACACACACACACCACACACGCGCGCGCACTTTATATATATATATATATATATATATATATATATATATATATATATATATATATTCAAAGATCTTTAAAAACTTTTTGCCATTCGTCGAATGATAAATTTGTTTTGTCCTATTGGCGTTGTCAGATTTGCAGCAACATGAACAAAAACAAAGGAAAAGATGTGGCCAGACGGTTTGCGAAAATCTATCTATCTATTTGTGTGTGTGTGTGTGTGTGTGTGGTGTGTATGTGTGGTGTGTGTGTGTGTTGTGTGTGTGTGTGTATCTGTGTTTTCACTTATCAAAAATGCAGATTAAAAATAAAATGAATTTGAAAACTGGATTTATAAGAAAAACATTTTTTAAACTTTGAGAAAATTAGGAAAAGTTGGATATTTCATAAAATAAAAATCCTGAATAAAAATTCAAAACTGAAAAAGCCGTCATCTTCAAAAATTACCTCAATATTTTGGAACTTATTTTTAATAAAATAAATTCATTTCATTATTAAACGTTTCAAATTTTATTAAATTTTTATTTTTATATTTTTCCGTTTTTCTTTTTCTTTCTAATTATTGGTTCATTATAAGAATTAGGAAAAAAATACTTAAAAGAATATTTTGACTAAATCCTATGTCAGTCTCGTTATATTGATGATAAAATCGACTTTGATTGGTCATTTTTTTTACGTCATGTCTTTCACGATTTAGGCAGCCAATCAAATTTCTCCATTTCTTTTTTCAATTTTTGTGTGCTAAATTATTTAGTTTCCGAAAACATTGCATTAGTTATCTCATATTTTTTGTGTTGTTCCTCCATTGAAATAAACGTTTTATAAAATGTGTGTCACATTAATCAGAGTTTAACTAAAATTCAAAATGGAAGAAATAAAAATAAAGAAATAAAAAATGGCAGATATTAAAAATGCAAAATAAGTACTTGGACTTATTAAGTTTTGTGTGTTGGGTAACACGAGTTTACATCTGTGGCATGTCACTAATGAGATGAAGAAGAAGAAGGGGGAAAAGAAGAAGGAGAAGAAGAAGAGGAAGAAGAAGAAGAAGAAGGGGGAGGAGAAGAAGAAGGGGGATGAGTAGAAGAAGAAGAAGAAGAAGAAGAAGAAGAAGAAGAAGAAGAAGAAGAAGAAGAAGAAGAAGAATGGGTTTGATAAGATGAAGAAGAAAATGATAGTGATGATTATGGGGAGGAGGATGACGAAAATTCCATTGATGAGTAAAATGATAAAATGAGAAGAAGAAAAGAAATAAACTAGGAACGAGAAAGAAATAATAAATTTAGGAAAGAAAGAAAGAAAGAAAGAAAGAAAGAAAGAAAAACGTGAAAATGGGCAAGAAAAAACGAATTTAAGAAAGAAAGAAAAAAAAACAGATGAGAGAAAGAAATTATGAAAAAAATAAAAAAGGAAGAAGAATCAGGTAGAGTTGCTTTAATTTGTGTTTCGGAGTTCGATTTCTGTTTGAGACTTCTAATGTTACTTTTGTACTAAGACCAAAAGGAAATCATGAAACCAATTCTCCCCCCGCCCCCGTACCCGCCATTAATCTGTTTTCTTCATTAGAATACCATTATGTTACCCTAAGAAGGGAGTGGATGCAAACATAAGCAAACTATCTTACTTACCTGGTCAATTGCACTGAAGCAGCTGCTCTATCGATTGTTAGTCTTGACAGGAGACTTACTCTTTCTTTTCTTCAAATATCCGTTTTGTCCTTCACGTTTTTCATTCATCGAGGGAAAAACGTGAATAATAATTGCCCAATTTTATATTCTAATTTCTGTAATATTAATTTTAATATTAACCATTGTTTGAAGAGAAGTCGACAGTTTGTTGTAAGGAAATAATCTTAAAACTTAATCTTTTCCGGGAATTTGGTTGGTTGGTTGGTTGGTTGGTTGGTTTTAGGCTTGTCAACCTTGTTGGGTATTTAATGGCCGAGTCAGTGTTTTTTTTTCAAGCAGTTATATGGATTTAAGTAACTCTTCCTATTTAATAATATTCTGAAGCAAACAGAATTAATAACAAGTCGATGTGCAAATGACGTCACAGTTATTTGCGCGGGAAAAAGAGATCGAAAAACCTTTTTCAAATTGCAGCGGAGGTTTTTCGAACTAATTTTGGGAAATTAATTTTACCGTTAGCAGCGTTATTTGTTTCTTTTCATTTTCTCTTTTTTAAGTTACATGATTGATAATCGAAAGAATATTTGATACAAATGCACAATAGCACGCAAGAGATAATATCATTAGAAACTCATTTTACTTATAAATATAATTAGATGTCAGAAACTTCCAAAGTAGCCTAATCCTAAATAAATTTGAATTATAAATTCAAGTAACTATTCTTAATGTTTTTTACGGCATATCAACCACGGGTGGGTCATTTAATGCCGGCAAAGTTTTAAAAGATTCAAGCAATAGTTTGG
The DNA here is from genome assembly GCA_023376005.1 of Doryteuthis pealeii. Classification (NCBI taxonomy): domain Eukaryota; kingdom Metazoa; phylum Mollusca; class Cephalopoda; order Myopsida; family Loliginidae; genus Doryteuthis; species Doryteuthis pealeii. The sequence continues at coordinate 79,069,864 of CM042152.1, read as the reverse complement.
AACTCAATCTTTTTTGTAAACAAATTTTCTATTTAACTCATAGATGAGACCACTACCACTCCGGATCAGATTGTACCTGGGAGCTACACATTCCCCAGACCTCCAGAACTGGAACCTCACCATCAGTTAGAGTTGTCATACTCAGGACATGAAGGCCTTTAGCCACCGCCTTCTAGCATCCATGTGATAAAAAGGATTAGGGCTTGCCATAAGAGCAATAGGGTCGGGACAATCATATAGGTGCTAGGGATTCTTGATATGAATAATTTTCAGTTATATCGGGGCTGGTTTTGCTCAGTTGGTAGAACATCCGCCAAACGAACTGCAAATGTTCTGGGTTCGATACCTACACTCGCCAAATCAATGCCTGACTAGCACAGCATCGGTAATCTGATCTGTGCCGTAAAGTAAGTAGTTGACGATAGATGTGACGCTCCATCTCAGTAAAAACAATGTCCCTGGTCTAGCATGAGCAAAAAGGGGATATACTTCTCACTGTCCAGCTAATACCGACAATAGGTCACTCCATCATCTTTCCTTTTTTATTCGTGTTAGGGAGAGTTATCTTCCCTAACTATTCAACCGGATATACTCTCTAACAAGACTGACAAGCAGAGAGTCAGGCAGACAAAGGACTGGCCCATGTGACGAACACGCACATGATACACACAGGGTTGAATTCTATTCAAAACCATTCCACTGTATTCCCTGTCAGCGAGAATAAATAAAACAAATATTGTTATATGTTAAACATATGTCACTGTTTTTATTATCAATTTGTTATTCCTATATCTTGGGATATAACAATACGGTTACAAGGGAATAGAAAATGTCAATGTGAATAATTATTTGCTGTTACTGATTACTAATACTATCAGATTATTCTCGGACGTTTTAAAAGCAATCCTATATATAATTTTTCATGGAAATTAATTAAAATATAAGTGAATATTTTTATATTTGTTCTTATTTAGTTTCGTTAGTCTTTTAATTGGATATAATATCATATTACATTAAAACTTAAATACTTGCACTTAGGGGGCGCATACTTTTGCTAGAACAAGTTATAAAGCAAACAAAATATTAAGATTAATACGCAGGTCATATGAATAGATGGATAAAGAAATGTTGACAATTTTATTCATTGAATTGATGAGATTTCATTTGGAATTTGCCAATGTGATTTGGTGTCTAAGATTCATTATAAAACTCATCGAAGGAGTACAAAGGAGAGCAACTAAAATAATGAATGATTTAAAAAAAAAAACCTTTATATGAAGAAAGACTTAGGAAGATTGACTTAGTTTGACTAATCGACAAACCAGAAGAGATATGATTGAAGTCTTTAAATATATTCATGGATTTTATTTAACAAACTTTAATCTATTGAATGTTGCTAAAAAAAATCAATACCATGGGTCATAAATTAAAACTTTCAAAATAATTTTGCAAAACAAATGTAAGACAAAATTATTTTAGTAACAAGGGAGTTGATTCATCAAATAAACTACTATCATCAGTAGTGAATGCTCCATCATTGAACTCTTTTAAGGCAAAGTTGGATGAATATATATATATATATATATATAAATATTCAGTTGAAATAAGGTAAATGTTTTAAATATAAGGAACAACTGACAGGTGCTCAGAGCAGATTCTTTTCCAGACCCAAGGGCACCAATTACAATTGGTATGATCTTCACCTTCATGTTCCACAGCTTTATACATATCTCTATGGGTGAGTGAGTATATACATATATATATATATATATATATATATATATATATATATATATATATATATATATATATATGAGTGTGTCTGTATGTGTGTGAGCTTATTTGTTCATATCTATGTGTTGGTCCTGTATTTATATCTAAGCTTTTACATATCTACCTCTCTCTCTCTCTCTCTCTCTCTCTCTCTCTATATATATATATATATATATATATATATATATATATATATATACTCTTGTCCCAATACTAAATTCCGGAAAATACTTAATGATAACACTACCATTATAGAAACACAATCATGTAAACAACGATTAAAAATCTTAGAAGCACTGCATATTAGACACAAAAATCCAAAACTAAACAAAATAAACTTTGATAATAGCACCAATGTTCTAAAATGCCTATATATACATTAACAATTTATAAAATAATAATAATAATATTAAAGAAGATAATAAAAACAATAATAATAACACTAATAATAACAACAGCAATAAAATAAACACAACCTATATAAATAGGAAATGGAACAATCCATTGTTGTACGGTTTCAGAATTACCCTGAGGATGGCCCACGATAGGGCGGAAAGTACTTGGACAATCAACTCTGGCAAATACATCAGCCAATTTTCGCCAGATATTATTAAAACAATCCGGCAATATGAAAGGATAAAAGTAAAAATTTGCAGACAAAAAATGGCTGCAATGTTCAACAATATATGACAACAAGAAGAAATGCTGCCTAAACACACACACACACACACACACACACACACACACAAGTGATAACCTACTCGAGTTTCACCATAAGGATCTTCATAAGGATTACACGTGTGTGTTCATTGAAAGCAATCAACATACACGTGTAATCGACTGCAATTAATCGGTATCACGATTAATTCAGTGGATTTAACCCTGAAGATCCTTATGGTGAAACTCGAGTAGGTTATCAATTGTACCTATATTGTAATAAATATATATTATATATATATATATATATATATATATGTGTTGTGTGTGTGTGTATGTAGCTAAGCCATTTTTCTCTCTGCTTCTATCTATCTATCTATCTATCTATCTATCTATCCCCCTCAAAGGTAAGAAACTAAGGTGTTGTTACCTATATCAGCCCAACCAACCAACCAACCAACCATTCTTCACCTTTAGCCACAACATAATATTCAACAGTGTCAGATCACCATTAAACTGAATTAATTGTCATCGTCCATTCTCGAATATTTATACATGTTTGTTTGTTTGTCTGTTGCTTACCCGTCACGTTCGTCCGAGAGAAGAAAAAAAAAAAAAGAGAAGATATATTGCTTTTTGACATTGATTGCGGACGCATAAAAAAGAAAAAACAGCGTCCCCGATTGTCAGACATATCCAATCGTAAAAAGATTATTCTACGTCGTCTCGTCGTGTTTGCATTTCCGAATTCTTTCTTCTGCTCTTTTCTGACGAGGGAGAGGAAAAGATGAGGGGTGGGATGTGGGTGGGTACACGGAGGGATTGTAATGAGATAGAGGATGGGGTGGGGGGTGGGGTGACGGGTGGCGGTCGAGATTGGTGAATGTGAGTCTCGGAGAAAGCGAGCTAGAAACCTTGTCTCGATGGTGGCGCGTGTTTCATAGTCGTTCTAGTGCACTGACAAAGTCGTAAATGCTGCGTTTGTCAACGTTACCACGCAGCAGTCGTTTGTTGTCATTTACTAGCAAGATGGCGCCACTAGTCTGTGTAATTGGTCGACAAGAGATCCTCTTCAAAATGGGAAAAGTTGAGCTGGCCAACGGAAAATGTTTCCTGTGCACACCTTGACCAATTACGCCCCCTCCTTGTGGACAGACGAAAGAAAGAAAGAAAGAAAGAAAGAATGAAAATGAATTAAGGTAAAAAGAAAGAAAGAAGGGATGAATTAAGGTAAAAGAAAGAATGAATGAAAATGAATGGTAAAAAGAAGAGAAAGAATGAAAATGAATTATGGTAAAAAGAAAGAAAGAATGAATGAATTAAGGTAAAAAGAATGAAAATGAAAAAAAATGAAATGAAAGAAAATGAAAAAAAAGAAAGAAAGAATGAAAATGAATTAAGGTAAAAAGAAAGAATGAAAATGAATTATGGTAAAAAGAAAGAAAGAAAGAATGAAAATGAATTAAGGTAAAAAGAAAGAAAGAATGAAAATGAATTAAGGGTAAAAAGAAAGAAAGAAAGAATGAAAATGAATGAAAATGAATTAAGGTAAAAAGAAGAAAAGAAAAAGAAAGAAAGAAAGAAAAAATGAATTATGGTAAAGAAGAAAGAAAGAATGAAAATGAATTAAGGTAAAAAGAAAGAAAGAAAGAATGGTAAAATGAAAATGAAGGTAAAAGAAAGAAAGAAAAGAAGAAAGAATGAAAATGAATTAAAAAAGAAAGAATGAAAATGAAAAAAAAAAGAAGAAAGAAAATGAAAATGAATTAAGGTAAAAGAAAGAAAGAAAAAATGAAAAAGAAAAAGAAAGAAAGAATGAAAATGAATGAAAATGAAAATGAATTAAAAAGAAAGAAAGAAAGAATGAAATGAATTAAGGTAAAAAGAAAGAAAGAATGAAATGAATTAAGGTAAAAAGAGAAAGAAAATGAAGAAAAAGAAAGAAAGAAAGAATGAAAATGAATTAAGAAAAGAAAGAAAGAAAGAAAGAAAGAAAGAAAAAAGAAAAAGAAAGAAAGAAAAATGAAAGGTAAAAAGAAAGAAAAAGAAAATGAATAAAAAAAAGGTAAAAAGAAAGAAAGAAAATGAATGGTAAAAGAAGAAAGAAGAATGAAATGGTAAAAAGAAAGAAAGAAAGATGAAATGAATTAAGTTAAAAATAAATAATAAATAAAAGTGGAACAACAATAAATGGTGGCAAAAAGAAAGAAAGGAGAAAAAAAATGAAGGTGGAAAGAAGAAAGAAAGTGTAAAATGAATGAAGATAAAAAAGAAAGATAGAAATAAGAGAAGAATAACAATGAATGATGACAAAAAGAAGGAAAGAAAGAAGAATAAAATGAAGGTAGAAAGAAAGAAAAGAAAGAAAAAAGGAATGAATGTAAAAATAAGGAATGGGAGAATGGAAGAAAGAAAGAAGAAAATGAACGAAGGTACAAAGAAAGAAAGAAAGAAAAGAAGAAAAACGAATGAAGGTAAAAAGAAAGACAAAAAATGAATGAAGGTAAAAAAGACAGTGAGAAAAAGAAGGAAAGAAAATTAAGAATAAAGAACTGGAACTGAAACTAAAAAACGTAGGAAGAAAAAAAGAAATGAAGAAATAAAAAGAAAACTGTAGAAAATAAAAAGAAAAAAAAGTCGAAGAAAGGTTAAAAAAAGAAAATACTAGAAACAAAAATGAAAAGAATGTTAGTGAAAATAAAGGAAAAAAAAGAGATAATAAAGGAGTAAAAAAGAAGGCTAAGGAGGAAAGGGAGAAAGAAAAAGAAAGAAAGAAAGAAAGAGAAAGGGAATAAGGGGAGGAAGAAGAAAGAAATAAAGAATAGATTGAAGAATGAAAAAAAAACAACGAAGACAAAGAAAGAAAGAAAGAAAAGAAAGAAGAAAAGGAATGAAGGTAAAAATAAAGGAAGAAAATGAATGAAAATAAAAAGGGAGGTAAAAAGAAATCTTAATGAAAGAAAGAAAGAAAGGAAGGAAAGAATGAGAGAAAGAATAAAATAAATGGAAGTAGATAATAAGAGAGTTAGAAAGAAAAAAAGGAATGAAAGTAAAAAGAAAGAATGGAATAAAGAAAGAAGAAAATGAACAAAGGTACAAAGAAAGAAAGAAAGAAAGAATAAAAAAGAAAGAAAGAAAGAAAGAAAGAAAGAAAAATTACCCCTCCCCCCCGTAAAGACTAATGGTGAATAATTGAATCCTGGTAAGATATTTCACATAAACATCATTAAATGTCTGGAAAATGTTGTTTGATATAGAAATGTTTGCTCTTCGGATTTAATACGAAATCGACAAACGATCCAAGTAGTTATAATACAACAGGAAATGCAATTAAATAGAATAATCATATCTAGCGTGTATATTCGTGTATAAGTCGAGGTATTAAAACCAAATCTTAAGCTCTTAAATTGGCAATAGGTATTTCTAATTGAAATAATTATTAAGACTACCAAACCTTTTTTTGTCTTGTACAACTTTACGACCTGTACATTAGGGTAGATCGATTTTGGAACTGTAACATCTCCCATGTGTCGAAAGTTACAAATTAACATAAAGAATTACCACGCAAAATATCTGTTTTTTCAAAATTGTCGTGGTGATGGGGGATATTTCAACTTAATTCTAGTTATAATATTTTATTTGTTTCTTTTAAAATGACAATCTTTTCGGTTTTAGATATTAAAATTGCTAAATTTTCTAACTAATTTCTAGGCAAAATGTTGTGAAAATGAGGATTTTAGTGCATTTTAGTTGACGATTTTTGAATTCCTCTGTTTTTCTGGGAAGAAAAGAAAGTAGTAGTAAGTAAAGCTGACAAAGTGGACTATTTTCGGTATCAAACAGACAGCGAGGGAGTTTATCCCCTTTTCATTAGTGCTAGACCAGGGAATTTTTTTTAGTTAGTTAAAATTAGTGAAATAGATCACTAATTAGGACTGAGCCTATTCTAGTAGTGACCAACCCAAGCGGAGTTTAACAGGTTTGAATTCAGAGTTTTCCTTCTCCTAGACTGGTTGCCTAACCAAAGTTAAAGAGCACAGTCTACTACTTACCCATAACTGGAGGGAGAGTAGTTGGATTCATACCTTTCCCAAGGGTATTAGTGCTATGGTAACTGTGGCTTCGTCCAGGATTTGAACTCGGGTAGACGAATCCATTTCCTACGATTTTAACCATTACACTACGACCTCTAACTACAAATTATTTTTTGCGTCTGAGATGGAGCACCAGGAAATAAAAAGAGCAGAGAAATAAGGGAAATGGCAATGTTAAAACTTGGCACATGCCACGAAACATTATGTTAGATCATCTTCCATTAGTAATTCACTAAAAATGTCTATTAGAATAACTGGTGCAACTTAAGAAATAAATGAATGAAGAAAGAAAGAAAGAAAGAAAGAAGGAAAGAAATGAATAAATGAATGAATAAAGAAGAAAGAAAGAAAAATGAAGAAGAAAAGAAAGAAAGAAGAGAGAAATAGATAAATGAATGAATAAAGAAAGAAAAAGGAAAGAATGAAGAAAGAAAGAAGGACGGAAAGAAAGAAAGAGATGAAAAAATAAATGAATGAATAAGAAAGAAAGAAAGAATGAATGAAAGAAGAAGAAAGAAAGAAAAGGAAAGAAATGAATATGAATGAATAAAGAAGAGAAAGAAAAAGAAGAAAGAAAGAAAGAAAGAGAGAAAGAAGAAAGGAGAAATAGATAAATGAATGAATAAAGAAGAAAAAGAAAGAATGAAGAAAGAAAGAAGGACGGAAAGAAAGAAGAAAGAGAGAATGAATAAATGAATGAAGAAAGAAAGAAAGAAAGAAAGAAAAAAAAGAAAGAAGAAAGAAAGAGTTACTTAAGAGACAAAACAAAGGTTAAAAAGTAAAATCGAAGATGAAAGAAAAAGAATTGACAATGATAAAAACACGTTATGTTTGAAACCTTTTGTGATTTTCAACACTAAAGACCTAATTTTCAATCATCCTAACAAATTTTGTATTCGAAAATATAGATGAAATTAGTGTCGCAATACAGTTACATTCAAGTACGATTTTTGTTTCTCTTTAAAGTTATTGTCAAATAAAAATGATGTAATTTAACAGTAGAATTTTATGAACTAATTCTTTTATTTTCATATTTCGTATTTTCTTTCTTTCTTTCTTTTTTAATCCGTCAACAGTTGTCTTTCCTTTGTTTTTCCGTTTTTTTCCGTTTCTCTCTCAATTGTCAAGCGCATTTTTGTATTAACTAAATTTGCTTATTTTATTTCATTCTTTTTTGCCTTATTTTTACAATAACTTCATTAGTAACGCACTGAAAATATCCTCTACTCACCCCCACCCCCCGTTCTTCGTAATTCATTTATTCTCTCAATAAATCTATCGATTGAATCATTATTCAATCTCTATATTTTCCCTTAATTTAGAAATATGAAGTTTTCATTCGACGGGCTTTCGTATTTTTCTTATCTTTCACGGCCGGCACAAACAATCTTGAACGAGATTCATTCGATGCAAGATAATTAAGGAATGTTTTAATCATTCAAGATGTCGATTCAAACAATTACTCTCGCAAAAAGCTATTTATTTATTAGCCATGGTTTTTCAAATAGATAATTAGTTTGTTTGAACGATTGAAAATTGGTTCTTCAGTGTTGAAAACCACAAAAGGTTTAAATCATTACGTATGTTTTCCACATCCATTTTTTTCCTTTCATTTTCTCTCTTTTTAACTTTGTCTCGGCTTTGTATTTTCTTTTACTCTATCTCTTTCCTTTTTCTTCTTTCCTTTCTTTCTTTCTTTCTTTTCTCTTTTTTCAAAGTATTTACACTTTTCTTTCCTTTTTTATTCAAAAATCTCTTTTTAGTATTCTACTCTATCTATCTATCTATCTATCTATCTATCTATTGTTTCTTTCCTTTCTTCCTATTTTTGACTTCTTTTTCATCTTCCTTCTTTCTATCCTTTTTTCACTTTTCTTTTTTAGTATTTCTTTCCTTCTTTTTTTTCTTTCTTTTGCACACCATTTTTCCTTTTTATTTTAAATCTCTTTCTGATTACATTCTTCTTTCTTCTATACATCGTCTCTGCTCTTTTCTTCTTTCTTTCTTTCTTTTCTTTCTTTTCTTCTTTCTTTCTTTCTTATACGTTTCTCTATACGTATTTCTTTCTTTCTTTCTTTCTTTCTTTCTTTCTTTCTTTCTTCTCTTTTCTTTCTTTCTGTTTTCTCTTTCTTTCTTTCTTTCTTTTATACGTATTTCTTTCTTTCTTCCTTCTTTTATACATATTCTTTCTTTCTTTCTTTCTTCTTTCTTTCATTTTTGTCTAATGTTTATCACTTTCTTTCTTCTTTTCTTTCTTTCTTTCTTCTTTCTTCTTTCTTTCTGTTCTTTTTTTCTTTCTTTCTCTTTTATACGTATTTCTTTCTTTCTTTCTTTCTTTTTCTTTCTTTATTTGTTTGTTTTATTCTTTTCGTATTTCTTTCTTTCGTTCTTCTTTCTTTCTTTCTTTCTGTTATACGTTTCTTTCTTTCTTTCTTTCTTTTTCTTTCTTATACGTCTTTCTTTCTTTCTTCTTTCTTTCTTATTCTTTTTTTTCTTTTTTTTTTCTTTCTTTCTTTCTTTCTTTCTTTCTTTTTCTTTCTTTCTTCTTTCTTTCTTTCTTTCTTCTTTTCTTCTTTCTTTTTTCTTTCTTTCTTTCTTTCTTTCTTTCTTTCTTCTTTCTGTTATACGTTTCTCTTTCTTCTTCTTTTATATATTCGTATTTCTTTCTTTCTTTCTTCTTTCTTTCTTTCTTCTTTCTTACATACATCACTTTTTTCTAATGTTTATCACTTTCCTTTCTTTCTTCTTCTTTCTTTCTTTCTTTGTTATACTTTTTTCTTCTTTCTTTCTTTTATACGTATTTCTTTCTTTCTTTCTTTTTTCTTTCTTTGTTTGTTGTTTCTTTTTATACGTTTTCTTTCTTTCTTTCTTTCTTTCTTTCTTTCTTTCTACATACATCACTTTTTGTCTAATGTTATCACTTTCTTTCTTTCTTTCTTTCTTTCTGTTCTTTCTTTCTTATACGTTTCTTTCTATATTCTTTCTTTCTTTCTTATACGTCTTTCTTTCTTTCTTCTTTCTTTCTTACACATTTTATTCTTTTTTTCTCTTTTGTACATTTTCTTTCATTCTTTTCCCACTCTAATCTCGTCCTTAACATCTATCCATCTTCCTTCTATGAACTTCTTTCTTTCTTTCTTTCTTTCTTTCTTTCTTTCTTTCTTTATTTTCTCTTTCGTTCCCTTTCTGTCTAATCTAACTTCTTAAAAAAAATCTCAGCCTTTTTTATATACGTCTTATTTCTTCCTCTCTATTATAAGAACTCTGCTTTATATTGTTTAAAATACGTACCTTGTCAGCCGCTGGGTTATGAGAGAGAGAGAGAGAGAGAGAGAGAGAGAGAGAGAGAGAGAGAGAGAGAGAGAGAGAGAGAGATTACATGATGTAAAGTACTATTCATGTTGTCTCATAAAGTAATAAAAAAACCTATAACTTCAACAATTCTACCCCTACCCCTAACCCCAATTTTCACTTGCCATTCCCCCACCCCAGTTCCGTGTTCCAATTCATTTTGTCTTTCTCGCAAAATATTTTTTTTTCTCTTGAAAATTTGATTCTGTTGAATGCTTTTCGTATATGAAGTGTATTTTTCAAAATCTATTCGTTCTTTTAAATACAATCTATATCACACACACACACACACACACACACACACACACACACACACACACACACACAGACACATACATACGCACTCACACACACCAACAAATATACACACACACACAACAAACCAACATACATACACACACACCAACACACACACACACACACACACACACACACACACACCACACATATATATATATATATATATAATATATATATATATATATATATTATACTTTCAATAAGAAGGAAAACTTAATAGACCTTCATTTAACTATGAAAAGTTTATTTCCACTGGAACTCAATAGAAAAAATAATAAAAAATTGTAAAATTAAGAGATTTTTATTAAAAAAGCAAAAAAAAAAAAAAAAAAAAAAAAAAAAAAAAAAAAAAAGAAAAAATGTTCTCTATTCTATTGTTATTATGTAATTGGCTGTCTGATGAGACTGGGCTCATTTATTGAGTTCTGGTCGAAATAAATTTATAAGAGCCAAATGACCGTTTGATAAGTTTTTCTTTCTTATTGAAAGTAAATATTGCTCTGTATATACTTAATTCATTAATTATCATACATTGAGCTCTCTTAGGGATCGGTAAAAATCCTTGTATAAATCTATAAGTGTGCTTGCATTGTGAATGTGCAGAAGATATTGATGATCCCAAATAGAATTATCACCAACATACCAGTCAATTGGATACTTTTATATTTTATATATACTAGCAAGAATATACACCCTCCACCGGGCGTAAGTATTTAAGTTTTAATGTAATGAAATATATTAATTTAGAAAGACTAAGGAAATTAAGTAAGAACGCATATAAAAATGTTTACACTTATTTTAATCATATCTTAACTGGTTTCTAAATAAAATCATTCATTGGATTGATTTTTAATACGTTGGAGAATAAAACAATAATATTAGAGATCAATAAAACCAAGTAATTATTTATTAAATTCGGTTTTGTTAAATCCAGGATGCCAATAAACCACACTATATATTATGTAAACCTTTATTTCTTAGTGATATATAAGACACATTGCTAGATTTTAAACGCACTAATAACATGGGCTGTTTTGAGGCAAATCTAACTCAGATTTTCATAGAGACATACTTAATAAATAAGATTTATTCTATGCATTAATGATTTTGACGATAAATCAATTACTCGTTGATAAACTTACGAATTACTGAGGCATTGTGACGTAAGGAGTGACGAAGCTTGGGTTACAGACAGACACGGAATCGAACAATATCAGCTATGAATATGTTATATACTATATATATTTTATATACTCATACCGTCGGATTCATTTCCTTTCTCTTAACTTATATATATATATATATATATATATATATATATATATATATATATATATATATATTATATATCAGTCGGTACAGTGTGCGCCAAGGAGCCATAAGATTCATAGTTCGATACCGGCCTTGTGGTAGGTGTGTCGCCCCACTTCAGACGCAAAAACAATCTCCTTGGTCTAGTGCTAGTGAAAAAGGGATAGACTCCCCCGCTGCCTGGTTATTACCGTCTTTAGGTCACCCCGACGACTTTGCTTACTATATATATATATATATATACTCATACACACACACACACACTCACACACACACACACACACACACACACACACATATATATATATAATAATTTTTTCTTAAGTTTTTAAGATCTCAACCATTTGACTCATCTGAGGATTACCTAACCATGAAACTTTAAGTTATGAGTCCAAATCCATAATATCATTACTATTGATTATAAATCTGCTCTGCTTTATTAGCATTGAGCACCTTTTCATGCCAATACTTTTCTCGTTTATTCTCTATTCATTCACTCTCTCTCTCTCTCTCTCTCTCTCTCTCTCTCTCCTCTCTCTTCTATATATATATATATATATATATATATATATATAATATATAATTTAAACATCTATTGATTGTATCAGTACGGGTGCTCATTCAGCCAAGATTTGAAGCAGGTTTGACGCAAGATTTCTGATACAAATCATTTGTGATAATAAAGAGACTTTTATTCGTCCACTTTAAAGGAATCAACAACGTTTGAAATAGAGAAATCATCATATCTATCATTGTTTGTCTCTTTCAGATTGCAATGTTGAAGTTTGCCACATTTAATGCCAAGGTTTTCATTGTCTTTGAAATTGAAACTCACTCATCCTCACATTTACAAATCTTTGCCCAGTTCCCCATACAATAGCGGCTCCGGGGTTGGGGGTTTGGGGTGTTGGAGGGTGTAATGTATATGAAAGAGTGATCCTAATAGATATTACATTAAATGATCTCTATAGAATTAGATAGATAATAGCAGGACCTGGCATATACCACAGTATGATTATTTAATTATTATAACATTTGATATGTTTATTTAAGAGCTATTGCTAAATAGTTCAATATGTAAAAAGTACAATAATCTTCATTTAATTCTCTCACACTCTTTTTTCTTTCTTTCCTTCTTTTGATTTTTTATTATGTTTACGATTTGATTACGATCTGCTTCTAAGTTGTTGGGCAAAATGAAGAAGTTTGGTTATTTCCTATAACTCCAACATAAACAAAGGGGAACCACTCTTGATTGTAATTTATTTATTTATTTATTGATCTACTAGGAAAAAAGAAGACAGGGTAAGGGTTAGGATTAGGTTTAGGGTTAGGGTTAATGTCAGGGTTTAGGGTTAGGTTTAGGGTTGGGGTTAGGGTTTAGGGTTAGTTTAATGTGAAAATAAATAGATAATTTATCAATCAAGAGTGGTTCCCCTTTGTTTATGTTGGAGTTATAGGAAATAACCAGAAGTTTGCTTGATACCCAACCCGGGCAAAATATGACTACTAGCAGGACCTGTGGATATACATTTTTGTCTAGCTTGCGTTCTTTTCATTTTTCGTCATTTCAAATCTTGTTAGTAGGGTCGGAATTCGTTTTCACCGAATCACTACAAGTATAACTGCTAAAAGAATATATTTGAGCAATTATTCGTACTACTAGCAGAACCTGTGTATATATAAAAATATGGTAATTTAATTATTACAGTATTTGATATATTTACTTAAGAGCTATTGTAATTAGTTCAATATGTAAAAGTACAATGCTCGTGATATAACTCTCTCTCTCTCTCTCTCTCTCTCTCTCTCTCTCTCTCTCTCTTCTCTCTCTCTCTCTAACTTTTTGTTATTCTTTCCTTATTTTATCTTTTCATTATATTCGATTGAAACAGATTAGAGAGAAGGGGTTTTATTATAATTTTTCTGTGTCGTATGTCTTTTTTCTTGGCTTTCTTTCGTTATAATAAAAACGGAATGGTCCATTATTTAGCTGAGGTGACGATACCCATAAGAAATAAAAAATTCGATGAAGAAATAACACCAAATAATCAGGACTTACATTTTTAATTTCATCTTGGACGATTTGGACGGTCTCATTTCTAACCAGAGGGTGTTGCAAGATGATAATGGTTGGAAGATTAAGAAACAAGAGTATTAATATAGAGATTTGGAATGATATAAAACATCATTAATAATGGAGATTGGAACTCTATTTGTCTGTAACCAAAACTACGTTACTGCTTACATCACATTACATAGACATAGATACACTCAAAATTTGAGCATGCAACCTTAGACGATCCTCATTGTTTTTTTAAAACAAGTTTTAATAAATACATGACTGGTATTATATATTTATATATAGTTTGTTTTATTTTAATATAGATTTATAATTATCAGAACTAAATTTCCATTTCAAATTGTTTTATTTTTTTACTCCTTTCAAAAATTTGATGATTTTACTTACTTATGGTACAAACTCTCTCGCATTGAATTTTTCAATCCCACTTCCTCAGTCAATAACTTTCAAAAATAATTGTTACACTGCCCGGAGGGTGTATTTTGATAGTAGTTCATAATTACTGATTATTGAGACAGTTTATAAACATTAGATTGTCAATTATTATTGTCATCGAGAATCAATATTAAGAATTTTTGTTTTTCAGAATGATTGAAGAATTTGGGAGAGGGAAAATTAAATAAACTATCAAATATATGCACTTTCCGGTTGAAAGTTCTAATGTAATAAGATATATCAAATTAGAAAGGCTAATGAAACTAAATAAAATGCAGATAAAAAGTTTTGAAACAAGTGGGTAAAATCGAAAAATAGAACAACTGTAACTTACTTTTCCATCACTCTCGTTTTTATTGCTAAACTTTTCTAATTTAACTATTTATTAAATTAGTAAGTAAAGAATAAAATGATAGTTATTTCTTCTTATTAATTTCTTTTAAGATTTATCCCGAGATTTTTTCTCATATTCATTAAGATAAAACCAAACAATTAGAAATCAATAATACTTAGCACATATTTATTATAATCAAATCTTTAATATCAATATGCAAATTAGCCTTCCCGTTCACACTGTAAACCTCTATTTTGTTGTATATATAAATACAATTGCATGTTATTAGAATGTAGATATGGTCAACACTATTAATGATATGAACATTTTTTATTAATAATTGAGGTTTAAATAAAAATAAAATCATGGAGAATGTGATGTATATAACTAAAGGAATTGTGACTTAAATAGTGATATAGTTTCGGTTACTGACAGACAAACACACAATCTCCACTATAATAAGAGATAAAGTAGAATGGAGAAAAAAGAAAGAAAGTATGGAAGAAAGAAAAGTTAGATGAAAGAAAGAAAAAAGGGGAAGAAAAAATGGAATGGTCATGGAAAAAAAGGAAGTTGGAGTGAAGAAGTAAAAGGGAAGAAATGAATAAGGAAAGAAGGAAAGAAGGAATAATATAGAGAGAAGGAAGGAGAGGAAAAGAAAGAACAAGAAAGAGGAAAAGAAGGGAAAGAAAGGTAAAAAGAATGAAAGGGGAATGGAACGACGGTGGAATGACGGAGCAAAGAAGAAAAAAGGGGGGGAAAAGATGAAGCGGAGAGAGAATATAAAGGATGAAGGAAGGAATCTAGAGAATGAAAGTGAGTGTGAAGAAAGGAGGGGGGGGGAAAGAAGAAGCGAGAAAAAAGAAGAAGGAAAGAAAAAGTAGTAAAGAAAGAAGAATGGAACAATGAAGAAAAAATAAAGAAAGAAAAAACAAAGAAAGAAAGAAGAGAAAAGAAAAAGGAATTAGGGAAATAAAATAGAGAGAAGGAAATTGGTGAAATGAAAAAGAAGAGGGGAAGAGAGAATTAAGGAAAGAGTGAAAGAAAAATGAATGATTTCAACTATTAGTAGAATAAAATAAGGGGACAGACACAACACACTGCTTAATTTGTATTTAAAAAAATATAATTATGCGATAAAAGGACAGTCTTGGGTAACAAGAAAAACAAAATTAAAAGCAGGGAAAGATGAGAAGGGAAATTCATTAATTACTTTGAAACCTATTTTCTTCTTCTTCTTCTTCTTCTTCCTTTCAACTTTTTCCCTTAAAAGACGACACGTGCGGCTTGTTAATAACAACCACCTTCCCGACGCAACTCCCCTTACCCCCCTCCACACCTCGCCCTTTTAAATGCCCCCCCCACATTGCTCTTCAATCAGAGAGACCAAGTTTTTTTTCTTCTCTTTGTTGCGAGGGCGGACGATTAAAAAATTGAAAACTTATAAAATAAAAAAATAAAAAATAAAAATATAAAAAAAGAATAAGATGAAATAAGAATAATAAAAAAAAATAGAACTTCATTTGATTTAACTTGAAAAAAAAGCAAAGATTCTAGACCCCCCCCCTGACCTGCCCCCCCCACACACACACACAAAAAAAAAAAAGAAAAAAAAAAGAAAAAAAAAAAAGAAGAAGAAAACGAAAAGATAAAAAATAATATAATTTCAACAAGAGGAAAATGACAAATATTCTTAAAAAAAAAAACTTTTTTAAAATACAAAAAACAAACTCACCAACTTTGAAGGTCTAATGACATGAAACCAGTTTTTAAAAGCTAAAAAAAAAACCCTGCATCACCTGTAAAATAATTGATTGATTGCTTTAGCGGCATGTTAACCCGTCTTGGGTTATTTCGTGCCTAGAGGTTTATCTATTCATCTTACTTTTATTACTTTTCTTATTACACGTCTCATCATGGTGTAATGGTTAGCAAGCTAATCTCGGAAATCCATTACTACTGAATAGCGAGTTCAATCCTCACTGGATGCTCCATACTTGTGTCGCATCCGATCCGTCGCTACCGAATTGGGTAAGAGGGATGTCCTATCATGGTGTATTTGTTAGCTAGCTAGTCTTGCAGATCCCATTACTACTGATTAGCAAGTTCAATCCTCACTGGACGCCCCTAAATTGTGACCTTCTGTCACGTCCTACCCTTCACTAACGGATTGGGTAAGAGAGGTGATCCTTCGTAATGTAATTGTTAGCAAGCTAGTCTCGCAGATCCATTACTACTAAATAGCAAGTTCTTTCCTCGCTGGATGCCCCATACTTGTGGCATTATGTCGCACCCTACCTGAAGCGAACGGGTTGGGTGATAAGCGTGTCCCATCGTGGTGTAATTCTTAGCAAGCTAGCCTCGCAGATCCATTACTACTGAAATGGTGAGTTCGATCCTCACTGGGTGCCATACTTTCATTCTTGTGGCGAATGGGTTGGGTAGATACCTACCTTTTGTTGTTTTTTATTACACTACTAGTATGAGATGTTAATAAGGCCGGCTTAGCTCAGTCGGTAGAGCGTTCGGCTAGGAATCACAAGGTTCCTGGTTCGATACTGGCCCTCGCCAACTCAGCGTATGAGTAGCACCGGGATCTGTGCGGTAAAGTGGGGAGCTGATGGTAGGTGTGGCGGCTCCACATCAGACGCTAAAATAATTCCTTGGTCTAGCGCCAGTAAAAAGGGGATAGACTCCCTTGCTGTCTGGCTGATACCAACAATAGGCCGCCCCGACGACTTTACTTACTTTTTAGTATGAGATGTAATTGTAGTCATCTTTCTTATATAAACATTGTCAATAATTAACTTTTTGACTAATTTTTCTTTCATCTTATTTCTGTTGCTTTTTGTAACACGACTCATATTAGATATAATTGATTGATTGATTGATTGATTTTAACGGCATATCACCCTGTCTAGGTTTATATAATACCTAGCGGTAAGAGAGTCGCGTTCATTGTCCATCTACCTATTTTGTACTGCCATTTCTTGAGATTCTTTGCACTGTTAAATGATTTCAAACAATCCTGTCAATGATTCATAATTCTATGGTTTCAAGTGATTAATGATAATCCTTATTTAAAAAAAAAAGGTTAAGTAGGCGGAATGGCCTATTGTCGATGACAGTCGGACAGTGAAGGAGTCTATCCCCTTTTCACTAGCGCCAAACCAGGGAGATTGTTTGGCGTCTGAGCGCCACAACTACCATCAGCTCCTCATTTTACTACAAAGATCAAAGCTGCGCTATTCAGGCAGGTGTTCTACCGACAGCTAAACTGGCCCTAACTTCAAGTAATTATTATTAATTCTATTAATAATGGAGATTAGGTCTCTATTTGTCTGTAACCAAAACTACGTCACCGCTTACATCACATTACCCAAAATCGTCATAAAAGAATAAATACACTCAATCTTTTAGCATGCAACCTTAGACGGTCCTCATTGCTAGTTTTTTTTTTAAACAATTTTTTTATAAATACATGCCCGGTATTACATATTTATATATAGTTTGTTTTATTTTAATATATATTTAAAGTTATCAGAACTAAATTTCCATTTCAAACTTTTATTTTTTTACTCCTTTAATAAATTTGATGTTTTCCCTTACTTATGGTACAAACTCTCTGACATTGAATTTTTAACTCCCACCCCTTCAGGCAATAACTTTCAAAAATTAATTTTTACACTGCCCGGAGGGTGTTTTGTTTTTGCTAATTTAAGTAATTTACAGTTATATGGCATCAAGTATTTCTATCAAATATGTATAATGTTTAAATAGATCTATCTAAAAATGATGGTATTGAAGGGGGTACTCCTCATTTCGCAGATTCTCCGGATGAAGTTTAGTGTCATACCCTAAGTAACCCTTAGTGTTGGATAACCTTCTTATTATATTTCATATTCTTATACTTATCTTCTTAGCAAGTCCTCTCTTCTGTTCTTCTATCTGAGCTATTTCTTCTCTTCTGATTTTTTTTCTGGGAATTCTTTGGACTTCTTGGGTGTTTGTTCTTGGGTGTGTTTTCGTGAAATTCTTCTTGTTGTTATAGATAAACAGAAAGACTTAGCTTATTTTTTATGTCTTTATTTCAAGCCTAAGTTCACAAAACCAACACGCATGGAGAGAAAACGCACTAACTCTACTAACCCATTCTCGCGATTGAACTGACCAATAGAGTAGGTCGATTTTTGAACTTTAACGTCTCCCATGTGGTGAAAGTTGCAAGTTAACATAAAGAATTACCACACAAAATATGTTTTTTTCAAAACTTTGCCTTCAATCTTTTAAAATGTTATCTTTGTTACAGTTTAATTAATGAATTAAAAATAAGCGTATCAGAGGGGTCGGTGATAACGGGGGGTATTTTCAATCTGAATTCTAAGTTCTATCTTATTCGTTTCATCTTAGTAAAATAAATTTCTGTTTTAGATATTGAAATTGCTAAATTTTCTAACCAATTTCTGGGCCAAATTTTGCGAAAACGAGGCTTTTTTTTTAGTGCATTTTGACTGACGATCTTTGATGCTATTTCCCCAAACAATGGTACAACTGAGAGATCTAGGTTTTGGTTATAGTTTTCATTATATCAACATACAACCTGTGCATAAACGCATCGCTATTTGAATTTGATATTCTTTAAAAAAAGTGAAAAATCAACCTACCCTATTGTCCGTCCACTTCCCTCGATCACCCAGCTAACTCTGAATCTTTAATTCAACTAACCCGTTCTCACAATTGAACTGGCCAATCAGAGAGCAGTTAACAAGGACAGTTTAAAGGTGAAGCCTATTATTTTACGGGTATTTTCCACGACTCTTCTTCTTTTACAGTATTACGTGTTATTTTTGAATTCTACACTACCGGACACAATCAATAGGCAATCTATTAATTATGTTATACTTGGGAGCCGGTTTAGCTCAGTCGGTAGAGCATTTGCCTAGGAATCACAAGGTTCCTGGTTCGATTGCGACTCTCGCCAACTCAACGTAAATACTTAATTTTGTGGCTTTTTATTACACTACTAGTATGAGATGTAAATAGGGCTGGCTTAGCTCAGTCGGTAGAGCGTTTGGCTATGAATCACAAGGTTCCTGGTTCGATTGCGGTCCTCGCCAACTCTGCGTATGAGCAGCCCAGGAGCAATAGTAGGTGGGCGCTCCATCTCAGATGCCAAAACAATCTCTTTGGTCTAGCGCCAGTGAAAATAGGATAGGCTCCCTTGCTGTCTGGCTGATACGTAGATTAGGCTACCCCGTCGACTTTTTACTTTGGGAGGTCTTACCCTCTCTGAAGCTGCCCTGTCGGCTGAGTCGGTAAAATACACTGACTGCTCCACTGCAGAGGGGTAAAATACCCCAATAGGACCACCTGTTCGCCGTTGGTGGCAACCCGTGATGCTTAAGGACGGAATCCTGGTAGCTAAGCTGTCGTTGGATTCCTTACTTTTGGGATTACCCTCGTATAATGGACAGGCGCTAGTGCATGCACAACAGTGTTATCAATAGCCGCACGAACAGGTTCCCTGCGTCCCCAGTGCGTTGGATACCTTACCTTTGGGATTACCCTCGTAATATTTTAATCTCTTTCCCCTTCTCTGCAGGTCTGTCTGTCTGTCTGTCTTTCTCTGTAAAAATATGGCGCCAATCGTAGAGGCAATTAAAAAATCTCATTTTCCTTCCCTTTTTTTTGTCAATAAGAAGCATTTTATACACAAATAAACGCAAACGCTGGCCAACTGTTCACTTGATAGGGACGACGAAAGATCCCTAATTCGATTCATCTATAAATCAATCAGATGCAAAACGAAAGACAGGTAGAGAAATCGAAACTCGAGAAGGGACGTCCAACGATTTCATCGCCGCTAGAGAGTTCGTCGTCGCACGATGCATTTTATGGCGATCGGTATAACTTTCGATTTTCTTGCCGTCCGGATTGTATGAATATAAAATGACGTTGACGCTCTTTTCGGAGATCCTGGGTCAATATCAACACGTGTTTTTGTCCCCAGGGAACGGCGACAGGATTCAAGAGGGGGGGGTTAGATTGATTGGAAGAAGAAGAAGAAGAAGAAGAAGAAGAAGAAGAAGAAGAAGAAGATGATGATGATGATGATGATGATGATTTTTTTTGTGTTCCTGATTACGATCTGCTTCTAAGTTGTCAGGAAAAAAAAGTTTGCTTGATACCCAATCCTGGCCAAATATGACACACTAGTAGGACCTGTGGATATGCCACAGTATGTTAATTTAATTATTACAACGTTTGATATGTTTACTTAAGAGCTATTGTAAAATAGTTCAATATGTAAAAAGTATAATAATCTTGATTTATCTCTCTCTCTAACTGGTTGCTTAATCAAGGCTTAATCAAGGCTAAAGAACATAGTCTGTTTCATTATTCGTGTAGAGAATGAATTTAACACTTTAAGTATGTATATCTTTTGTGTTTGCTGTAGGCGTCCCATCATATTGTAATGGCCACGCAGATCCATCTATACATATATAAAGGGCAGTTGTGTATATGTGTATGTCCGGGGAAACTTAGAAAATAAAACAATTAATGACAACGTAATATATATAATATATACATTCACTATCAAGGGCTTTGTTTTTAAGCAAAAATAATGAAGATTTTATTTATATTTGGGAATTAAAATTTGTATAATATTTAAAAAAAATTTCATTGTAAGTTATTGAATTAAAATTTCTTACTATATTGTTATATATTTACGTGGGGAATTATGGCATCCAGTGAGGATCTAACTTGATAAGTAATAATGGATCTGCGAGACTAACTTTTAAAAAATCCCCTTTCTACCCAGGTGACACCGGGTAGCCGCTGCTAGTTATTACTGAATAGTGAGTTCGATCCTCACTGGATACCCTATACATGCGACCTTGAGCCACATCATACAGCGCGGTGAACGGGTTGGGTAAATATCTATATTTTGTTTGCTGTATGTGTCAGTGTGATGAGAAATACTAACTCGTATCATTTAATATACTAGTAAAGAAATTGGCCAAGTATCGAGAAAATAAACAAATATATTGAGCGAAGAAATGTTTTTTGGGAATAACCCAATTGTCTTGTGAACGCATAGGAATTTTGATTTTTTTAAAAAAGTAGAAAATAAGTAAATAAAAAGTGCAGAAGAAATGCTGAGTATTTTTTGCTTGGAGGGCAAACTTTACTTTGTTCATACAAATTAAGAATATAGTACATTGTGTAGATTAGAAGAAACTTGCATCATATCCTGCTCGTGCGAAGGGGGGATTGTATAAATATCTACATTGTGTAGACTTATTCCTTAGGAGACAAATATTGTCTTTGTATTATCAAATCATTGAGTTTTATTATATAATTATTTTTTTCTTTGATTTTTGGGGTTGGGGTGTTTTTTTTTCTGTCTTTACTCGTTCATTTCTTTCTTTCTTTCGAACTTTTTCCTTCTTACTCAAATTTTTTTTTCACTTTCCTTCGGCTCATTTTTCAACTTTTTCCGTTACCATTTTTATCTTCTTTGCCTTTCTTCGTTTTTCTTTCTTTTTTTCTTTCTTCCTTTTTCTTTCTTTTTCTTTTTTCTTTCTTTTCTCTCTTTTTTTTTCTTTTTTCTTTCTTCTTTTCTTTCTTTCTTTTTTCTCTTTTTCTTTCTCTTTTTCTTCTTCTTTTTCTTTTCTTTTCTTTCTTTTTCTCTTTTTTCTTTCTTTTTCTTTCTTCTTTTTCTTCTTTTTCTTTTTTCTTCCTTCTTTCTCTCTTTTTTCTTTTTCTTTTTTTCTTCTTTTTCTTTTTCTTTCTCTTACTCTTTTCTTTCTTTTCTTTTTCTTTCTTTTTCTTTTTTCTTTCTTCATCTTTCTTTTCTTTCTCTTTCTTTCTTTCTTTCTTCTTCTTTCTTTTCTTTCTCTTTTTTCTTTCTCTTTTTCTTTTTTCTTTCTTCTTTTCTTTCTTTCTTTCTTCTTCTTTTTCTTCTCTTTTCTTTCTTACTTTCTTTCTTCTTCTTTTTTCTTTCTCTTTTCTTTCTTCTTTTTCTTTCTTTCTTCTTTCTCTTTTTTCTTTCTCTTTCTTTCTTCTTTTCTTTCTTTCTTTTTTCTTTTTTTAGTTTCTTCTTTTTCTTTCTTCATTTTCTTTCTTTCAATTCTTTCTTTTTATCTTTTTTCTTTCTTTTTTCTTCTTTTTTCTTCTATTTCTTCCCATTTTCTTTCTTATCTTCCTTTCTTTATCTCTTTTTTCTTCTTTTCTTTCTCTTTTCCTAAGAGTAATTAAAAGTAAATTTTAGACTGCCACAGTTCTTACCCTTCTCAATTCATGAAAAATCCAAAAGGATTTTCCCAAGTACTTTTGGTTCTACCTTGAACTATTATCAAGGATTTTTTAAAGAGGTATTAAGGTTATCATTATTTAAGGTTTGTACCAAGACTCACAAAAATGACGCTAAATGAAGCTAGCGCTTTTTGGGAGGTTAAAATACAATTATTAAATAGATGTGATGCGACATAGAATAAAACTGTATTTAATACGTGATTTTAATAAAAGTTGTTCAATTCATATAAGACATTTAAGAATATTGTTGCTGGTTTCGTAATTAATTCTATTGTCTAATTCTTATGTATAAAACTTCAAGAATCTTAAATCTTTTTATATTGTTGTCGGCATGTATTATTAGCTAAAACCTTTCTAGATATTGAAGTAGAGCAATTATATTTTTTAAATGTTGTCATATGGAGTTGAAATCTGATAGATGTAAAGTTAGTCGTCTTGACAATGTTGTTGTCGTACACCCAATGTAACTCGTCATTTTTTAAACTATTGTCGGAGATGCATTCTCCCAATGAAGATTCAAATTGATAAATAACATTAGTGTTTCTTCAAATGTCTTCTTAAAATGGGAAGAATTATTATTAACAACTATATTTAATAGTTGTAATTGTTTATAGTAAATTATGAATTGTATTCTATTATGACTATATGTATATTTATGCATTATGGTTTTGAGTATTTTTCGCGGGAAATAAAATTAGGATATATTTGATTACAATATAACAGATTAATAGGATTGTAATGATTTTATCATTTGTTTTATTCTTATTGTTAATCATTAGTTTAATTCATTCATCTACTGAAAAGTTTGGAAATCCATTATTAATAAGGATTTCTTTAATATCTTATTATTCTATAGTTGATTATAGAATATTTTATTAGACGAAGAAATTAATTTTGCGCGATTAATATATATATAATATATATACAAATATATTATATATATATAACAGAGAGAGAGAGAGAGAGAGAGAGAGAGAGAGAGAGAGAGAGAGAGAGAGAGAGAGAGAGAGAGAGAGAGAGAGAGAGTGAGAGAGATGTGTAGCATCAGCTAGACCGTATCTACTGAATAGTTTTGAAAACCATTATTCATAAGGGTTTCTTTAATATTTCATAGTTGATTATAAAATATTTATTAGATGAAGAGATTAATTTTGCGCGATTAATATATATAATATATATAATATATATATATATATATATAATATATATATTTATTTATTATTTATTTATTAATTGATTAATAAATTAATCGCTTTACAAACTCACTTTTTTTCTGTCAATAAGTGCTCAATTGTTACCCAATGAGTCACGTTTTTATATTATATAATATATATATATATATATATATATAATATATATATATAATATATACAAGAGAGAGAGAGAGAGAGAGAGAGAGAGAAGAGAGAGAGAGAGAGAGAGAGAGAGAGTAGTTAGAAGAAAGGGTTGTATCATCAGCTAGACCGTAATACTGAATAGTTTTGAAAACCATTATTCATAAGGGCTTCTTTAATATTTCATAGTTGATTATAAAATATTTTATTAGATGAAGAGATTAATTTGCGCGCGATTTAATATATATATATATATATATATATATATTATATATATATATTATTTATTTATTATTTATTAATTGATAATAAATTAATCGCTTTACAAACTCACTTTTTTTTCTGTTCAATAAAGTGCTCGATTTACCCAATGAGTCACGTTTTCTAGTATATATATATATATACATATATATATATATATATATATATAATATATATATATATATATAAATAAAGAGGAGAGAGAGGGAGAGAGAGAGAGAGAGAGAGAGAAGAGAGAGAGAGAGAGAGAGAGAGAGAGAATGTAGTTAGAAGAAAGGGTGTATCATCAGCTAGAGTACATCTACTATTTTAAAAAAGGTTTAATAACATGAAGTACCCCAATTTAGAATATACTGGTCATTATTTCGAGTACTTGTCAATAAACATATTCTTGTATCTTTGATACTGGTGTGTTTATTAATTGAAGAAACAACAATTAAAATGGGTGCTGAAAGGGGGTGCTGAAAGTGTGTGTGTGGGGAGGGCTGAAAGGGAGTGCTTAAAAAGGGGGGGGTACTAAAAGGGGGGTGTTGCTGAAAGGGGATACAGAAAGGGGGGGCTTAAAGGGGGTGCAGAAAGGAGTTGCAGAAACGTAGGGGCAGAAAGGGGGTGCAGAAAGGAAGTGCAGAAAGGGGTTGCTGAAAGGGGGGAGCAGAAAGGAGGTTGCAGAAAGGGGGGTACTGAAAGGGAGTGCAGAAATGGGGGTTTGAAAGGGGGGTGGTGCTGAAAGGGCGTACAGAAAGGGGTATAGAAAAGGGGTGCAGAAAGGAGGTTGCAGAAAAGGGTGCAGAAAGTGCGCAGAAGGGGAGTGCAGAAAGTGCTGAAAGGGGAGCAAAGTGGCTGCAGAAAGGGCGTGCTGAAAGGGGGGGTGCTGAAATGTTTTTTATCCCAAAAAGGAAGAAATCAACTGATGATGATGATATTACAATTATTATACAAAATAGCAAGTGTCGGTTATTTGGCAATGGTGATGAAAGAGTTAATAAAAAATAAATGAATGCAGTAAACTAGAAAAAAAAAAGGAATACAAGACCAAACATGACTGGATGAGTAGGGGTATCCACTGGGAATCATGCAAGAAACTAAAATTTTACCATACCCACAAATGGTATCTATTCACAAACCAGAAGCTGTTCTTGAAAAGGAAACGTGTGTAATTCTCTAGTACTTTGAGATACAAAAATCTGGGAAACATGACTGTTATTTTCATGTATCCTAGATTTTTGTATACGATTTGTTAGAATGACGAAATTTCAGTTTCTGTAACCGAAACTACATCGCCAGCAACGTTACAATTCCTTTAGTTATTTACGTTATATTCTCACTGGTTATTAAACAATCATCATTTAATCTTAATTAGCACCTTATTCATTAAACAATGTCTCTATTAAGGTCTAGCGGAGATAGATTTGCCTCAAAACAACCCATATTATTAATGTGATTAAAATCCTGCAATGTGTGTTATATATCATTAAGAAAAAATGTTTACATAGTATATGATATGAATAATTTGCATATCAGTTCCAATAAAACTGTGTTTAATAAATGATTACTGGTTTATTTATTTCTAATATTATTGTTTTATACTCAAACGTATTAAAATCAATCCTATATATAATTTGATATTGAAATCAAAGAATAAAGTAAAAATAATTGTAATATTTTTTTTTGTGTTCGTATTTAATTTCATTAGACTTTCTAATTCAATATATTTATTATATTAAAACTTAAATACTTGTGCCCAGAATGTACATTTTTTGGCTAGTAATAATAATGGTAATAATTGGAAAGGTGGTCATCTAGGAATTGTTGAAGAAACTAAATTCTGACCATATAAAAAAATGGTATGTGCATAAATCAGAATCTGTTCTTGAGAACGGAATACATAAAATTATCTGGGACTTTGAGATAAAGACGGATCCCCTTATCCAAGCCAGAAGACCAGGCCTAGTATTGATGAACAAAAAAAGAGAACTTTTCAAATGGTAGATTTTGCAGTTCCATCAGATAACAGGGTGAAGTTGAAAGAAAATGAAAAGATAGACAAATACGGCCCACAAAAGCTTAGAAAAAAATACCTGAAGAACTGGAAATCAAAGGAAGAATTGAAACCATCCAGACAACAGCATTGATGAAATCAGCTGAATTCTCAGGAGAGTCCTCGAGACCTGAGGAGACTTGTTGTCACTCAAAATCCAGTGAAAGACCATCAGTTTACACTGGTGTAAATAATAATAATAATAATAATAATAATAATAATAATAATGAACTGAAAAAACTGTGGAAAATGAAGGTAAACATCGTTCCAATTACAATTGGTGCGTTTGGAACGGTCCCCAACAATTTACAAAAACAAACTAGAGGAATCGAAAACGAGAGGAATAACACTATTCAGATCGGTTAGAATACTCAGAAGAGTCATGGAGACCCGAGGACACTTGCCATCTCTTAGACTGCAGTGAAAGACCACCAGCAAAGGCGGGTGTGAAAAACCCATAATATTTTTAGTCGTGCGTTGACGCGCTGTTTTCCTGGAGAATTAAGTATCGCATGCTCCTAAAAAAGCGCCTCTCTTGAACGGGTCACTGGCAAACAGCATAAAATACCAGTAATGCGTTGAGCAATAATGAAGAGAATACAAATGATGGTTTTATAAGAAAGTCTTAACTTAATCCAAAATCGTGCGAAAGAGTGTGTCAAAAGATTTACTTTGTTTAGTCAGGGCCTGTTAGCACACAACTATATAGCCGCGCGCAAACACACAACGTCGCACACAGCGCCGCACGCACACACACACTAGCACGTTCATACACATATACACTGTCATCAAACACAGATACACACTCACACGTAGCCACATATTCAGACAACCTCGAACACTTCAGCGAAATACAATGAAGTTATAACAGTAAAACAGAGAGAGGAGAAGAGAGAAGAGAGAGAGAGAGAGAGAGAGGAGAGAGAGAGAGAGAGGTGGGGTCTCAAAATGGACTTGTATTATTTGTAGGAAAAATCGTGAAGTTAAAACTTCAGCCGAGATGTCAACGTCCAAAGCACGTTGAGCAAACAGCGGGGATTTCGAAAAATAAGTCTTTAACACTCGAAAGGCCGATTAAAGAGGAGGTTTATTTGACTTTCAAAGGGGGAAAAAACCCTCACCACTTTGCGGATTTAAGAGTATTAAGAGTATTGAGGGTAACAGTTAATTCTACTTGCAGGGTACCGGTAGTGGAGGGGGAGTCAGAAAAGAAGGGGGTGCCCCAGACGCCGGAGAAATAAAATTCTGTGAAATTAGTGGTCGACCTCATTAAAATCCGTTATATTTCTTTCATAGTAAATAATCGTCATTTGATGAGGACTGCCTATAAAATAGCGGTTGCCGACATAAAGTATATATATATATATATATATATATATATATATGGAAATACGTGAGGAAATTCTAAAATATTTCTTTTCATATATTATATATATATATATATATATATAATATATATATTATATATATATATTGGTTTTGTGTTGGCTTTTTGAAGGCGATCACAATGCAAGTGTAAAGAAAAATAAGGTAACTATGGTGTTGTTTGTTAACCTGTGATTTATTCTTAATATTTCGAGATAAAACTCTCTTCAACAGAAGATTTCCGAAACTGAAGCTGTTGCTAGTGGCTGTCTATTTGGTCAATAGCAACAACTCCATTTCCAGAGATCTTCTGTCGAAGAGATTTTTATCTCGAAATATTAAGAATAAATCACAGGTTAACAAACAACACTATAGTTACCTTATTTTTCTTTACACTTGCATTGTGATAGCCTTCAAAAACCAACCACACAAACCAATATAAGCACAATGCTTCAAGCAAATTATAAAAACCCTTTATATATATATATATATATATATATATATATATATATATATATATATATATATATATATATATATATATATATATCAGTCATATGGAAATCCGATCTCCCCGACAAGCTAAAGAGACGTTTCTTCCAGGCTGTGGTTGTGTCGGTACTGCTATATGGCTGTACCACCTGGACCCTAACAAAGCGCCTTTAAAATAAGCTAGATGGGAGCTGCACCAGAATGCTGCGAGCGGTCCTGAATAAGTCGTGCAAGCAGCAACCCACAAAAAAGCAACTGTATGACCACCTGCTCCCCCCCCATCTCACAAACCATACGAGTAAGACGGGCTAGGCATGCGGGGCACTGCTGGAGAAGCAAGGACGAGCTCTTAAGCGACGTACTACTGTGGAAGCCAGCACATGGGCATGCTAATGTGGGCCGCCCAGCCAGGACCTACATTGACCAACTATGTATGGATGCTGGCTGCAGCGCAGAGGAGCTACCAGAGTCGATGAATGATAGGGAAGGTTGGCAAGAGATAGTTATGGATATCCGTGCAAACTGCGCGACATGATGATGATTATATATATATATATATATATATATATATATATATATATATATATATATATATATATATTCTTTGACGTTGGGCTCCTTTTGACTGTCGTCGAGTACTTGGCCCGGTTGTCCGAATTTGGCAAAGATGAAAGCGAGGAGTTTTAGAATTTTTTTTCTCTCTACCATGTTTTCGGTGTTCAAGGCAAACCTTCAGGAGATCTAAAAAAATTATAGGTAGTTATATTTATATTATACTTGTCTGGTTTGAAATTATTTTATTTCTCTTTCTGTCTTTTAATTAGTTTGTATGAATTTTAGTTTCTGAGTCTAGACTATTTTTCTTTGAAATTAAAGATTTGCTTTCTGTAAACTTACATGTCTCCTTTATTCAGGCAAAATAATTTGTAATTCTCTGTCTTTTATCTTCAACTCCCACCTATTTTTTCCTTTATTCATTTTTTAATTTGTGTATACTACTGGAGTTAAAGTCTTCGATGAATATATATATATATATATATATATATATATATATATATATATAATCCTTTGTTAGTATTGGAGAAATGATAATAAAGTGCTCAATTACTTCTGTAAGAGCTGTATTTTTTAAAATTATTATAGTGTACAATACATTTAAGATTTCGTTCTACCAATGGTTTCTGAAGTGAAAATTCCTGATGACGAGCAGTCATTAAAAATGACGCTCAGAAACCATTGGTAGAACGAAATCTTAAATGTATTTTACACTATATATAATATATATATATATATATATATATATATATATATTCATCAAAAAGTTACTACAACATTTTCATTGCAGTTGCGTAAGTAGTTAATCGTAAAATATAGAGCATTTATAGTTTTATCTCTCTGCCACGGTTTCGGTGTTCAAGGTACACCTTCTTCAGGAGAACTAAAAAATTATAGGTAGCTACATTTTATATATACTTGTCTGGTTTGGAATTATTTTTATTTCCATATGACTCCTAAAATAAACTTTTAGTCATTAAAACTAAACTTTTTTAACATATGGAAAACTAATCATTAATTTCAAAGGAAAAAAGTGGGTAGTATCCCTTTATTGGTATTACTTGCAGATCCATTTTGACCGGGAATGGTAGTACCTGTTAGGGTATTATCTATGTGTTAAATAGAAAAAAATTAGTTTAAAAAAAATGCGTTCTTATCAAGAATGAATAAAACAAAACATCGCCTGCATAAAATAACCCAACAACGGTTGACATGTCGTAAAATCCAACCAACCAAACAAACATATGTACACACACACGTACATAACACGTCGAAATGAGTTCAAATACTAGACTAGGCTGTTTACATTTCACATAGTGCTAATACCCTTGGGAAAGGTATGCATCCGCCTACTCTCCCTCCAGCTATAAAGAGTAGGGTAGACTGAACTCTTTAATCTTGGCACGGCAACCAGTCTAGGAGAAGGAAATCTCCGAATTCAAACCTGTTAAACCACACTACATAAATTGACCTAATGTCACATCCTGCTTGTGCGAAGGGGTAAGAAAATATATACACACATATATATAATTATATGTGCGTATATATGTGTGATTGCTGGCGGGAAGTTTTGTTGGTTGTATTTGAGTAAAGTATATATATATATATATATATATATATAGTCATCCACAGACACCGTGTTTCGACGTATCACATCTCTTCAGTATGGCTAGACATTTGTAGGATTCCTCCAGCCGGGATGGAAACCCGATCGATTCATCATCAGTCAGGCTACTTAACCACTCGGACAGATTTTTTAAAACTATTTTTTTCTATTTAACCCATAGATTGGACCCTAACAGGTACTATCACTCCCGGTCAAAGTGGACCTGGGAGTAATGGGAAGAGGATGTTGACTGATAAATACAGACATTTGTATATATGTAAAGGCCGCCAGAGTGTGCTCCATCCATTTTATAGGAGAGCGTTGCCTTTAAGCTTAGTTGGCGGTTGTCAGCGAAATCCCACTAGGGGATGGGAAGCATATATAGTCATATATAAAGTATGTGTATTCGCGTGCACGCGGGTGTATGTGTGTGTGTGTGTGTGTGTGTGTGTACTGGATAATAATAAATGTGTTTTAAAAGCAAAGGCAATTCTGAGTGCTTAAAGGAGTTTGTGTCCCATCTCCTGATTATTGATAGCTATATCTTCTTGAGGCAAATATTGTCGATTCAAATAATCACTAAAAAGAAAGTAATATGCCCGATAGCGGACCGTAATTGGCATGTTGGATCAAAAACATTGCTCGGTTGTACATTTGAAAGCGAAAGACGGACAAGAATAAGTTAGGCCACGGCGTCTTCTTAAATGCTGTTAATGTCTTTGTTTGCAAAGAAAGATCGTCTTACTGGTGGCTGGCTAATTTTTCAGCGTTGACCTGGGTATCGAGTTGCCGTTACACCAATTGAGGGTCCCTCTAAGATATAAAAAAACATCAACATTAAACAGCATATCATATTTCTTTTGTAAAGACACTTGTTTTTTTTTTTTTTTTCTTTTTTTTTCTTTTCTACCTTATCAATGAGTAATATGGAATAGCCCAGACGGCTATTTTCCGACCTTTGAAGCTATAGGAATTACATTCATTACTTGTGCTGTTTCTCTCGTTAAGCGCTAGGTGGCATAGCATGCAGCTTTATAAAACCAGAAGCGCCAAAGTCAAAATCATCTTCTAGGCCCAGCAAAGTAACACGTAGCAGTGGCGTCTCCTGCCTACGTGACAGAGGGCTTCTCGTTTCCAGCAACCTCGTGTCACACAACACATTAGGAAATATGCTTAATAGGGTAGGTCAGTTATTAAACTGTAATGTCTCCCATGTGGTGAAAGTTGCAAATTAACAGAATGAATAATCACACAAAATATTTATTTTCAAAACTTTTCCTTCGTTTGAGGAAATAGATTTCAATCTTTTAAAATGTTATCATTGTTACAACTTAATCATTAGGTAAAAACACCTTATTTTTTACGTTTATTTTTTAAATAGGTATTTTATTGGTAAAAAGCCGCATATTAGGGATGTCGGTGGTGATGGGTTGTATATTTTCAATTTGAATTCTATTTATAATATTTTATTCGTTTCGTTTAAAATGACAATCTTTTCTGTTTAAGATATGCTAAATTTTCTAACCAATTTCTAGGCGAAATGTTGCAAAAAGGATGACCTTTTAGTGCACTTTAGTAGACAAACTTTGATTCTATTTCCTCAAACAATCATACAAGTAAGATATTTAGTTTTTGGTATCAATATTTATTATACAAACACACAACCTTCACTGTTTGTGAGAATTGGAAATATTAAAAAAATTGAAAAATCAACCTACCCTAATGCTTAACATACAATCCTTTTAACTTTCTTCGATGCGGCTTCTGTTATTCTGGGCTGCCGTTGTTCATGCTCATTTATTTGTTTTTAATAATGATGCAAGACTTGATTTATTTTACAAAGACGTCTTTATTAAAAACCCGAAACCCAAAAGGTTTTTAACCGCGCGGTGAGAAGTTGGCTTACTTGGGACAGACGACCATATTACCTCTAGTCCCTTTGACTGACCACCAAAATCTAATTAACTCTGTCAGTTAACTTCTCACGCCTTTCCTTCAGACAATCAGAAATCGGCGCCTAGGTCAGCGAAAGGCGAGCTGCTTGTCAATCACTTTTTCAACGGTTAATGGTAACTTTCGATTTACCATACCGTTATTTGAATCTTGCTACACTTACAGCCATAATTCGTAGGCAACCCAGGAACTATGTAACAATGCATTGGTCTTTTCACTGATTTCATTTCACTCTCTACAGAAATGGATAAGCTTCTGTGTGTCGTCTAGAATGTCTGTTGTCCTTCAAGTCCATTTGTTCAGGCAAATAAATAATCGTTCTTGCTAATTTGACGAGAATTGATTTTGCATATATATCCAATCAATGAAAGCGTCCTATCTTGGTGTAGTGGTTAGCAAGCTAGTTTCGCAAATCCATTACTATTGAAAAGCGAAGACGATCCTCCCTGGATGTCCCATAATTGTCACGGGTTGTATTGTGATAGCCTTCAAAACCAACCACCAAACCAATATATATATATATATATATATATATATATATATATATATATATATTATTATAAAATGGGTACAAGAGTTAACCTACTCGAGTTTCACCATAAGGATCTTCAGGGTTAACTCCACTGAATTATTCGAGGTACTGATTAATTGCCCCCTGAATTTTGCACCTCCCAACCATCGTGCCCATATTCACTGGTAAGTCACTTTTTATCTTTATATATATATATATATATATATATATATATATATATATATAAAGTCTTGTTTTGGTTCCAACGGGAAAAAATTCAATATTTTATAAATAAGAATATCCGCAAAATGAATTATGTTTTTGAAAAATGTTATTATTTTTATCTTACATATGCGACACGTGTTTCAGATCTTCTGGAATCTTCTTTAGGCTTTGGTCAATAATATGAAAAATATTAAGATAATGTTATTAAGATAAATGTAAGATAAAAATAATAAATTTGTTTTCTAAAAACATAATCCATTGTGCGGACCTTCTCTTTTATAAAATATATATAGACAGGTGTTTCGAAGTTTACGTCTCATCAGAGCGGCTCGACCTTTTTAACAGCTACCTTTAGCCGGGATCGAAACCTGACAGAATTTTTGTCTGCCAAGTTCCTTAACCTTGCGGCTATCAGCGGCCGTCACTCTAGAGTGAACAATTAATTGTTACATACTTTACGTGGGTATGTTTTTACAATCACCAGAGAACTCAAATCTATAAACAGGCGGGTAACGGCTAATGCCAAACGGTGTAGTTTCAATTAATGTGCCCCCACAGTGCTCAACCAAGGGAGTGGGAAGCATATATATCAGTCATCCACAGATACGTGTTTCGAAGTATACTTCTCATCGGTGCGGCTCGACTTTTTTAACAGCTACCTCTAGCCGGGATCGAAACATATATTATATATATACCTGTTATATATATATATATATATATATATATATACCTGTTATATATATATATATATATATATATATATATATATATACCTTATATATATATATATATATATATATATAAAACAGGTATATATATATATATATCCCGAAATTTTATGATAATAAATAATAAATAAGTGAATCCTGTACTCCACAACATCGAGTTCCTTCATTTATTTTTTGATATTGTTTTAAATGCTTCATAATAACGCCCAACATCAACATAAAAAAACATATAAATATATACCGAGAGAAGCATAAAGAGACTCCTAAACTACAACATGAATATCTATTAATAATGGAGATTCGCTTCCGGCTTTTGTCTGTAACAAAAATTACGTCACTGCTTACGTCACATTACCCAAAATCGTTATAACAGAATACACTCAAAATTTGAACATGCAACATTAGACAGTCTTCATTGTTTTTTAAAACAAGTTTTAATAAATACATGACTGGTAATTATATATCTATATATAGTTTGTTTTATTTTAATACATATTTAAAGTTTACATTTGAAATTGTTTTATTTTTTAATCCTTTAATGAATTTGATGATTTTACTTACTTAGGGTACAAACTCGCTGACATTGAATGTTTTACTCCACCCCTCTGGCAATACGTTTCAAAAATCTATTTTTACATCGCCCGGAGGGTGTATTTTATTTTGTACTAGTATATATAACACATATATATATAACATTCTGTTCATACCTATCTATTTATGTCAATCTATTTATCTACCGATCTGCGTGAGTGGATGTATAGAACAATACATTTGTAAGCGTGGAGATTCTGCTTATATTATATACTAATATGAATGTATAAGTGACTGTTGGACAATAAGTGTATACTGAAAAAGAAAAAAAAAGAACATAAATAAAAATAACAAAAAGAAAAAAAGAAAAAGAAGACAAAGAAACAAACAAAAAAAAAAGACTAAAAAAAAGAAAAGAAAAATATTGTGGAATTAATGAAATAAAATGGATGGTATATTTTTGCTAAGATCTAAAAATCCTGATAATCCCTAAGGAGCTCATTGAACCTTATGGAAGTACCTTGATACCCGCCTACCCTGAATTTGTGGCCTCGGGTCCGTCCAATATTCGTGCGGATTATGTACGCGCGAATTTAACCCTAACAACACAACACCTAACCCGTCTCCCCGGTCTTGCCCCTTTCTCTGTGTTTTGTCGAGGATGAGGCACACTCATAAGTGTTTTTTTTTACAACCCACTGAACAAATGTGCGTGCGTATACATATATGGAAGATGGATTTGTGTCATCATATATGTGTGTGCGTGTGTGTGTTCACACACACACACACACACACACACACACACACACACTTCTTCAAATTATACAAAATTATAACAAATACAAATACAAAAACAGAGAGAGAGAGAGAGAGAGAGAGAGAGAGAGAGAGAGAGAGTATGTGTAAGAGAGAGAGAGTGTCTGAGTGTGTGTGGGTGTATACCGAGGTAGAGAGAGAGAGAGTGAAAGAGAGAGAAAAAGAGAGAGAGTCTGGGTGTGTGTGTGAGAGATTGTGTGGGTGTAAGAGAGAGAGAGAGAGAGAGAGAGAGAGAGAGAGAGAGAGAGAGAGAGAGAGAGAGAGAGAGAGAAGGAAGATAGGGGGATAATAAGTTTGTACAAATCCGCAAAATGTGTGTAAAAGTCGGGGTACACAGTGAATAAAAGCACAAACAATTACTTTCAATGAATATCTCGTCTCAGTCGAAATCTGAATATATATATATATATATATATATATATATATATATATATATATATATATATATGTGTGTGTGTGTGTGTGTGTGTGTGTATGTGTGTGTGGGTGTGTGTGTGTGTGTGTATAATTGCATTATTATATTAAAACAATTCTTATAATATAATTCCAAACTCTACTCTGTCTGTCTGTCTGTCTGTTTCTATATATAGTATCCACACACACACACATATATATATATATATATATATATATATATATATATATATATATATATGTGTGTGTGCATATATAAATACATCAGGAGAAAAAGTTAAATATTTTATAAAAGAAGGTCCGCAAAATTGATTTTGTTTTTCAAAAGATTTATTCATTATATATATATATATATATATATATATATATATATATATATATGGGCTCTCTCCCTTCCTCCCCCCCTCTCTGTCTCTGTCTCTCTCTTTCTTTCTATATATATATATATATATATATATTATATATAAAGACCAGAATAAGTCTCCGTCACACGCGCATAAGCATGTAAACACACACACACATACACATACACATATGTGTGTGGGTGTAGGACACTTAATCCGGTCTCCTCACACACACACACACACACACACACATATATATATATATATGTGTGTGTGTGTGTGTGTGTGTGTACGTACGCAAGTGTGTATGCGTATTTGTGCGTGTGCCGGACACTTAACATGGTCTTCT
Source organism: Doryteuthis pealeii (assembly GCA_023376005.1). NCBI lineage: Eukaryota > Metazoa > Mollusca > Cephalopoda > Myopsida > Loliginidae > Doryteuthis > Doryteuthis pealeii. The sequence goes on along the minus strand of CM042152.1, from coordinate 79,033,685 downwards.
CTCAATAGTAACGCGAAATTCCGTTGTCATAGTAACACTAGACATTACACGATGGACTCCTTGAAGACGAGCATCATTTTTATTTGAAAGGCTTACAAATGTGTACAAATGTTTACACAATAAATATTGTGTTAAAGAATACTTTAACCCCTTAGCTTCAGTTTCACGCATTATTAATAAATCTTTAGCAAAAAAGGTCTACTGTGTCATCCTTCTATGAAACTACTATTGTATTATTCAAGATTTGAAGTATCAGGTTCATTCTAATGTTCTACCACGTAAAGGATACAAGTGTTGGGGTTTTTTTTAGCCTGTGAGTCTTTTTGTAAAGGAAGATAAAAAGTTGAATCACAGTTGACTTGTTATCGGGTTTCTATCCCGGCTGTAGGTATCTTACAAATATCTAGCCAGACTGAAGAGACGTGATACGTCGAAACACGGTGTCTGTGGATGATTATATATGCTCCCCATCCCCCAGGAGTTGAGCACTTTGGAGAGGATTTCGCTGACGACCGCCAATTAAAGCATAAGCGCGACGCTCTCCTATAAAAAAAGGGATGGGGCACTCTATCGCGGCCTTTACATACATACAGATGTGTGCATTAAAACAGTTAAAATCCCCTTCCCATTTTGTAGGTGACCACAGCCGAGCGGTTAAGCAGTTCGACTGATGCTGAATCGATCGGGTTTCTATCCCGGCTGTAGGTAGCTTACAAATTTCTAGCCACACTGAAGAGACGTGATACGTCGAAACACGACGTCTGTGGATGGCTATATATATATATATATATATATAAACAGTGATGCTGAGAGCTTTTTAATTTAGTGCATCCTGGAACGCACGAGTTTGATTTGAATGTGTCCCCAGAAAATTTGATGTGTCCCAACTTAAATTTCTTAATAAATTGTTGGGTTTTTATTTATGAACAACTAAGGCCACCCAACCCCTACCTTGTACCCCATACAGTGTAATTCGTTTCCAAGAAAATATTGAAATGCATTTACAGTTAGGTGGTTTGGTTTGGTTTTGTTTGTTTTATGGCATATCAACCTCAGTGGGTCATTTAATGCCGATAAAGTTTTGAAATACATCAATTCTTAATGGATAATACAATTTTTTTATATATACATTTTTCTATTTAACCCATAGATGGGACCCTAACAGGTACTACCACTCCGGGTCAGAGTGGACCAAGGAGCAATGGTGATGAAGGGGTGTTCCACATTCCCCAAACCTCCAAAACTGGAACCTCACCATCAGATAGAGTTTAACGTCATTCCCTGGACAGACCCGCAGCCACTGCCTTCTAGCACCCATATGATAAAAAGAGGTTAGGGCTTGCCATAAGGGCAATAGGGTTGGGGCCTCTCCGACCGCCCGTCTAGCCCAAGATAGGGCCAAAGTGGAGTATTGCATGTCATGAACTGCTCATCCACCTGGGCTCTATCCTTAAGCATCACGGGTCGCCACCCACGGCCAACAGGTGGCCCCATTGGGGGAATCTTACCCCTTTGCAGAGGTGCAGTCGGTGCATTCTAACGCCCCAGTTGACAGGGCGGACAGTTAGATGGAAATGTTGGAGGAAAAAAACCTGGGACGCATGTATACGATTTTTCTGCTTTCTTTTAGATTTTTATGCGTCAGCGACACAGGAACCGTGCCTATCAGTATATATATATACGAGAGTAATCGCAAAAGTAAGGTCTTCAAGATGCAGGGAAACTGTTCGTGCGGCTATTGGTAACACTGCTATGTTTGTTGAGTATACACCTGTGCCTGCAATGATCAGTCTTGGCTTGGCGGTCGTTTCTGATAGAGCTCCCGATTGATGCTACCACCAAGTGGGAAGTTTGTTTTTGAACGTCAAAGGTATTTAATAAAAATTCAATGGGACTACATCGTCCCATTCGACCCACCTAAAAAGGTGAACTCGGAATCACTAAGAACTACAGAGGCCTAACTCTTACTTTCCTAGTTGCAAAGGTTATAATGCCCTTTTAATCACATCTGGCCTAAAATGGAGTACCGCCCTGTCGGCTGGGGCGTTAGAATGCACCGACTGCACCTCTGCAGAGGGGTAAGACTCCCCCAATGGGGCCACCTGTTGGCCGTGGGTGGCGACCCGTGATGCTTAAGGATAGAGCCCAGGTGGATGAGCAGTTCATGACATGCAATACTCCACTTTGGCCCTATCTTGGGCTAGACGGGCGGTCCCGGTCAATCGGCTGGTCACATCAAGCCCTAGCACCTATATGATTTTCTTAACCCTATTGCCCTTATGGCAAGCTCCAACCCCTTTTTATCATATGGGTGCTAGAAGGCGGTGGCTGCGGGTCTACATGTCCTGGGAATGACGTTAAACTCTATCTGATGGTGAGGTTCCAGTTTTGGAGGTTTGGGGAATGTGGAGCACCCCTTCATCAGCATTGCTCCCTGGTCCACTCTGACCCGGAGTGGTAGTACCTGTTAGGGTCCCATCTATGGGTTAAATAGAAAAATGTATATATAAAAAAATTGTATTATCCATTAAGAATTGATTTATTTCAAAACTTTATCGGCATTAAATGACCCACTGAGGTTGATATGCCGTAAAACAAAACAAAAAATAAAATGGAGAAAATCTTTAGGAAAGACCAAACCGCGATTCGTAGAAATCCACCCACAACTTCTCCGATACTGACTATTCATTATGACTATTCATACGTGTAGAATTAAACAAAAGGCACGTCTCCTGTTTAATGATTTTATTCGTGATCTTTTCAAGCTTTCTGGCCAACTTTTTATGTTTGGGTGGAATTCGTGGATTAGTCCACTGAAGTTCATATCCCGAGTACTTTCCAGCCTTTACATCCATTAATATACCTTGAAAAAAAAAAAAAAACTGGAACACATCACCCCTGATGATGGCACTTCGAAGTGTCGAAAGTACTCGGGATATGAACTTCGGAGGACTAATCCACGAATTCCACCCAAACATAAAAAGTTGGCCAGAAAGCTTGAAAAGATCATCAATAAAATCGTTAAACAGGAGACCTGCCTTTTGTTTAATTCTACATGTATAAATGAAAGAATACTGCCCAAATACACACACACACACACACACACACACACATATATATATATATATATATAGCATAATCTATACTGATCACTGGCGTCCCTCACAATCCTACAACCCCACCACTAGAACCTTTCTTCTCATGAGCCCTCAACAATTTAAACAAAATAAACAAAAGCCCTGATGAAGATCTACTATAGCAGATTGAAACACTGCAGCGTTAGCGAAATAAACATCACTAATTTGATGAACCTGTGTTTTTTCAAATTTTTCACTATATTACATAAGGAATTTCATATTAGTTTTATATTTTTATGAATTAGTTGTATTTCAAAGTTTATTACTTGTATATTTCACGTTTTTGTTAGTGTGTGTGTGTGTGCATGCGTGCGCATGTTTGCGTGCGTGCGTGTGTGTGTGCTTGCGTGCGTGCGTGTATGCGTGTGGTGCGTGACAGTGTACATTTTAAGGGTAGATAACCGTTCAAGTGTCACCTAATCGAGCAGAATATGAGCGGGTGGAAGGGTGGAAGGGTGGTGACAGTCCGGGTAATGGTGTAGGGTAGTTGTGCATACATAAAGGGGCGGGGGTGGGTGGGGTCTGGGGAGCGATGCAAAACACCGGTAAGGAAACTCTTTACCTGTATTCTTTTCTCTTTCAATCCCCCCACACCCCCACACCCCACACCCCACAGATGTACAATTCATTTTTCCGGGGATACCCTCACAAGTTTCTTCTTTTCTTTCTACTTTCTCTTCCTTGTAGATCTAATGTTTCTTCTTCTTCTTCTTCTTCTTCTTCTTCTTCTTCTTCTTCTTCTTCTTCTTCTTCTCTTCTTCTTCTTTCTTCTTCTCGCCATTTCTTCTCTTCTTCTTCTTCTTCTTCTTCTTCTTCTTCTTCTTCGCATTTCTTCTTCTTCTTCTTCTTCTTCTTCTTTCTTCTTCTTCTTCTTCTTCTTCTTCTTCTTCTTCTCGCCCTTCTTCTTCTTCTTCTTTTCTTCTTCCTATTTCTCATGTATGCATTGTCAACTATCCATCTATCTATTTCAGTCTCCTCATATCTATCTATCTATCTATCTATCTATCTATCTATCTATCTATCTCAGTCTCCTAATATCTATCTATCAACCTATCTCAGTCTCTTCATATCTATCTATCTATCTATCTATCTATCTTCGTGTATTCATATCTATCTATCTATTTATTTATTTCAGTCTCCTCATATCTATCTATCTATCTATCTTAGTGTATTCACATCGATATATCTATCTATCTATCTATCTATCTATCTATTCTTTGTTCATTCTTTCCACGTTTTCACTTTCTTTCCTTCTTTTTTCTTTCTTTCTTTCTTCTTTCTTTTCTTTTTCTTTCTTAGTGTATTCACATCGATATATCTATCTATCTATCTATCTATCTATTCTTTGTTCATTCTTTCCACGTTTTCACTTTTCTTTCTTTCTTTCTTTCTTTGTATTATCTTGCAGCTGAATTTCATACCACCCTTTTTTCACGCTGTAAACGTCCCCGTGATGTCAAACTCCTGTTTCTATCAACAACATAAATAAAATAAAACGAAAATTTAAAACTAAACCAGCAAAAATAAAAAAATAAAAAAACATAACAAAAATAAAAACTAAATAAAAACAACAAAAACTTCTACCTTGTTGATGCTACTGACACTAACGTCACTAAAAAGGAAATAAGAAGGGGTGTGTGTGGGGGGGTCATGTTGTTTATTCTTCAATCTTTCACATTCCACCTGAACCCACCCTACCCTAACCCAAGATAATTGGGGATGAAAAAAAAAGTGACAAAAAAAAAAAAAGAAAAAAAAACGGAAAAAAAAGAAAAAGAAAAAGGTCCGTGAAACTTACGCCTCCGTAGGTCACAATATGCTCTGATAGGCTTGACAGTAAGTAATGACGAGCGTGAAATTGGTAAGAGCCGATGGATTAACTAGAAGGGTTTCTATAAAATCAGGTTAGCCACGCTAGAAGGTTCGGCAAGATCTGACTAAAGGTTCTGTTTAGTATGTTGGCGTGGTAGGGGTTGGTTGGCGTGGTGCGGGTGGTTGGCGTGGTGGGGGTTGGTTGGCATATCTGAAAACGAGGGTGTTGAAGCGAGGAAAAGTTTTGATTGTTTCCACGGTAATGAAAGCGAACACATAAAGGTCTTATTCCATAATCAACCGGCCTTAATTAAAGACACACACACACACACACACACGTATATATATATATATATATATATATATATATATATATATATATATATACACACAAGCAAGCACACCATACACACACATACACACACACACACACACATTGGGAACAATATTGTTCCCATGTAAATAAATAAAAGCTAAACCTTTTATTTGTTCATTCATTCATCTATCAACGCTCTATCACAGATATTGAGCACTCTTCTAATAACAGTGTATGTTGGGTTAATACTGCTTTTCAAGTATAATAGTGCCAACCATACACACTATATATATATATATAATATATATATATATATATATTATATATATATATATATATATATATATATGACGAGACGCGTGGAAAATAGACAAGATGGGAACTGCACAAGGATGCTGTGTGTGATCTTGAACAAATCGTGGAAGCAACATCCCACAAGAAAGCAGCTATACGGCCACATGCCCCCTGTTACACAAACTGTCCGAGTAAGGCGAACAAGACATGCCGGACTCTGCTGGAGAAGTAAGGATGAGATAATAAGCGACATCCTTCTGTGGAAACAGGCACATGGACATATTAGTTCGGGCTGTCCAGGAAAGAACTACATAGAACAGCTATGTGCGGATGCAGCATGCTGTGCATGGGACCTCCCGGCATCAATGAGTGATAGGGATGGTTAGCGAGAGATTGTCATTGATATCCGCGCTTCTGGCTCGACATTATGATGATATATATATATATATATATATATATATATATATATATATATATATATATTATATAGTTGAAGATAGATGACAGATAGAATTACAAATTTTTTGGTTGAATAAAGGAGACATATAAGTTATAGAAAACAAATCTAGACGTAAAAAACTAAAATTCATACAAACTAATTAAAAACAGAAAGAGGATTAAAAAATCATTCCACACCAAAGAATATATAAAAATGTAGCTATCTATAATATATTAGTTCTCCCGAGAAAGGTGTTCATTGATAAAGGAAACCCTAGTAGAGAGATAAACTTTTTTCTACAACTATAGATGCACTATATTTTACGAAATATATTGACCACTTTTGATGAATATATATATATATATATATATATATATATATATATATATATATACCTAAACAAATGCCTGTTCCCCTATCCAGCTGGCCAGCAACCTGCGGCTGTTCACATTAGCAAGGCGAAAACAAGAAAATATTACAACAACAAGCCTAGGCTAACAATAGCAACCTGGAATGTTCAGACACCTCGTTTTTGAGGGATCGGGAAACCCCGAACAACAAACTGGCATTATGGCAAAGAACTCTCGATATGGGGAAGACATCGCGACCCTTGTGGAAGTCCGCTTTAGCGATGAGGACCAATTGACATGTGGAGGCCAGGTACACAATGTTTTGGAAAGGCAGGCTAATGGCAGTTGTGAGGATTTGAGGTAAGGCAGCTCAAGCACCTCATCTTGAAGTGGCCTCTATGTAATCGGCACATGACGGATGGCATGGACACATTTCCACATTTAAAACTGATCATATATGTGACCTGTGTGGCAGGGCCTGCCTGTTGAGGGTTGGGTCTCTCAGTCACGTACAGTCGCATGCGAGAGGAAGCCGACAAAATAGTTCATGTGTGACAGGGAACATTTAAAAAAAAAATTTTTTGGACCAGTGTGCCCTCTGCGTACTCACAACCGAACTACTCGTAGAAATGGCCTCATCATATATATTATATATATATATATATATATATATATAATATATATAATATATATATATATATATATATAAAATAGAAAACAAAAATGGGAACAAAAACAACTATATCGATACTTCAAGCGAAAAACTGAAGAGATTGCACACGAGAAGATCTGGACAAAAGAGAAATTGAATCTCTAATAATTGCAGCATAAACAATGTCATAAAGATTAATTATATCAAAGTGAAAATAGATAAGACGCAACTGAATAGCAAGTGTAGGTTGTGTGGAGACAAAGACATAATAAGCGAATGCAGCAAACTAGCACAAAGAGAATACAAGACAAGACACGGCGACTGAGTGAGAAAGGTGATCCACTGGGAATTGTGAAAGAAACCAAATTGTGACAATACTACAAAATGGTAAATGCATAAACTAGAATGTGACGCATAAAATTGTCTGGGATTTTGAGATACAAAGGGTTTCCTTAATACTCGGCCAGGTTACCAGACCAATTTCTAATTAACAAGAAAAAATAAGTATTATTTGGATTATTCGGACTATTGTCCCCATCTTCATTGTTATCTACACTATTTAGTTATTTTTTTTCTGAATTTTTTAGATGACGCTTGATAATTAGTATTATTTGTATTATTCGGACTATTGTCCTCATCTTTATTGTTATCTGTACTATTTCTCTGAATTTTTGAGATGAGGCTTGATAATTAGTATTATTTGTATTATTCGGACTATTGTCCTCATCTTCATTGTTATCTGTACAACGTTTCGGCCGATGTGCCCTCCGGCCTTCTTCAGGTATTTCTTCTCGGACTCTGGAACCTTCTTTTCGAACTCGGAAACCTTCTTGTCGTAATCGGGAACCTTCTTGTCGAGTCCGAGAAAGTTCCTGAGTCCGACAAAAAATACCTGAAGAAGGCCGGAGGGCACATCGACCGAAACGTTGTACAGATAACAATGAAGATGAGGACAATAGTCCGAATAATCCAAATAATACTAATTATCAAACCTCATCTCAAAAAATTCCGAGAAAAAGAAAAATAACTTTTCATCCAGTGGATTTTGCAGTTCCGAATGACCAGAGTGAAAAGGAAAAAAACATATATATATATATAGACAAATACTTGGACCTTGCCGGAGAATAAAAAAAAACTATAGGACATCAAGATAAATGTGATGGCAATAGTAGTTGGTGCCCTTGAAATGGTGCTCAAGAATTTGGAAAAATGTCTGGGGGAATATGAAAGAATTAGAAAGACAACAGCATTGTTAAGATTGGCTAGAATACTCATAAGAGTCCTGAAGGCATAGGAATACAAACTGTCACTCAGACTCCAGTGAAAGACAACCAGATGTCGCTAATATTAATAACTTACTATGAATGACGCGATGAAAAGGGAGAAAAGAAATAATGGACGGAATACACCAACTAAATCGTTTGTTTTGCTTTATTTGCTTAATGGCATACCAGCCTTTGAGGGTTATTTAATGCCAAAGTCATTTTTATAGAAGAACAGTAGTGATACTATTTAACCCATAGGTGGGGGGTGAAATAATTTATACCTTTCCGAAAGTATAAAAGCGAACGTAATAGCGTGACTGAAGTTTAAACTTACTGACTACAATGTCCAAGTCCTGCACGTTAACCAGTACGCAAAAGGGACTCCCGCCAATCTTGTTTATTCTTGGTATATTTTAGGAAGCCAGAATATTCAGCTATTAATAAAAATGTTTTGCATATTATCTGTTATTACTTCATTTACTGCTAAATAATTTAATCTTTTTTGTTCAAGGAATATTTTATGATGCCAGTATATTCAGCTATTAAAGAAAAACATGTTTTGTGTCTTATCTGTTATTAGTTTATTTACTGCTAAATAATTTAATCTATTTTGTTTAAGGAATATTTCATGATGCTAGTATGTTCAGCTATTAAAGAAAAACATGTTTTGTGTCTTATCTGTTATTAGTTTATTTACTGCTAAATAAAAATTTAAACAAAAATTAATATTCTCTGAGTGTACAAATTCAATCATTTTAAAAAGAGGTTGTAAAAAGACGCTTGAACCATATCAATCATTTTTACCCAAACTCATATTTCAAAACTCCCATGCTAATCTTTTTTTTTGTGAACATAGTCTTCTCTATGCGCGTTAGAATTTTTCTTCAGTAAAAAAGTATGTGATTTTTCTTAAACTTTAACTTGTTATGGATTTTCATTGTAATAGTTAACAATCTAGTTTCGTAGATTAATTCGTACTGAGTTCAATCCTCAGCAATTGCCCTGTACATGTGGCTGGTGCCAAATTCAAGCTACATTTATTTTTTAAATGATATCTCGTACAGTTGTTAGCCAGGTACTCCCAAAAACAACTTACTATTAAGTAGTGATTATGAACCTCACTGAGTGCTTTATGTCTTTTTTTCTTTTTAATGACCATTTATTTTCTTCTTCTTCTTCTTCTTCTTCTTCTTCTTCTTCTTCTTCTTCTTCTTTGTATTCCTCTTTCTGTTTCACGGCCTTCTTCTTCCTCTTCTTCTTCATCCTCACCTCATCATCAGCTTCTTCTTCTTCTTCTTCTTCTTCTTCTTCTTCTTCTTCTTCTTCTTCTTCTTTATCAATCTTTTAATCCCTACGTCTTCTTATTCTTTTCTTTTCTTTTTTATTCAAAAGATTTTATCGGCTTTGTTTCTTTTTTTTCTTCTTTTTAAGTGAATTAAATCTGCTACATACTTTTCCTTTAAGCCTTTTTTCTCCCCCTTTTTCTTTCGTCTCTCTATCTTTTTAATTCCCCTCTCTTTCTACACTTTCCTTCTTTCTCCTTTCCGAAACCATTTAAAAAAATAAAATACCCCCCTCTCTCTCTCCCTCCATCTTCCACCTCCCCTTCCCCTTTCACCCCGTACCTCTCAATTCTCTTCTTGTTTTGCTGCTCAGGTCAAAACGCTCCTATTTTTCTATTTGGCTGAACAGACTATTTCTCTACTGTGCTTCAATGCTCATCAAATTAAGACATAACTCTAATCCTTTTGAATAATTGGCCCGAGTAGAAAGGTTAGGTCTTTTACAGGGACTTTTGTCAATACACAGGTCCGGCCACAGCAAATAAAAGAGAACAAATGCCACCCCGAAAACACTTAGCCTTATAGTACCCCGATTGATCGGGTGGGTTGGCCCCCTATTGCGGGTGACACCCCACTGAATGCATACCAGACCGTACGCCATCACACATCGCCAATTAGTACATGGTACTGAACAAGGCAAGGGGAGGGCGATAGCTGAATACCCAACGGTTTCTTAAACACAGGTGTCACCCTCACAGCTTGGTCGGTACTCTCCTAATTTCAACACTCTTTATTTAACAAACGGCTGTGACGTTTCTTCTTTCTTTCTTTCTATCTTTTCTTTTCAGTCACTTTTCTCTCCAACCCCCAACCCCACCGCCGCGATTTTCTGAGTTAATTCTATCACTTTAAGGGAGTTCATTTTGCTCCCTACTTTATCTGCCACCTCTAAAGATTTGCTTTGCCCCCCCCCTCTACCTCTCAGCACCGTCCACTTTCCAATACCCCTAGCATTCGTTTTATATATATATATATATATATATATATATATATATATATATATATATATATGAAGAGAGAGAGAGGGAGAGAGAGAGAGAGAGAGAGAGAGAAGGTGAAAGACATGTATGTGTGTGTGAAGAGAGAGAGAGAGAGAGAGAGAGAGAGAGAGAGAGAGAGAGAGAGAGAGAGAGAGAGAGAGAGAAGGCGAGAGAGAGAAAAGGCGAGAGAGAGAAAGAGTCATGGTGAATCGTGTTGTGAACACGACGTGATACATATACATATATATATATATATATATATATAGAGTGAGAGATTGAGATACGACTTCATATATATATATATATATATATATATATATATATATATATATATATTACATGTTTCCTTTAAATTGAAATAAATTAGGGAGTTTTGTGCGGTAAAGTAAGGAGCTGATGGTAGGTGTGGCGCTCCACCTCAGATGCTAAAACAATCTCCTTGGTCTAGCGCTATTGAAAAGGAGATAGACTCCCTCGCTATGCTGAATCGGCTGGTCACGTCAAGCCCTAGCACCTATATGATTTTCCCAACCCTATTGATCTCATGGCAAGCCCCAACCCCTTTTATCATACGGGTGCTACAAGGCCGTGACTGAGGGTCTACATGTCCTGGGAATGACGTTAAACTCTATCTGATGGTGAGGTTCCAGTTTTGGAGGTTTGGGGAATGTGGAGCGCCTCTTCATCACCATTGCTCCTTGGTCCACTCTGACCCGGAGTGGTAGTACCTATTAGGGTCCGATCTATGGATTAAATAGAAAAAAATGAGTTTATAAACGAAATTGTATTCTGCATTAAGAATACATTTATTTCACAACTTTGTCAGCATTAAATAGCCCACCGAGGTTGATATGCCGTAAAACAAAACAAACCAAACGTATTGCTCTTATGGCATCCAAATCATTTCTATCATATCTGCTATGGAGGGTAGGGCGGTGCCTGAGGCTCATAGCGTCCTGGGTATGACGTTAAACTGCATTTTGTGGCGCGAAGTTCAAATTCTGGAACTCTGGGGAAATGTGGAATACGCTTTCATTGCCACTTGTTCACTCTGACCCGGAGTGGTTGTACTTGTTAGGGTTTATTCTCTGAATTGAATAGAAAAAAATGAGTTTGAAAAAATATGTTTAAAAAATTGATTATCCATCGAGAATGAATAAAACAAAACATCTTCGGTATGAAATAACCCAACAAGCGTTGACATGCCGTAAAATCCTATTAATGAACCAACAAATCCATGAGTTTAAAAACGTGTTTAAAAAATGGGTTTTAAAAAAAATCAGTACCCTAAAAAGAATGAATAAAACAGAAATGTCTTCAGTATAAAATAACCCAAGATCTGAAATATCGTTACTAACCAACCAACCAACCAACCAACCTTACCGTGTCATGTTAAAGTTTTCTCGGACTGAAGCTCGTACCCTACTACAAATTATGCAAGTGATTTTGTCTTCCCTCACACGCACAAAAAAAAAAAAACAGTTTGAAAGATTCACCTATGTAGAGTCTTATTCTATGCATGCTCTTACGTCCACAGAGGTGAGAACAAACACTTAACTTCATTATTCGTTTTTTTTTTATTATTATTTATTTTATTGTGCTTGCTTTTCTGAAGTTAGCTTAATGCTATATCCATGCACTTATGACAGAGTGTCTATTCCAATAGACCCTACGTTCGCTTCTTCAACAATACTTGGCTCACTTTATTATATCAGCATCACGGCCTCTCCATAATATACGACTCTTCTCTTTATAGAGAATGAAAGTGGGGGCCCCTTTATGCGTCTCTCTCTCTCAAGGGTCTCGTCTTACTCCTTATCTCACTGTTTATACACACCGAATATGGTTCTAAGTGAGCTCTTAACTCGTTACCGGTTCTGTATATCATAGTCACACTCAAGAACCGGCTCTATGGCTAAGATAGTTGTAGCTCTCCCAAGGGTACTTAGAAAGTCGAAAGGTTGACTTTTAAGACAAGGTGCCCCCTGCCTCTTATAAGATCATTGCGATTAAATTTTCCTACGTCTATTTTATTTGAGTGGACCTGTATAACGTGATCACAATCCAGAACTTACTCTATGGCTGAGATAGTTGTGTCTCTCTCAAGGGTACTTAGGGAGCTCTTAACTTGTTACCGGTTCTGTTTATCATAGTCATACTCAAGAACAGGCTCTATGGCTGAGATAGTTGTGTCTCTCTCAAGGTACTTAGAGAGCTCTTAACTCGTTACCGGTTCTGTATATCATAGTCACACTCAAGAACAGGCTCTATGGCTGAGATAGTTGTGTCTCTCTCAAGGGTACTTAGAGAGCTCTTAACTCATTACCGGTTCTGTATATCATAGTCACACTCAAGAACAGGCTCTATGGCTGAGATAGTTGTGTCTCTCTCAAGGGTACTTAGAGAGCTCTTAACTCATTACCGGTTCTGTATATCATAGTCACACTCAAGAACAGGCTCTATGGCTGAGATAGTTGTGTCTCTCTCAAGGGTACTTAGAGAGCTCTTAACTCGTTACCGGTTCTGTATATCATAGTCACACTCAAGAAAGGTTCTATGGCTGAGATAGTTGTGTCTCTCTCAAGGGTACTTAGAGAGCTCTTAACTCGTTACCGGTTCTGTATATCATAGTCACACTCAAGAACAGGTTCTATGGCTGAGATAGTTGTGTCTCTCTCAAGGGTACTTAGAGAGCTCTTAACTCGTTACCGGTTCTGTAATATCATAGTCACACTCAAGAACAGGTTCTATGGCTGAGATAGTTGTGTCTCTCTCAAGGGTACTTAGAGAGCTCTTAACTCGTTACCGGTTCTGTATATCATAGTCACACTCAAGAACAGGTTCTATGGCTGAGATAGTTGTGTCTCTCTCAAGGGTACTTAGAGAGCTCTTAACTCGTTACCGGTTCTGTATATCATAGTCACACTCAAGAACAGGTTCTATGGCTGAGATAGTTGTGTCTCTCTCAAGGGTACTTAGAGAGCTCTTAACTCGTTACCGGTTCTGTATATCATAGTCACACTCAAGAACAGGCTCTATGGCTGAGATAGTTGTGTCTCTCTCAAGGGTACTTAGAGAGCTCTTAACTCATTACCGGTTCTGTATATCATAGTCACACTCAAGAACAGGCTCTATGGCTGAGACTCTCTCAAGGGTACTTAGAGAGCTCTTAACTCGTTACCCGTTCTATATATCATAGTCACACTCAAGAACAGGCTCTATGACTGAGATAGTTGTGTCTCTCTCAAGGGTACTTAGAGAGCTCTAAACTCGTTACCGGTTCTATATATCATAGTCACACTCAAGAACAGGCTCTATGGCTGAGATAGTTGTGTCTCTCTCAAGGGTACTTAGAGAGCTCTTAACTCGTTACCGGTTCTGTATATCATAGTCACACTCAAGAACAGGCTCTATGGCTGAGATAGTTGTGTCTCTCTCAAGGGTACTTAGAGAGCTCTTAACTCGTTACCGGTTCTGTATATCATAGTCACACTCAAGAATAGGTTCTATGGCTGAGACAGTTGTGTCTCTCTCAAGGGTACTTAGAGAGCTCTTAACTCGTTACCCGTTCTATATATCACAGTCACACTCAAGAACCTAATCTATGGTTAAGATAGTTGTATCACTTCCGAGGGTAGTTAGAGAGTAAAAAAATTGACTTTTGAGACCAGATACCCCCCCCCCCGTATAAGATCATTGCGGGAAAATATTCCTTCCTTTATTTTATCCGAGTCGACCTTGAACTGTATTGGGTTATTCTATTTATAGATCATTAGACCAACGTTGAATATGACCTGGTTCGTATTTTAGGGGGCATTCGGGGAGCGTATTTG
>CM042152.1:79001764-79016764 GCA_023376005.1 Doryteuthis pealeii | reverse complement strand
TTTTATATAAATGAAGATTTAATTTATATCTGGGAAGATATTTAAAAATTAGGATTTGAATACGAAGAGAAGGGAACGTCATTGGTTGCCTTTGTGATTAAAACATAACTCAATTATGTAAGACCAAAACAATCAATGGGTCTGCGATGCTATCTTTTCTATTATCCCCACCTCTACCAAGGCAACGCCGGGTAGCCGCTTCTAGTCTTATTATATTGGAGATTGTGTGTTTGTCTGTCTATAACCGAAACTATATTACTACTCAAGTCACAATTCCCTTAGTTATTTACGTTACATTCTCCATGATTTTATTTTTATTTAAATCTCAATTATTAATAAAATTATTTTACATTATTAATACTGTTGGTCTTATCTACATTTTATTTACCTCGTACCCCACTTGTACGGGTTAGGCTCAAGGCCCTATTAACGAGGGACCACCCACAAACCGAAGCTCATGGGTGGCGAGTGAAAAATTGCGTCAATCCCGTCGGCATTCCCTCTCAAGGGGGCGCCTCAGGCGCTGGGCAATAAACCCAGTCCTGTCCCTTTAAATCAAGGAGCAAGTATTGCCTGGGGGGATAGCCTGGGATCAACGCTATTAACTTGTAAAGATCCATGGCCGAAGCCACTGGACCCCCACCACGAGGGGCGGGCTTATCTATAATATTAATAACATGCAATTGTATTTATATATACAACAAAATAGCGGTTGACAGTGTGAATATAAAGTCTAATTTTCATATTGATATTAAAAGTTTGATTTTAATAAATATGTGCTTGGTATTATTGATTTCTAATTGTTTAGTCTTATTTTAATGAATATGAACAAAAATCTCTTCAATAAATCTTAAAAGAAATCCATTAACAAGAATAAAATAACAGTAATTTTATTCTTTACTTCCTATTTTAACCAAATAGTTAAATTAGGAAAATATAGAAATGAAAGATGAGAATGATGGATGAATTTCAGTTTTATTTGAAAAAAAATTATCCCCCCCCCCGTTTCAAATCTTTATATCTGCATTCTTATTTAGTTTCATAAGCCTTTCAAATTTAATATAATATTTTATACCGCCCTTTGTTTCAAATCTTTTTTTATCTGCACTCTTATTTAGTTTCTAATTTAACATAATATCTTATATCCCATTAAAAATATTTTTATCTGTATTCTTATTTAGTTTCATTAGCTTTTTTAAACTTAACATAATATTTTTATTACGTTAAATCTCAAATACTTGCACCAAGAGGGTGCATATATTTACTAGTTTGAATAAGAAAGCGATTTTCTTAAATTTTCATCGGTTTTGTATTTTTTCAAATATTTTTTTTCTTTGGAGGGGTGGATAGAATAATCGTGTTGGCACCGGGTATAAAAAAATCTCAGACAGAAGACCATTCTCTGCATCCTTTGCATTTTAGAAACAACATTATTCTTCAAATATATATATATATATATAGGGGCCAGGTTAGCTCAGTCGGTAGAGCATTCGGCTAGAAACCACAAGGTTCCTAGTTCGATACCGGTCCCCGCCAACTCAGCGTATGAGTAGCACAGGGATCTGTGCGGTAAAGTAAGGAGCTGATGGTAGGTGTGGCGCTCCACCTCAGATGCTAAAACCAATCTCCTTGGTCTAGCGCTATTGAAAAGGGATAGACTCCCTCGCTGACTTACTTATATATATATATATATATATTATATATTATATGATATATATATATATAACATACATTGAATTGAATGCCTTTTGTAACTTTGTACAGCAACCAACCCAGGAAAATGAAAACTGAATTCAAGCCATCTGTACTCAACTTCAAAATCGTGTCACATCCTGTCTGCAGTAGAGGGTTGGGTAACAAATGGCAAATGTAGTGTTTATTGTTTCATTTTCAATGATATTCACATCATTTGAAACTTTGAGTATGTATCTATTTTTCTACATAATCGCCATTTTAATCGATGCATTTTTCTAGGCGATGTGACAGTTTTTCTATGCCTTTGTCATACTAGTTCCGCACCATGTCGTGTGGGGAAACGTTGAACCTCGTCGTCGTTGCAATAACTCCCTGCACCACTTGCAGAAGTTTTGACACCCATGCGCGACTTTCTATACACTTCCGTTAATCGGCCATAAGTTTTAATCGGTTTAATATCTTTTGTGTTCAAAAACCGAATAACTGCGCGAACTTTACACTTGGCGGTTGCATCAATCCGTCAATATATAATATATATATAATCAATGGTAATATTATGGTTTCACACTCATAACTTAAAGTTTCATGGTAATCCAATCATCAGATGAGATCAATGGTTGAGATGTCAAAAACCAGTCGTGAAATGGTTGAGATGTTAAAAACATCAGGTTTTTAACATCTCAACCATTGATCTCATCTGATGATTGGATTACCATGAAACTTTAAGTTATGAGTGTGAAACCATAATATTACCATTGATTATAAATCTGCTCTGCTTATTAGCATTGAGCACCTTTCCATGCAAAATACTTTTCTCATTTTTTCATTCACTATTCATTATATATATATATATAATATATATATTATAAAATCCAAAAAATCCGGAGAAGAAATCTTCCTTACGACGTAGTAGTTTTTTTAAATGTCGTAGTTTGCAGAGCTCAATGTGTGCTCTTATTGTCAGGGTAACAGAGCAAAATTATATCAGTAAAAAAATATAACAGGTTATAATGCAAAAACTAAATAAATCTTCTGTTATATTTTTTACTGATATAATTTTGCTCTGTTACCCTGACAATAAGAGCACACATTGAGCTCTGCAAACTACGACATTTAAAAAAAACAACTATTTACGTCGTAAAGAAGATTTCTTTCTCCGGATTTTTGGATTATATATATATATATATATATATATATATATTATATATAATATATTATATATATATATGACGGATTGATGCAACCGCCAAGTGTAAAGTTTCGCGCGCTTTATACATGCAAAAACTTTAAATCTTCTATTTCAGGGAGCCTAGGACAGATGCTAGTCATTCCCTTCATCAGACTGCACCATATACTATATATATATAAATATATATATATATATATATGATAGGCATCTGAGATTGAACGCGGAAAATGACTATTATATAATATTATCACAATCTCAATTGTATGAAGTCTATTATATATACATATTATATATATATAATATATAGCGCGTTGGCAACCAAACCCATGCACACCGGTAGTCGTAATCACCGCTTAACATAGGAACTAAAGTATTGTGCATACTTGATTCGCAATTTCAAGCAACACCGAACGTGAAATACTGTTTCCTATCTTCATTCGAACAGTCTATCTTCGCGTGAGTATCTTTTCGTTTTCTCAAACAACGTCTATCTTTCCTACCGTACCTAGATCCTGCTCGGTGTGTATAGACGATGTGACTTGGAAGAACCAACATCAATCCATGTTGCAATAAGTGGAGCGACTCAGATCAGTGGCCACTTAGTGTCCCTGATCCTATAACATTGTATATCATACAAGTACTAACGTACTTACCAATATTCTTAATTTATAATGGGCATAGTTTCCACAACCCATGGTCTTTTCGCTGGAGATCTGAGACGAACAATCAAGTCACTAGGTTATGTATAAGCCATATATACCCACCATTGCGGGATATATAAGTGAGAGGGAAAACTCGTGGATTAGAATAGTGAGGAGAGGACCAGATAGAAGAGTAAGACTTATTCTGTATACTTCATTCCTTTACTCTTTCTGACTTCTTGTCTGGCTGTTTCCTCTTTACTACTTCTTTGCTGGAGCTCATGTTTTGCGTCTCGGCATAATATATATATATATATGATATACTATATACATACTTATATAGTATAATATACTATATTATGTATTCAAACCAAATAAACTTAGTTATAAATAATTTTTACACTTTTCACCTTTTAAACTATATTATCGAAACCCATAACCATATCTTTTAGTTAAATAATAATTGAAAAAAATAGATTCCCATAAAATTAATCCAGATTTTAATCCAATAAACACGAAAAACCGTTTCCTGATCTACGAAAATATAAATAATGCCGTTCCTACTAACTAAAGTTTCAAGCTCCTTTCCAAAAAAAGGAGGAGAGATGAAACGGATAATGACTCTTCTCAAAACTTCAGACTCTTTACTGTTCCAGGTGTTTGCGTGACGATAGCAAACGGGAGCTTCGTGTAGAGAGATTGCATTGCATTTCGTATACATGAATCTTTGTATACCGTTTTTTTGTCAATTCCTTTCTTATTGGTTTTTTGTTTTTGTTTTTATTGCTCACNAGTTGTTGTTTGCCGTCAAGCGTTGTTGTAATTGCTAAGGAACGCTGTGGTTTATTGTGAAACGTTAAGATGACTGAAATGTGGGCCGTAGGCAAGGAGCAAAATTGATAATAGCCGGATCACTGGTGCAATGCAGACTGAATAAATCGGCTGAAATTTGTTCGACGTGTACAAAAGGGAATTTGCGTGTTTGGCTGTTACAAAAGGGATCGCTGGAGAGAAACCGGAGAGCGATATTGAAAAGAGGAGGAGGGAAAAATAAAAGTGTGATTTAAAAGGGGATGGAGAAACAAATTAAAGAGGAGTGGGGTTGGGGAGAAGTGAAATGGAATAAAATGGTGGAAATGGCTTTGAAGGGATAATTAATGATAGGATTAAGGCACCTTTTGCTAGCGTTGTGAGTTCGATCCCCACGGGGTGCTTCGCTCTGGTCTTTTTTTTATATTCGTAGGTTTAGGTTGGACCGTAACCTAATGATGAAAAAAACAAACAAATAAAACAAAAAGCAAAAAACAAAATAAAACAAAACAAAACAAAACAAGAAAGCGTTTACTTTACAAAACAAATATTTTTCAACATAGTCTCCTTCTTTGTCAATACACTTCTTGTAATAGAGGCTGCGGCAGAAATACTTCCAACAATTTAAACTGTCACCTGTCACCTGTGCAAGCAAACTTAGGCAAGTGGTAATGGTAGATCCATCTAGCTAATGTTTTACCATTTATTTTAATATACGATTATGTCTTTGACCGGTTCACAATGCGCATTTGCTGTTGAAACATTTTTTTTAAAGACTGTTAGATCTGTAATTGCTACTCAGAGAGCTTTTCGTGCTCATTTCATGTTACAATGGAATGATGCTGATCCGAATAGAAAATCGATACTGCTATAAAGTAAAAGTAAAGTCGTCGGGGTGGTCTAAAATGGGTATCAGCCAATCAGCGAGGGAGTCTATCCCCTTTTCACTAGCACTAGACCAAGTAGATTGATTTTGCATCTGAGGTGGAGCACCACACCTACCATCAGCTCCTTACTTTACCGCCCAGGTCCCTGTGCTACTCGTATGCTGAGGTGGCGAGGCCCGGTATCAACCTATGAACCTTGTGGTTTCTAGCAGATCGATCTACCGACTGAACTAACCCGGCCCTTTAATACTACTATAGAGTTCAAAATTTCAGAATAGAGGCCGTCATCTGGAAGATGTCATTTTAAAAATGAAATGACTAAAAACTATCGCCATTTATTTAAATAATACTGAAATGGATTTATCTATATCAGTTACTATGGTCTTTTTGTTTGTTTATTTGTTTTGTTTTGTTTTACGGCATATAAACCTCGGCGGATCATTCAATACCGAAAAAGTTTTGAAATAAATTCCTTCTTAATGGATACTTAATTCTTTTTAAAACAAACTTTTCTATCTAGCCCAAAGATGGGACCCTAACATATACTACCACTCCAGGTCAGAGTGCACCAGGGAGAAATGGTAATGAAATGATGCTCCACATTCCCCAAACCTCCAGAACTGGAACCTCACCATCAGATAGAGTTTAACGGGACATGAAAACCCTCAACCACCGCCAACTAGCACATATATGATAAAAAGGGTTGAGGCTTGCCATAAGGGCAATAGGGTTGCGACAATCATATAGGTGCTAGGGCTTGATGTGACCAGCCGTCTATCATATGTCTTCGTATTTTTACACTCGTCTAACTTCTATCGGCTGTCTACTTCTCTGTATCAAGTTGGATATCTTCATTGGGTGTTGTCTGTTTCTCTGCTTGCTCCATCTCTAGTCCTTCTTCGCTGAATGCTCATTTTATGGAAGAAACACAGAGACATACTTTCGTGTACACTTCTATTATCTTAGCCCCATGCATGCGGAGAAAAGCAACAAAAGCGAAATATACGTCTGCCCAAAAAGGCTGCCTGGCTCAACTCTCGACAAACTAAATTATCTTTTCCCAGAGTTCCCTGATCACGTAACTCGAAGGAGAGTCCTTCTCTAGATGAACTCCGGGTACAATATTATTTTGGAAAATATCCTGTTATTTAGGTGTCCTGGGTATGACGTTAAACTGCATCTAGTGGTGAGGTTCTAGTTCTGGAAATCTGGGTATTATGGAGTACCTCTTCATTGCCATTACTCCCAGGTCCACTCTGACCTGGAGTGGTCGTAGTACCAGGTAGGGTTATATATATGGGTTAAGTAGATAAAAAAATGAGTTGTAAAAATGTGTTTAAAAGAAATGAGTTTTCAAAATAATTTGAATAACTAACAAGAATAAATAAATCACTGTCTTTGGCATAAAATAACCCAAGGGTTGACATGCCGTAAAATCCAACCAATCAAAGAATTGGTCGGTGTGGTGCTCCACCTCAGACGCAAAAACAATCTCCTTGGTCTAGCGCTAGTGAAAAGGGGATAGACTCCCTCGCTGATTGGCTGATACCGACTTTAGACAAACCCCGATGACTGTTTTAAAAATGTGTTTAAAAGAAATGAGTTTTCAAAATGATTTGAATATCCAGCAAGAATGAATAAAACACTGTCTTTGGCATAAAGTAACCCAAGGGTTGACATGTCGTAAAATCCAACCAATCAAAGAATTTTTAAAGAACAAAAATCAAATATCCAGATACCGTGTTTTAAAAAACAAACAATAATGGTGTATTAATAATTAGCTGCAATACCCTGTAATACCGGGAAAGATGGGGTTATTCACAGTTCTCAGGGTGCGTCTGACAATGCTAGCGAACCTGGGTAACCATCACTGGATTTTCAATATATTTATGTGTTTATGACAGATCAATTTACTGCTACACCCCTAACCCCTCTCTTTTACTGAAACGTCTTCTCTTTCTTCCTTCAATGTAAGAACTTTCCCAGTGGTTCCATTGTTATTATTTATATCTAATTTGCCACTCCTGTTTCTGAATATTAGCTTAACATGTGAGTTTCATCATGATCGTACCACTGGTATAGGCACTAACTGGTTATACACACAGACAAAACCTACCATTGACGTAGTAGATTTTAAAAATCGATGCCAATTTTTTAAATGTAGGTATGTACCCCAACGGTCAGACATGGGTCATCCAGTGAGGATCGAACTCTCTATTCAGTAGTAATGGATCTGCGAGACTAGATTACTCACCTTTACACCACGACGATTTAGATATTTACCCATACCCGTTCACCACGGATAGGATGTAATACGAGGTTGGATGTATGGGGGAATCCCTACATTACGATAATATATAGGAACTAACAGGACCTGTGAATATAACACAGTATGATAATTTAATTATTACAACGTTTCATATGTTTACTTAAGAGCTATTGCTAAATAGTTCGATATGTAAAAAGCATAATAATTTTATTTAATTCTCTCTCACTCTTTTTTTTCCTTCTTTTCATTATGTTCGATTGAAACAGATTAGCGTTATCACCCCCTCTCTCTACTTTTCCCCTATTCGCTTTCTTTCTTTCTTTCTTTCTTTCTTTCTTTCTTCGTTCTTTCTTTCTTTCTTATTATATGTCTTCTCATTTATAACCAGAGGGTGTTGCAAGATGATAACGATCGGAAGATTAAGGAACACCAGTATTAATATATAGATTAAGTTATTTGTCTTTCATGGATAGCAACACCCCAAAAGAGATGTCTTGGTTATGACACTAACCTACATCTGATGGTGAGGCTCCAGTTCATTGCCATTACTTCACGGTCCATCCTGGTCCATCTATGGGCCAAATAGATATGTTTGCAAATTATTAGTATTAGATAGGAATACCTGATATCATATATCTGTGTATATTCTTTTAAGAAAATTCACAAGAATCTATCTATCTATCTATCTATCTATCTATATCGATCGATCGATCGATCTATCACAGCTTGTTCATATCTATCTATCTATCTATCTATCTATCTATCACAGCTTCTTCATATCTATCTATCACAGCCTATGCATATCTATCTATCAATCTATCTATCAATCTATCACAGATTCTTCATATCTATCTATCTATCTATCTATCACAGCTTCTTCATATCTATCTATCACAGCCTATGCATATCTATCTATGTATCAATCTATGTATCAATCTATCACATATTCTTCATATCTATCTATCTATCTATCTATCTATCGATCTATCTATCTATCACAGCTTCTTCATATCTATCTATCACAGCCTATGCATATCTATCTATCAATCTATCTATCATCTATCACAGATTCTTCATATCTATCTATCTATCTATCTATCTATCTATCTATCACAGCTTATTCATATCTATCTATCTATCTATCTATCTATCTATGAGATAGATATAGATAGATAGATAAATAGATATGAACAATCTGTGATAGATAGATGGATAGATAGATAGATATGAACAGGCTGTGATAGATAGATAGATAGATAGATTGATAGATAGATAGATAGATGGATAGATAGTCTCTGCAATAGAAGGCGAACTACAAGAGAAGGGAGCACCACATGTTTTATTTTTTTCTGATGAAGAAGTAGTGGATCACCCAATGAGGATTGACCTCCCTAAATTAGTATATTGGTCAGCGAATCAAATATATTAACCATTCCGCTTATGTAATTTTTTAATCTTGTCTCTCGTCCTGGGGATCTTAACTGGTGTCCCACCGCCCCACCAGCCTCTTCGACCAACCCTCGTGTCACTGACCAGTTCGAAGCAATGGGCAAACTGATAAGATTAGTTTTTTTCATTAGCGAATCTAGAAAATGAGAAAGATGATAAACGGAAAAATGTAAAAATGAAATCTGTCCACCAAAACTGGGTAATCATCAGCAGTGACCGTTGGCCGACTCTTTGGGCGGGAAAAGAGCGAAAGCGGCCAAATATGGCTGACCTTCCGCTGAGTGTCGTCGCTTGTGATACGGATATAATTTTCTACGGTTTATCACATGGACAACCTGGTCACGTTTTGGAGGCCGGAAACGATCTGCGAGAAGATATATTTCCGTTCTCCAGCCAAATAAGATAAGATGACAAGAATACCAACAAGAAGGAAGAAAGGAAAAAAAATGATATAATATTACAAGATTAAAAAAAAGGATTATTTAGTAAATACACGATACCATCCAATCTATGAGTGGATTATATTCACAGATATTTTAGAAGAAATCTTATGATTGATTGATTCGCTGATTGATTGACTCGCTGATTGATTTTAACGATATGTCAACCTGTCTAGGGTCACTCGGCTCCTCTCGCTAAATAGTAGGGCAGACTTGACTCTTAAGGCAACCCGTCTAGGGTTCGGTATTTCTCGCTAAATAGTAGGACAGACTTGATTCTTAAGGCAACCCGTCTAGGCTTCGGCATTTCTCGCTAAATAGTAGGGCAGACTTGATTCTTAAGGCAACCCGTCTAGGTTTCAGCCTTTCTCGCTAAATAGTAGGGCAGACTTGATTCTTAAGGCAACCAGTCTAGGGTTCGGTATTTCTCGCTAAATAGTAGGACAGACTTGATTCTTAAGGTAACCCGTCTAGGGCTCGGCATTTCTCGCTAAATAGTAGGACAGACTTGACTCTGAAGGTAACCTGTCGAGGGTCTCTCGGGTTCTCTCGCAAAATAGTAGATCCGACTTGGCGCTTTGGGCAACCTGTTTAGGGTCTCTTGTCTTCATTCGCTTGTAGGGCAGACAGGTCACTTTAGACTACCTGTCCAGGGTTACTCGGCTTCTCTCACGAAATTGAAGGTCAGATTTGGCTTTTCAGACAACTAGCTAAGGATCTCAGTTTCTCTCACCCAATAATAGAGCAGACTGGGCATTTTAAGCAAACTGTCTAGGTTCTCTCGTCTTCTCTCGCTAAATAGTAGGACAGAATTAACTTAAAGCAACCCGTCTAGGGTTCGGCATTTCTTCCTAAATATTTGAGCCGGCTTGGCTCTTTAGACAACCAGTCTAGGGTCTCTTGGCTTCACTCGCTAGTAGGGGAGACTTGGCTCTTTAGACAACCTGTCTAGGGTCTCTTGGCTTCACTCCCTAGTAGGGGAGACTTGGCTCTTTAGACAACCTGTCTAGGGTATCTTGGCTTCACTCCCTAGTAGGGGAGACTTGGCTCTTTAGACAACCTGTCTAGGGTCTCTTGGCTTCACTCGCTAGTAGGGGAGACTTGGCTCTTTAGGCAACCTGTCTAGGGTCTCTCGGATTATCTCGCTAAATAGTAGTGCAGACTGGGCATTTTAAACAACATGTCTAGGGTTAGTCGGTTTTTCTCGCTAAATTGTCGGACAGACTTTACTTTTTAGGTAACTAATCAAGAGTCCCGGCTACTCTCAATAAATAATTAGACAGACTTGATTCTTAAGGCAACCAATCTAGGGTTACTCGCGTTCTCTCGCTAAATAGTGGGGCGGAATTGGCTTATTAGGCAGCCAGTCTAGGAGAAGGAAATCTCTTGAATGAAATGTATGGATTTATCTAAACGCGGGTAGCATGTGACTGAAGGCCAATTTTTAAGCCTATTTAAATTTAAGTTTCTAGACTGGTTGCTTAATGAAGACTAAAGAACCAAGTCTGTCCTATTATTTATCCATAGCTGGGTGGGGATTAGATTTATTTTTTCCCAAGGACATCAGTTCAAAAGGAAATGCAAACAGCCTCGTCCAGGATTTGATCTCCGATTCGACGAAAACTGTCACGCTTAAGCACCTTGTGTGAAATGTAAGTTACGCTTAATTTTGTTTTCTTCTAAGGCATCTCGTCGAGTGGTTTCATAGCAAACTAATCTTACAGAAAAACTACAGTAGTAAGGAATAGTGAGTTATATCTATCTATCTATCTATCTATCTATCTGTTGTATTGGATTAGCTACCTTCCCTCTATACCATAAAATAATGATTGCGTCTGTTTGATAAATATCTGTTAGACAGAGAAGACGAGGAGTTAGTATATATATATATATATATATATATATATATATATATGAGCGAAAAGATATAATTCGACGAAGCCCTTGACTTGCGTCTTATTTACTTACTTATCTCTTACTTCTCTTTGTGTGTGAGTAAATTGGCCACCTCACTCACGACAAAAACTATCTATCTATCTATCTATCTATCTATCTATCACTGATTCTGTCTCGCTTTGTTCTTCCTATCTATCTATCTATCTATCTATCTATCTATCTATGTCAGAACCCTCCTATCTATCTATCTATATATCTATCTATAACTGATTCTGTCCAGCTCCGTTCTTTCTTTCTTTCTTTCTTTTTTTCTTTCTTTCTTTGTCAGAACCCTCCTTCCCATCTATCTATCAATCTATCTATCAGTTCCGCCGTAAAGCAACGAAGCACCAATAAAAATTCAAGACATAGTTTGATAAATCAAATACACATTAAACACAAGAATGTTTTTCGGAATTACATTTATTCTGTATGTTTTCAAACTCTCAGGGGGGGGGGGAGGAAGTTTTTTTGGCTTTTTTATCTATTTTTTCGGCAAAACAACGATTTCAGAAGAAAAAGAAAAAGAAAAAAAAAACTCAGTCCATCTAAAGAGATATATCAAATAGCAAATGTACGTTGGTCGGCAAACACACGGCCCTCTGTTACTCCCCTTGATCCTCTTGGCACTGACACCGGGCTGAAGGTTTTCCGGAACAATAAACCATTACAGGTCGACAATTTGGAGAAGGAGTTTGAAGAGGCAAGGGAGAGGCTGCACCTATTGTTGGCGTTTGTTAAACACAGGTGTCAACGATAAGTCTTCCATTGGATTGTAATTTTCCCAGTTTCAATTCGCTTCTTCTACTTTTCTTTACTCTCCCTCAGGTGAAAAGAAAAGATTTCAATTATTCAGTGAACCTTCATGTGGCCATTATCTATCTATCTATCTATCTATCTATCTATCTTAGTGGATTCACCTTTAACTATCAATCTATCTATTTCAGCCTGTTCCCTACTTATCTATCTATCTATCTATCTATCTTAGTGGGTTCACTTTTAACTATCTATCAATCTATCTATTTCAGCCTGTTCCCTATCTATCTATCTATCTATCTATCTATCTATCTATCTTAGTGGGTTAACTTTTAACTATCTATCAATCTATCTATTTCAGCCTGTTCCCTATCTATCTATCTATCTATCTATCTTAGTGTGTTCACCTTTAACTATCTATCTATCTATTGCAGCCTGTTCCCTACTTATCTATCTATCTATATATCTATCTATCTATCTTAGTGTGTTCACTTTTAACTATATATCTATGTATCTAGTGTGTTCACTTTTAACTATCTATCTATCCATTTCAGCCTGTTCACTATCTCTCTCTCTCTCTCTCTCTCTCTCTCTCTCTCTCTCTCTCTCTATATATATATATATATATATATATATATATATATATCTTAGTGTGTTCACTTTTAAGTATCTATCTATCTATCTATCTATCTATCTATTTCAGCCTGTTCTCTATCTATCTATCTATCTATCTATCTATCTATTTCAGCCTGCTCACTATCTATCTATCTATCTATCTATTTATCTATCTATCTATCTGCTATCTGTCCGTGTGTATGTCAGTCTATCTAACTATTTCAACCTGTATCTATTCACATGTATCTGTATATGTGTTTAATTCCGGTTTTGTCGCTCTGTTTCCATCTCTCTCTCTCTTCTCTCTCTCTCTCTCTCTCTCTCTCGTAACTTCTCCCCTTTGAATCTTCGCGGGGTCATTCTCTCTCTCTCTCTCTCTCTCTCTCTCTCTTTCTCGTCACTTTCCACTTTGAACCTTCGCGGTGTCATTCTATCTATCTCTCTCTCTTTCTTTCTCTCTCTCATCGCATCTCCACTTTGAACCTAATTATCTCTCCCCCGCCTCTCATATATATATATATACAACACACACAACACACACACACACACACATATATATATATATATATATATATATATATATATATATATATATATATATATATCACACTTATGTGTATCACACTTATCTACTTATTTCTGCTTGTCTGTTCAAATTTGTCAAGGTCAGACATTTCAAATTTGTCAAGCTACATCATCTACTCTTCCACTCCCCCTCCCTCTCCCCCTCCCCCTATAATTATTCACATATTCAGCCAAGTGGAAAGATTTTAATCTTTCCAAATATATCAATTTACATTCATATATCCGCTATCCCCATCCTCCATATTGTTCCTTATCTGAATATGTACAATTTGGCGAATGTCCGTCTTTATACCACCCGCATATATATATATATATATATATATATATATATGTTTGCTGACAGAAATCTGTTTCGACCAATATGAAGAGGTCTTTATCAAAAACAACATTGTAAACGGAAAGAAGAAATAAATATATCATTAAACACGAGGCACAGAACGCTCTCGATCAGTACCGGAATTTTCAACAAATTTTTAAAAATGCGTATTTTATGTTTGATAAAGACCTCTTCATATTGGTCGAAATAGATTTCTGTCAGCAAAAATTTTTAACATCTTGTTTTTTCTACAATCTTTCTACACATATTGTCGGATTCATATCCATTTTACCTTTCATATATATATATATATATATATATATATATATATATATATATATATATATATATATATATATATATAACAGCGGTTTGTCAAAAAGTAATGCCATTTTGTTTAGGACAGATATAATTACCAACACAAGAATATATATCGTACATCAAAATGTAGCTGGTCTTCATTGGATTGCATCTCTACTTCTCTACATAGTCATCCTTTCTCTCAATAGCAATGTTCCACCTTCGAATGTCAGCATCTATCCCTGCTCCTTAAAATTTTGTTGATTATTCTTCTTCAATACGGATTTCACTTCCTCGTCACTGGAATAATGTTTACCTCTCAAATCCTCTTTCATGGGGCCGAAGAGATGATAGTCTGAAGGCGCTAAATCTGGTGAGTATGGAGGATGCGGTAAAGTTGTCCATCCAAACGAGGCGATTTTCTCCTTTGTCATGATGCTTGTGTGTGGTCGAGCATTATCATGTAGAAGGAGGAGATTGTCGATTGGCAAGTTGGGTCTTGTCGAATTCTTGCTCTGAGCCTCGTTACGGTCTCAATGTAGGTCCAATTTTTATTTTAAAATCACATAAAATAAAGAAAATAGCATTATTTCTTTTACTTTTCCTCGTGTGTATATATATTGACAATGATATAAAAATCGTTTAAATCTTTGAAGAACTGTACATAAAATTTAGACAACCTACTCTCAATAGAATTAACTTTGAAACAAGGGAAACTATTCTAAAATGTTTCAAATTGATAGAACAATTTATATTCCAAAATGCTAAAAACAGACAGATAGATTTTTTAAATTCTAATTACGTTTGCCGAGCTTAATAGAAATAAAAAAAAGAATTCACTGTAGCGTCATCATGGTGACAAAAACAAAACTATGATTTAAATTTTAAACATTTTTAATGATGTTAGACAGATATACACATTGATAATGGTTCGGATAAGAACCGAAAGTACTTGGGATGCCAATAATGCTCTTTCACATTAATGCCTTTCTAGATTGTAACATTAAAAGAATTATTAGAAAGATTGAAAGAAAAAAGAAAAAAACTTGAAAATAATAAGGATTCAGTTTTTTTTAATCAAATTTGGTTGAATATATATATATATATATATAT
>CM042152.1:78991764-78996764 GCA_023376005.1 Doryteuthis pealeii | reverse complement strand
ATATATATATATAGTCCTTTGATTTACGCGAACCTCAACTTTTTCTGAGTTACGAGCTGTTGGCAGATTTTTGTGTTGAGAACAAAAATTTGAGGCGCGAGCGATCTTCAGAGACGCTTATGTTAATAAGTTCACTAAAAACATTTAAGTTTCCAAATTTATTTCGCTGTAGAAAAATGTTATTTATAAGAAATAAACATTATGACATAATACAGCGCATCATTCATTACATTATATTTCATAATGTTTTTATTCAATTCACTGATATTTCTTATTTAAAAAAAAAAAGGAACAAAAACATTAGGGTGTCTTTTGCGGGAATCTGGAATGGATTAATGGCATTTCAGTTTAGTCTTAGTTAAAAAAATAATTCTGAATTGCAAACCAGAGGGGCTCTTTACTCGTTAGTCAAAATTACTTTAAGGGTTTCTTCTCCTCTTAAACTAAATTAACAGCGAATTTTATAGATATGTAAATAAGATAAAATATATAAAATAAAATAAAAAATAGAATAGAAATAAAACAAAACATTAAAATAAGTAAGAAATGTTTGCAATAATGCACGGCTACCTTAGATTTTTCATCTAAGGCTCGTAATGCGTTTCGATGAAGAGAAAAGTGCCAATGTGCCTGTAAGTAAAGTAAAGTCGTCGGGGTGGCCTAATGTCGGTATCAGCCATACAGCGAGGGAGTCTATCCCCTTTTCAATAGCACTAGACCAAGGAGATTATTTTAACGTCTGAGGTGGAGCGCCACACCTACCATCAGTTCCTCACATTACCGCACAGAACTCTGTGCTACTCATAGGCTGAGTTGGCGAGGGCCGGTATCGAACCAGGAACCTTGTGATTCCTAGCCGAACGCTCTACCGACTGAGCTAAACCGGCCATGAAATAAAAAAATTAAATAGAAATAAAACAAAACATTAAAATAAGTGAGAAAAATAGGCCTCACATGTTTGCAATAATATATTGTTACCTTAGATTTTTTTTCATCTTAGTCTCGTAATCCTTTTCGATGGAGAGAAAAGTGCCAATGTCCTTGTTGACCAATTAAATAGACCATGCAGCGCATTTGATTGGTTGTTGGCAACAGCCAATCAGATGCTAGGTATAAAGTTTACACTCATCCAAAATCAATAAATCCAAATGTCTGTTAGCATTTCAAAGGTGGTAAGTAGATCACAGTTTGATCATCCCTGATAGGGTCAGGAGTATGATATGGAAAGACCCGAAACTTCCCAGTGACCCAAATATTTACATCACTGACGACATCTACTAGCCCCCCAAATGTAGTAAGGAGCGTATATTTAAAATGTGACGCTCCCATTTGTCTTCTTTTTACACACACTGAAGCCCTAAAATAAGCAAAAATAAAGATTTGAAAAAAATACCCCCCAAACACTAGCACAATTTTGTAGTTCGCTATTTCAGTGGGGTTTAGAATACGTTTAGAATACCCCCTTCCAAGTAGAGGTTGGGGATTTCCGAATAAATAAATAAGACAGACAGTAAAATTTCAATTATTTAGAATTCAAAAAAGTTTTAATTGACAAACGGTTTTTTTAAACAAAGTTTTAATCGTAAAAATCTTAAAAATCTTCAATATATTCTCCGAGTAAATCTAATTTATAAAAATTGAATAATTTCAAATTCAAAACAACATTTTAAAAAATAAAAGAATTCATTTGGAAAATCGAAGCTCAATAAAAAAAATTGATCGTATGATTCAGAGAATTTGCTATCTATTTCCTAATAGTTGTTTATGATTATTATTATTATTATTATTATTATTATTATTATTATTATTATTTTAAATTAATCCCTAGCTTACTCGAATGTCGAAACTAAATATTTCGGGGAAAAAATATTTTTTAATCACACATTCGCTCTGAAAAAAAAAAAAAAAAAAAAGAACGCTCAGGTTTGGAACAGATTTTTTTTTAAATCTTCAAAATATGTTTTTAATTTTTTTCTTCAAGACAGCAAAATTAGTTTACAATTTTTTATCAAATAAAAAAAAATTATTAATGAGAGGGAAACTTTCTGTTTTAATTTTTTTTCTCTCTCTAATTCTTAAAAATCCCATATTTAAAAAAAAATATTTTTCTTTAATAGACTTTTGGATTAGAAAAGAATTTAACTATTTTTTAAAAATTGATGTAATTCATTTAAATAATTATATACCAGTGTTTAAGTAATTGTTACGATTCGTATCGCCATTTTATGGCTGTAGGTGAAAGGAGTTTTACAGTGGAGATCCCTTGTGGCATAATTTGATCCTTTGAAGGAGAAAGGTGTAGTATCAGTTTTAATCCTTGTCAGCTGATCCGTGCTGTTGGTCTGTGTATCTTCAGCGAGTAATTGTGGGAAAATTTATCCCACCTTTTAACAGTAAATTAAATACATTATCTGCGTTATTCGGACTATTGTCCTCATCTTCATTGTTATCTGTACAACGTTTCGGCCAATATGCCCTGCCTTCTTCAGATATTTCTTGTTGGACTCGGGAACCTTCTCGTCCAATTGGACACATGGACTAGTGGATAAGGTAGTTAGGTTAAGACAGTTCTAAGTGACAGTTATCTCTGGATTCTAGGTTCAATCCTGACAGGCGGCAGTTACATAGAAAAATAATTAACACGGCTCTACCCCAGCTATGGTTAGCGGAATGAGAACAGGATACCCCCGGGACTAAATAAAGGGTTAGGTTCAAAGTTCCGTGATGGCTCCCGTATGCCATAAGAAATTTCCTGACTACCACAAGAAGGTTCCCGAGTCCGACAAGAAATACCTGAAGAAGGCTAGAGGGCATATCGGCCGAAACGTTGTACAGATAATGAAGATGAGGACAATAGTCCGAATAACGCAGATAATACTAACCATCAAGCTTCATTTCAAACATTCAGAGAAATAATTAAATACATGTTTGGACGTTTTTGATTATCCAGTTCAGCTGTTTTGAAAAGTTTATAAATAAAAGTTGCGATCTTTAAAATACGCCAACAGTAATGATTTTTAAAAGCAAGTCGTGATCGAATTATGTTCAGGTGGAAGGGACTGTATGTCTGTGTAGTTGCGGTACTGAACTTTTTTTTTCTTTGGGGGGGACGTGGGTAATTTCTTTTGGAAGTTAGCTAGTATGTATTCAAGTTTTTCCGTTTTTCAAAAATCTCCGGACATTGACAAAATGTTTTTCAATACTATCTCTATTAATAATGGAGATTCGGTCTCAATGTGTCTGTAACCGAAAATACGTCATTGCTTACGTCACTATGCCGAAAATCGTCAATACATAGAATAAAGAACAACTCTGTAATCAGCTTTAAAAATTATTTCTTACGCTTGCCATTTCTTCAGTAACAAGTGGTTAACTAAAATGTTTACAAATAAATAGATACCTACGATTTTTAAAATAAAATTTATGTGTAAAATATTCAAAATAATTATTTAATTAATAATTAATAGATGCACGCAACATTTTATTTGAAGAGGACAGAACTAAGTTTCTATTTCTAACTTTTTAATTTTTTTTACTCCTTTTATGAATTTGATGATTTTATTTACTTATGATACAAACCCCTAACATTGAATTTTTAACTCCCGTTCCCCTCAGGCAATATCTTTCAAAATTTAATTTTTACACCGCCCAGAGGGTGTTTTTTTGCTAGTTTCTCGTAACTCGCCAATTGGTTGTTTGGCTGATTTGTTTTACGACATATGGACCCTTTTCGGGTCATTTAATGCCGAATCAAGCCATTTTGATAAACAAATTACTCAGGTTGCTTACAATACCTGCTGTTGTTTAAGTGGTCACCCAATTAAGTACTGGACCTGCTCTTTGATGCTTAACTTCAATGATTTAGGGGGGACCGGTCTTTCAGCGGTATATCAAACCTTTTCGGGTCATTTAATGCCGAATCAAGTCATTTTGATAAACAATTACTCAGATTGCTTACAATACCTGCAGTTGTTTAAGTGGTCACCTAATTAAGAATTAAACAGGCTCATTGCTGCTTAACTTCGGGGATCTAGCAGGGTGGGGTGGGGTTGATACTTTTGACCGTAATGTAAATCATCAGGTTCAACTTTTAGTCATTCACCCAACCAAAATGACACACGTTTACCTCTAATATTAACCGAAATGTTCCTTTATCCTGTGACCAACCGATGTCTTTGTGCATATATTCAACATATCTTCGTTCTGTCGGCGGGGCTTAGAATATGCAGTCTGTCACCTTTTGCAATCCTTCTGATCCTTTCAGTCAATATAAGTTAAAAAGGAAATACTGATTATAAATCTATAAACTCCGAAATGTTAGGTATCAAATCCCGAGTCAAAAAAGATCGAATTTCAGTATTTACACACAAAATCATAAGATGGTCTTTCCTGCAGGCAAACTTCAAATCAAATGGCTTACATGGCTTAATATTTTAGAGTAATGGATGTGTTTCCAGAATGCAACGTCAAATTGTTATTTATTTCATACGGGATGTTGTCTACGGCTTATACCAAGAATAATCCAACAATTTCGAATCCCACTACTTCTAATTCGTTCACTCTCTAGAATTCATCTGGAGACATTCAGTTGAACACACAAAAGAAATTAGTGATATTGTACACACAAACGCATACTTATATATATATATATATATATATATATATATATATATATATATATATATATATAATTAGCAAAAATCCGACAGAATATGAGGAAAAATAATGGAACAGTGAATAACGAACACAAACAATTACATTCAATTAATATTTCGCTTCTGTTGGTTTTGTAAGTTTCATCAGAATGGACATCATTGTTTTAAAACAGTCTCTTTAGAAAAGAGGAAAATGTGAAAGGAGAAGACGGTGGAAAAGGAAGTAAGGGTTATCGCATCATTCTTCTTCTTCTTCTTCTTCTTCTTCTTCTTCTTCTTCTTCTTCTTCTATAGGGAGTATATATGTTGAGGAGCGGTGAGAGGTAAACACTCTCCGCCTCATTT
>CM042152.1:78979264-78986764 GCA_023376005.1 Doryteuthis pealeii | reverse complement strand
ATAAAGTAAGGAAGGAAGGTAAAAAAAGAAAATGAAGATAAAAAGAAGTAAAGAAAAAAGGAGAGAGAAAGAATGAGTTTATGAATGAATTCAAGAAAGAAAGAAAGAAAGAAAGAAAGAAAGGAAAAGAGAGAAAAATCATGGACGGAAAGAAGGAAAGAAAATAAGTGGGAAGAATGAGAGATGTAAATTGTAAATAAACAAAAAGACAGAAAAAAAATTAGGTAAAAAAGAAAGTTTGAAAATTAATCACACAAAAAAGAAAAAAAAAGAAAAAAAAAGAAAAAAGAGAGAAAAGAAACGAAAGAAAGACAGAGAGGAAGAAAGGAGAGATGAATGAAAGGAGAGATGAATGAAAGGAGATATGAATGAAGAGAAAAAGGAACGATGATAAAGAGTGGAGATTGAAAAAGGATGTTTTGAAAATTAATCACACACATACACAAAAAAAAAAAAAAAAATTAACAAAACAAACAAAACATGGCGGAAAATTCTTGGAAACTGATCAAATTTGAAAAGGAAGGAATTGTGAAAAATGATTGGAATTTTCGTATCGATATGTTCGGGAAGAATTCAATAAGAACCGGAAAATTTAATCTATAATCGATTTCGTCACTAAAAATCTCCTGAAAAAATATTACTCTTATTTCTTTTCTCACTCTCGCCATAATATTGTGTATGTGTATATAATTATTTATATGTGTGTATATTAAACCCTTCAATAATAGATTTATATACTATACCATGTCATCTACCCCCACATACACACACACACACACACACACACACATATATATATTATATATATATGTGTGTGTGTGTGTGTGTGTATATATATATGTGTGTGTGTGTGTATATATATATATATATATATATATATATATATATATATATATATATATATATAAGTTAGGGTTGCGAAGACATAGATCTGTGCGGTAAAGTGAGGAGCTGATGGTAGGTGTGTCACTCCACCCCAGACGCCAGAATAATCTTCTTGGTCTAGCGCTAGTGAAAATTGAGCTCTCGGTCCATAATTGTGATTAGGGAAAAGAGAGTTTGCAAAGTGAATTGATTAAAAAAAAAGATTGGAGAGTTAAAAAAAAAAACAAAAAAAAAACAACTTTCAAATCATTTTGTATGATTTCTAAGAAAGGGAACGTTTGACCTAATTTAAATTGAAATGGATCATGGAATCTTATTAAACTACGGACTCGTCGCTGCTGCTGAATATTAACTTACAAATAAAGTGAGAAGTTAAAAATGTCCATCACATAATCACTCTTCAATCTCGCTCTTTACATACAGGGAAACTAACATATAAAACAAGGAGGTAATCAAGATATACATAGAGAGGGGGAAAGTGACAGACAGAATATGAAGGAAGAGACGGATCAGTTTTTGACTTAATTGCAAATACGACTAATTAGAACTAATTAAAATGAATTTTTTCTCAACCACATTTCATTCCTAAAATCAATGAATATTTTAGTAGGAATTCTGTGTCATTAAACTAAAAAAAGCCTTGAGGAAACATACATTGATTCGCTCAGCTTTAGTATAATACTAATGCTAATACTATATATATATATATATATATATATATATATATATATATATATATATATATACTAGCTAATTTAAAAAAAAACTAATATTGCTCAATATTAAGCCCATAGAACTAGGCAGAGTCCATTGCATTGCTCGTCTCAGATTGCAGATCTGATCACTGCCAATGTTCCCACCAAATTCACTTTGTGTGCCTTAACGAGATTTTTAGGTGTAAACCAACTTTCAACTCTGTAGCGGATCAGCTGAGAATATTGTGTGTACATACAAACAAAGAAAACGTACATACTTACATAGATTATCTCTCTCACTCTTTTTTTTTCTTTCTTTCCTTCTTTTCATCTTTTGGTTGAAACAGATTAGAGTTATCGCTTCCGTCCGCTCACCCACTCCCCATATCTTTCCCCTACTTTCTTTCTTATTATAGTTTTCTGTGTAGCACGTCCTTTTTCTCCCCTTTCTTTATGACAAAAACGTACATGCAGATGTCATATCATATATCTATATATATATGATACGACACACACACAAGTTACTACCACATTTTCATTGTAGTAGCATAAGTAGTTAATCCAAAAGTGCTCAATATATTTAGTAAAATATAGAGCATTTATAGCTGTAGAAAAAAGTTTTTCTCTCTACCACGGTTTCGGTGTTCAAGATACACCTTCCTCAGGAGAACTTCACCTGGGGAAGGTGTACACTTTTTCCATATATATATATCTTATTATAATGGAGATTGTGTGTTTTTCTATCTGTAACCGAAACTATATTCCTACTAAGTCACAATTCTCTTAGTTATTGACATCACATTCTCCACGATTTTATTTTTATCTAAACCTCAATTATTAATAAAATTGACTTACATTATTAATACTGTTAACTATGTCTACATACTAACAACATGCAATTATATTTATATATACAAAAATAGCGCTTTACAATGTGAACGGGAAGGCTAATTTGCATATTAATATTAAAAAATCGAATTTAATAAATATATGCTTAGTATTATTGATTTCTAACTGTTTGGTTTATTTTAATGAATATAAGCAAAAATCTCTTCAATGAATCTTAAATGAAATCCATTAACAAGATAAAATACTGATACTTAAATTAGTCGTAAATTTCAGTTGTTCCATTTTTATTATACTCCCTCTGTTTCAAATCTTTTATATAGCTGTATTCTTATTTAGTTTCATTAGCCTTTCTAATCTAATACAATATTTTATTACATTAAAACTTAAATACTTAGGGTGCATATATTTGCTAGTATATATATATATCAAGTAAACAGTACCCAATACCATTGATAGTCCATTTATATTTAAGTTAAGGTTGTGTGGACACAGACTCAACGGTGCCTGGTTCCTGAGTGTTATTCGCCTATGCAATCTTCAAACCAAAGTTTGGTCTGAAGATGGCATAGGCGAGAAACTGTCAGTAACCAGGCGCCGTTGAATCCGTATCCACTCTACCTTAACATAAGTATATCTCTTCTATAATTTTTATTTTTCGGACTGTTGTACTCATCTTCATGTTGGTATGTCTAAACACAATGTTTCGGCCACTCCGTTCTTCTTCAGATGTTCCCTGTCTATCTGAGCATAGCAATGATCCAACCTGTAAAACCATTTTGAATAGTTTAACTGTTGCTCAAACAAGGCGTCGAAGAACTTTTGAAGATCTCATACAAATAATGACGTCATTGTTTTTGCACGCCTATCATTTCGACATGCGTCATGAGAAACATCACAATTATTAAAAAAAAACAAAAAAACAAAAAAAACGAAACGTTCATAAAGATGAGGGCAGCAATCCGAAAAATCAAAATTATACACATATCTATGGGTCTCTCTCTCTATATATATATATCTGTAAATAAACAAATAAATAAACCGCTTTCTAGAGTTAGAAAAAATATCAATGAGGCCAACAGTCTGAAAAATCAAAATTGTACACATAAAGCCTCATCTCAAAAATTTAGACCAATAAGCTCTGTTCTAATCCAAAGGACTATTGATGCACACACACACACACACACACACACACACACACACACACACACACACGCGCGCGCAAGCGCGCACACACACACACACAATATATATATATCTCTTTCTCCCTCTCTCTCTCTCTCTCTCTCTTTCTCCTCTCACACACTATATATATATATATATATATATATATATATATGTGTGTGTGTGTGTGTGTGTGTGTGTAAATAAATAAATGAATAAATAAATTCCTTTCTAGATTTAGAAAATTTTTTAATCAAATCGAAATTTTATAAACGTTGTTGTGAAAAATTCTTTTCATTTTTGACATTGAAGTGAACGAATGTAAGGAATTTGGTTTTGTGCCAAAAGCGATGAAAATCTTTTATTTTCTTAAAATTCTTATTTTTTCATATTTTTCAATATAGTATAAAATAACAAAATAAAGGCTATTGTTATTATTTCGACTGTTTAGTTCTATCACGATAAAACAAACGTATATAAAATTTTATATTATATATGCATATAAATATATAATATAATTATAAATACATTTGATTATTATAATCATATGTAAAATGTGAATAACATAATATCAGTAAATGAAATATAGATAAATACATACTTATAAATATATAATATAATGTAACACACACACACACACACACACACACACACACACACACACACACACAAACACACATACACAAATATATATATATATATATATATATATATATATGATATATATTTACAACCTACACCCGCATGGTCAATTTCTTAAGCGTAGTTTAACAGGTTTCAATTCAGAGTTTTCCTTCTCCTAGATTAGTGGTCTAACCAAGGTTAAAGAGTCCGGCCCTCCCTTTTATTTACCCATAGCTGGAGGGAGAATAATTGGAAGCATATATTTCCGTAGGGTACTAGCTCCATGTGAAATATATTATATATATATATTTCTAGGTAACCAATATAGGAAAAGGAAAACTCTGAATTCAAACCTGTTAAACTCCACTTAAGAAATTGACCTTGTGTCACATCCTGCTTCGCATGGAGGGTTAGTAAATAAATATATGATGGTGAAGAGGGTACCTCACCTGGTGCAATGGTTAACAAGTTAGATTCGCAAACCATTCTTAGTGAGTTCATTCTCACTGGGCTCCCCATACTTCCGGCCTTGAGCTAAACCTAAGCTAACCTTAGTAAATAACTATATGATGGTGAGGATCCATTTCCGGATATCTGGCGAGTGCGGGGTTCCCCTTAATTGCCATTACTCTCAGGACTACTCTGATCTGGAGTGGTAGTACCTGTTAGGGTTTCATTTATGGGTAGAATAGATCTGTTTAAGAATAATTCGTAAACGGTCCACGTTTGTTCAAAAACAACAAAAAGAATCTTCAGAAACTACACAAAAATATAAATATAAATGAGATTCCATAAAGTCTTGGTATAAGATAAAATAACCCTAGACAGATTGACATGCCGTTAAAACCTATCGATCAACGAATCATTGAAAAAGTTGGCTTTTTTGGGAAACAATGGATAAAGTAGGTAATTAAGAACCAACAGTTCTGTTTGGTTGGCTGGTTGGTTAGATTTTATGGCAAATCAACTCTTGTTTGGTTATTCTATGCCGATTGTTTTGTCTTATTCCATTATTGATGTGTGTTCAATTTTTTAGAAACTCAATTTTAAAAAACACATTTTGGTTTGCTTTCTTTGTTCAAACTTCATGGGTTATTTCAAGCCAAAGCCATCCTTGTAGAAGAATAGTAGTGGTACTATTTAACATATAGCTGGAGGATTCATACATTTTCCTAGGGTATTAGTCCGAAAGTATAGGTAATAGAACGACGGGGTTCGAAATAACTTACTATAGATTCACAGTCCCGCTCTACGGCACTCCTCCAAGCAACTGTGTATTTTTCAAATTCTTTCCATCATGGCGCATAAACACAACATCTACGCCTTTTGGAATCTGTTTGATTGGTTGTTTGGTTAAATTATCTCTCTCACTCTTTTTTCTTTCTTTCCTTCTTTTCATTTTTGGTTGAAACAGATTAGAGTTATCGCTTCCTTGCGCTCACCCACTCCCCCTATCTTTCTCCTACTCTCTTGCCTTCTTTCTTTCTTTCTTATTATAGTTTTCTGTGTAGCACGTCTTTTTTCTTCCCTTTCTTTCTTTATGATAAAAACGGAAGGATCCATTATTTATCTGAGGTGACTACACTCACAAGAATTAAGAATTCGGTGGATAAGTAACAACCGATAATCAGGATTTGCATTTTTGCATTTCTTCTTGGATGATTTGGACGGTCTCATTTTTAACCAGAGGGTGTTGCAAGATGATAACGGTCGTACAATTAAGGAACACGAGTATTAATATATAGATAATAAATATTTCTTCTACAAAATAATATTTTTCAACAAATTCTCAACAAAATGGGTAAATATCAATCGTATTTTTCAAACATTATACATGGAAAATTTCAGATCAAATTTTCTTAATGAAAGATTTATTGATCCATCCCATATATTATGACTTAGCATAGGAAATGGACTCGTCAACCCGAGTTCAATTCCTGAACGAAGCTGATGGCATTTCTCATGGCACTAATACCCTTAGGAAAGGTATGAATCCAATTCTTCCTCCAGCTATGGGCAAATAGCAGGGCAGACTGGATCTTTAACCATGGCTTGTCTAGGAGAAGGAAAACTCTGAATTCAAACCTGTTAAACTCCGCTTAAGAAATTGACCTTGTGTCGCATCCTGCTCGTGCGATGGGGTTGGTATATATATATATATATATATATATATATATATATATATATATAATGACTGCAGATTGTTGGGTTATTTTATACCGAAGACTTTTTGTTTTATTCATTTTTGATGGGTATTAATATTTTTAACTCAATTTTTTAAACACATTTTTAAACTCTTTTGTCTTCTACTTAACCCATAGATGTAACCCTAACAAGCACCACCTTTCCGAGACAGAGTGGACCTGGGAGTAATGGTGAGGAAGGAGTATTTCCCATTCCCTAGAGTTTCAGAATTAGATGCAATTTAACGTCATACCCAAGACACTAAGACCCTCAGCCAATGATAAATTGGGTTGTCATAAGGTCATTTGGATAGGGACAATCATATAAGTGTTAGGGATTGACGTGAGCAACCGATTGATTGGGGGAAGGTTTTCCAACCACCCGTCTAGCCCAAATTAATGGCCCAAGTGGAGTGTTGCATGTCATGGACTGCTCAGCCACTAAGATTCCTTACACACCATTTCCATTTGCTTAGGCTAGACGGGCGGTCGGAGAGGCCCCCTTCAATCAATCGGTTAGTCATGTCCAGCCCTAGCTTCGATATGATTCTCCAAACCATATTGCCCTTATGGCAAGCACCAATCTCTTTTTATCATATGGGTGCTAGAAGGTGGTGGCTGAGGGCCTTTATATCCTGGGTATGACATTAAACTCTATCTGATGGTGAGGTTCCAGTTCTGGAGGTCTGGGGATATGGACCACCCCTTCATCACCATTGCTCACAGGTTCACTCTGACCCGGAGTGGTAGTACCTGTTAGGGTCCCATCTATGGGTTAAATAGAAGAATGTGTTTATAAAAAAATGAGTATCCATCAAGAATGAATTTATTTCAAAACTTTGTCGGCATTAAATGACCCACCGAGGTTGATATGCCGTAAAACAAAACAAACAAATAAGTAAACA
This sequence comes from Doryteuthis pealeii, assembly GCA_023376005.1. Classification (NCBI taxonomy): domain Eukaryota; kingdom Metazoa; phylum Mollusca; class Cephalopoda; order Myopsida; family Loliginidae; genus Doryteuthis; species Doryteuthis pealeii. The sequence goes on along the minus strand of CM042152.1, from coordinate 78,979,462 downwards.
AGATTCTATCCATAAGCATCAAGGTCTACAAGTAGTTCAATTAAGGATATTTTACCCCTCTGCAAAGGTGCAGTCTGTGTATGCTTCTGTTTGGAATCCATTTTAAATAAGCACCCGATAAATCAACAGCTGGAAAAGCAAGACGATTTTCAAAAGCTTCTGGGAATTTTCAGTTCGTGTATCCATAAAACAAAGCGA
>CM042152.1:78966764-78976764 GCA_023376005.1 Doryteuthis pealeii | reverse complement strand
ACACACACACACACGCACACGCGAGAGAGAGAGAGAGAGAGAGAGAGAGAGAGAGAGAGAGAGAGAGAGAGAGAGAGAGACTAATTACTTTTGTCATGTTTTTTTAAATTAATAAACATCCCTATAAAAACGTTATAAAATAGAATATAATGAATTATGTGCTGTAAATAACATTTTTCTTTGGTGAAATAAATTTGGAAATTTTAATATTTTTAATGAACTTCTTAGCGTAAAATAATTTCATATCAAAACATCCAGAAAAAAGTAAATTGTCACCCACTTCCTTCAACTTTTCTGAAATTTTGTCCATGTGTAGACTTTGTTAAAGTTAGATAACCCCCAAAATTTGAGCTTCAAATTCCAAAAATTGGCGGTGTTATGTCAATTTTTAGCTATCCAAAAGTGTGCACGAAAAATGGCGACGTTTTGTAATCTACTTTTGTCTGTAAAATGAGTTTCCCTTAAAATGATTTATAAAATCTTTTTGGTCCACGAAATCCAAAATGGCTATCAAAAATATTGATAATTAACCAATTTTAAGTTATTAACGATTTCTGATTTTTTTCATAGCATAATAAATAGGTGGGAAAACCCCAATGTGGCACTGCGTCAATGAATATTTTTTATTATCATTATTTTACATATAATGAAAATTATTTATACCAAAAACAAAGTTTGTTTGTTTTACAACAACAGTTATAATGTTGCACTTTGATGTTTTATATGTTTCCGTTCAGCCATTGAATAAGGTCTATATGGAGCAAAATTACTGTCGGAGTGCAATAAAAATGATCAGGATTATTTTGGTGGTTGGATATATTTGCAATAATATAGAAACAATATATTTCCCTTGTATCAATCATATTGTCTGCAAAATTCTGACAATATACAAAGCTCAATATCGGCCCCACATTTCATAATGGAATTGAAAATTGGAAATAATAACAATATACAAACAAAACATAAGTTTATTTACTAAAAGTATTTACAGATGTTTAAAAGTTTGAAATACAGGATTGATCACATTTTAGATTTATACAAACACAATGAGAATTTTAGTAATGGGTAATTTCATGTCAAATCATCAAGAAAAAAAAGAAAGAAAAATACATGTCAGTCATTGTATAAGGTCTATATGAAGAAAAATAAATGTCAAAATGCTATAGAAATAATTTTAAAAAATCATAATTTAAGGAGTTCATAATATTTTTGTCTACCTGGGGGTCAGGGGTGAAGGAACTAAAACTGTTTTGGCAACTGAACAGAAAGGCAAAAGGCCAATACAGTTTTAGTTATTTCATCCTTAACACCAGACTATTTGTCTATCTTTTCATTTTCTTTCCTCTTCACCTTATGATCTGCTGGAACTGCAAAATCTACCAGTTGGCAAGTTCTCTTTTCTGTTGTTAATCAATACCAGGTCTGGTCTTCTGGCTGGGATAAGGTGAAAATCCCAGAGAATTTTATGTGTTTCATTCTCAAGACCAGATTCATGTTTATGCATATACATTTTTGTTGTAAGGTCAAAATTTAGTTTCTTGCATAATTCCCAGTGGATCACCTTTCCAACCCAGTCGTGCCTAGCTTTGTATTCTCGTGCTAGTTTGCTGCATTCACTTATTACATGGTTGATTGTCACACCAATGTTTCCACACAGTCTACACTTAGTTGCTTGAAACCATATCATTGCTTGAAAAAATATTTCGGCATTAAATAACCCAACAAGGGTTGACATGCTACAAAACTAGGCAGCCAATTTATGAAAATTATTAATGTTAGATAGAAACCATTTAACTGTATGCAAATCATTTGCATTGATAACTACTTGAAGCTATAAATATTTACAAAGAGTTATTATTAATTACTTGAAACCATTTAAGTGTCGAAAATTATTGGAATTATATAGCGGTAGATAATGATATTTAAAAAATTGAGTGTCGATTGTTGTTTACAATCTTCTGGGTATAGCTGTTTTAACATATCGACGTATCTATATTATGAAAGGCACCTGTAGTTGCACCCCCCACACTTAATCTTATCTTCGTCTGTACTTTCTTCTTCTTTGTGAGTCTGTAGTTTATACTTCATCTGTAAATTGGTTGGAATTTATTCATCGATGGCTGGTTCTGTATTTCTTAACTGTTTCTCTACTTCCGGGCGGTTTCTTCATCTTAAGATGTTGTTAAGATGCTCGGCGTTGTTGGTTTGTTTTTGATTAAATAACACAAAACAGCTATCCTCTGAATTCACATTTTATTAATTATTTTTAATCACCGGACTATAAGCAACCGTGGGATCCGAACCAGTTCATGTTCATCATTCAACAACTTAACTCGAACTGACTGAAAATTATTTCTCACACTTGTAATCGCAAGAGGAAGCGGAGGTTAAGCTAAGATTACGACTTGTCCATCAAATATAACTTTCTAACGGCTAGGTCTGAATTCAAATAATATTTTACTGATTTAAACTCAAATTTATCATCTACACTAACCGTCCAAAATCGACGGTTCGCCCATCAATATGTAACACGATTGCATGAAAAGAAACAAAAATATTATTAGTTACTTGAAACTATGTAATTGTGAAAGTTTTTAGCATTTGAGTGAAATCTCACGCTAACTGAATAATTACAAGTATAGAACAAAAATCTTCCAATTTTTCCAAATTGTGGTGACGTTAAACTGCATCTAGCGATGAGGTTCCAATTTTGAAATTCTGAGGAATGTGTCGTGTCTCTTCATTGCCATTACTCCCTTGTCCACTCTGACCCAAATTGGTAGTACCTGTTACGCTCACATGTATGCGTCAAATAGATCTGTTTTCAAGTTAATGAACATTATTTCTTCCAGTTCTTCCAATGTATGAATACACGTGAAATTAATGATAAATCTGATATAAAAATTATTTCTATCAACTTATTAATACACATGAAGTTAATGAAAATCCCAACGAAAAATTATTTCTCCTAGTTTATTAATATACAGGAAGATAATGACAGATATTTCTACCAGTTTATAACAAACTATTGTTATTAAAAATATCTACTTTCAATCTATTCGAAGTTAATGAAAATCATTTCTACCAATTTATTGATACACATAAAGTTAAAGAAAAATCTAACATAATCACCAGATTATTAATTTGTATGAAGTTATTTTTTCTAATTTATTGATAGACATTAATGAAAATTGTTTATACCAATTTATTTATGAAATGTCTTCAGCATAGAATAACCCATCAAAGGTTGACATGTCTTAAAATCCAACCAACCAAACCAAATTAAACTGTGGTAAGATAATTCGTTGGCAGCCGCCCGTCTACTAGAGACGATGGTGAAGTGTCCAAAAAAAGTGGGATTACTTAGCCAGGGAGTGTTAATATGAAGGATGAGCTGTCGCCAAAGCAATAGGTCTCCTATCTCCACACTTCCGTAGTGATCCAAAGGAAAGTAAAAAAAAAAAAAAAAAAAAGAATAAAAAATAAAAAATACCCTCACCAAAAAACAAACAAAACAACAATGCATTTTGTCAAAGAATTGTACGAGACTTCATTTTGTGCTGCTATACATTTTCAAAATGGAGGCGCATGGTGTAATGGTTATAGTCGTATTTGCGCTCAGTGTAACGGCTACCGTTGTAGGAAATGGAATCAGTGACCCGAGTTCAAATCCCGGACGAAGCTGTTTGCATTCCTTGGGAAAGGTATGCATCCAACTGCTCTCCCTCCAGCTATGGGTAAATAGTAGGTTAGACTGGGCTCTTTAACCGTAGATAGATAACCAGAAGTATCTCAAACAAAGAAGGAATGGTACAATTTTTTTTAAGCTCAATGACAACACTGGTTTACAAAGAAATTGAGGCAAGCACAAAAATAACTGTTTTAACCTAATTTGGGGGTGCAGCTGAATTCAAATTTGAAATCCGTTTTTACTCATCACCTCTAGTTTTTTTTAGATATGCATACTGTATATTTTGTACACATACTGTACATAAAGGCGTATATGCATTCAGGGTTAATTTCTAATATTGTGTGACTTATGTCTTCTTTTTTAATTCTAACTGTCAGCGGTACTATGAATTATGTACATTGTGTCATCCAAGTATATTTATTCCGTCAATGTTCTTTATCTATCCTGTTTTATCTGCAATAAGCTGCTGCAACTGTTGAAATAATCACGTATATACTCTGTATATACTAAAATGAGACTATTTAAAAGACAGAAAACTAAAGGTGATAGTGAAAAACTGTTTATAAATTTGAATTCAGCACACCCAAATTAGTAAAAAAAACACCTATTCATATTCTTGCCTCAGACAAAAAATATTTTTTTGTAAACCAGTGTAATTGTCTCTTTTTCAGTCACTCTGAATTCAAACCTGTTTAACTCCGCTTAAGAAATTCACCTTGTGTTGCATCCTGCTCGTGCGGATGGGTTGGTATATATATATATATATATTCAAAAATGTTCTGTTCTGGTTCTTTTAAAGGTCAAGTCTCGACACTACAGAGAAAAAGAAATCGATGTATTCATGCTTATGGGGGATGGTACTTGAGTGTCGGTATGTAGATATTGGTAAATTCATTGTAACCTTCACCCCTACCCAAACACTAGACGAGCCTAGAAGAAGTGATGAAAATGTCTTAACTGACACACCCTGCCCGGGGGTCACGTTTCGCTATTCCGTCAGAGACGAAGCAAAGATGTTTCATAAAATGTCGGAGGTAAAGAAATATTCCAAACCCAGAACTGGATTTATATGAGATGCTTTCATGGCTAGTAATGCGAGCTAGCAAAAACTGTTATCCATCCCCGTCGGTGGAGTTTAGAATATGTTGACTGTGTCCCCTGTTGAGGGATACAAATCCACACCAAAAACAAGGTGTCCTGTGTATGGCACTAAAATCGATGCAACTTGGTCTTTCCGGTCTGACTGACTTTTACAATTCAGAGCGTCTTTTTTATAGAAAAATTCTAGCTATTTTGCAATCGTCACAAGGTTAACTAGTGCTATCCGTCAGCCCCCTCCCCCCAAAAAAAAAGTCTACACCTTAATTTCTGACAGCTTTGATATACATATCACCTTGGTAGCCTGTATATATACGCAATAAGTAAAATCAGAATTTATACAATATTTTGATTTTCCCATTTTAACAAAACCATTTCTTTAACTAACAAAAACAACTTTTACGCTTTTCCCCTTTCGTTAAGAATCAGTTGACACCAACGAAAAGAACTCGCCGTGTCAAAGATTGTGCAAGTGCCGAATCTTTTTCTTGTTTTCTTAATTAAAAATTCATCTCACCGGTAAGATTTGAGGACGTGTAGGACACAGGATATAAAGGAACTTCATCCAATGAATCACAATGGGACTATTTTGAAGAAAATTAACGTTTTATTATTGTTCATTTCTGTCTTGATAAATACAGCTTGAATCTTAATACTTTTTGAACACACCTCGTATTTTTATGAAAATCAACGTTTCATTATAGTTCATTTCTCTCTTGGTAAATACAGCTTTAATCTTTGTATTTTGTGAACACAGCTGGTATTTTGAAAAAAATGAGTTTCCTTAATTTAAAAAAAATTCTGTTTTGATAAATACAGTTTCAGCCTCAATACTTTTTGAAACATACATTTTATTGATGAGCTGAGCCATCGTTGAAGGCACGATTAGCGTAACGGTTATTGACAGATGAAATGGAATCGGTGACCGAGTTCAAATCCTGTATGAGGCTTTTTGCGTTAATGCCCTTGGGCAAAGGCATAAATCCATCTAACCCTCCCCCAGCTATGTGTAAACAGTGGAGCAGATTATGTTTTTAGTCTTGGTTAGGCAAGCAGTCTTGGAGAAGGAAAACTGCATTCAAAGCGACTGTAGTGCACTTAAAAATTGACCTTCTATCACATCCTGCTCGTGGTTTTTTTTATATATATAAGGTGTGCTGGAATCCACCACTTAAACTTATAGACTCTGCCTGGGCGCGTGGATTAAAGCCAACCAATCAACTACTCGAATACGTGGTTAGTTAACTATTTAACCACCGATCTTGAAAGCCGTTCATTGGCACGTATTCGACATTGACGAACAGACCTGCACCCAAGAATTTTGCTCAATCAAAGGATTCTACCCAACAGTAAGGAACACCAAGGAACAACCAAAGGATCACACCCAACACTAAGGGACACCGAGGAACAACCAAAGGATCCTACCCAACACTAATGGACACCAAGGAACAACCAAAGGATCACACCCAACACTAAGGGACACTGAGAAACAACGAAAGGATTCTACCCAACACTAAGTGACACCGAGGAATAACCAAAGGATTCTACCCAACACTAATGGACACCAAGGAACAACCAAAGGTTTCTTCACTAAAGATCAGCCTCTGCTTAACACAAGGGATCCCCACTGTAAAGTGTTCTCACTTGAAGCCTAAAAATGGCCACAAAAATTGTAAATCGTCCTAGTGACCGGAGTTCAAATCCTGAACGAGGCTGTATGCATTCACTGTTTTGTTTGAAAACCAAAAATGTAGTTTATCACGCAACTTTGTAATACGTTCTAAACAGACAAATCCTAATTTTATTTTGATGAAAACTGTTAATTGTTTGAAAAATATTGTTCAAGTTTGATCAAATGTGATATGTACTCAATGCATGAGGCGACAATGTTAGGCCAAGGGTTCAATCAAGAATTGTCCGATCTTAATTGCCTCCCAGGGCGGCATTTAAGCTAGTAATGAATACCAGCAATGCAATTTAAACATATTTAGAATTTAAGAAATTAGCTGTTGTTTTTTTGTTTACGTTTCAACCCCTATCAAACCATCAAGCTCACCTCTATTTTTTTTTATTTGTAAAACCTTCTCGCACCCATAGCTAACTTAATTACCTCCTGATCGGGCGGCCTTTAAGCTAGTAATAAATATCAGCAATTCAATTTAAGCATTTTTTTAAATTTAAGAAATTAGTTGTTGTTTTGATGTTTGCATTTCAACCCCCTATTAAACCATCAAGCTTACCCATATTTGCTTTATTTTTAAGACCATCCCGCGCCCACAGCCCCGTCTCGTTAATATCCGAACCTTAAATCCAGTCCCGCCCCCCATTACGAATCTAACCCTATCCTGCCCTTTTATTAATTCCCTTCTGATCCTCCCCCCCCCAACTCCAATTTTTACAACTTCCCTGGGTGTTTGTATATTTCCACCGCCGCCGCCGCCGTTGCCGCCACCATCACCATGTCCTGGCAACGAGCCCTGGGATTTGTGGTGGTTAAACAAAAATGTCTGCCTCCTGTCAGAGAAACGACAGGGGGTGAAACCGCTTGTCTTTTACCACAGCTCAGCTGCCCAAATCATTAAACATCCATTTATAATTGTCAGCATCCGTCCAAACGAAACAGAAATAGAGGCAACACAAATTCAATGGATTCAATCAATCATCTGTAACCGTAAGTATCCATGAATAATAAGTACGAGTGTTACATAATTCATAAGCAGTTTATGAATTATGTACGTACCTGTAGTAAGAATATTTGAAGGGTAATTTTGAACTTTGAGTGTCTAAATTCTTACCATAAAATTTTACTTGCGCATTATTTAAAATGAACTTAATTGTTACTAAAAACATATTTTATGATATTTTCATATTAAAATATGCAGTCCTAGGGATTTGAACAATTTGGAAAAAAGGATATCATTTACGGTGATTCGATAATGGCAGATCATTTACTTCCGGTTTCTTTCAAAACAAAAAAGGGACATCAATCTCATTGACTTATTTCTATTTCTAAGACATTTTTTTCTTTTAAGATTTGTTGGCCGAATCTAATTGTTTATAATGTATCAAAAATAAATTACATATGTAATATGCAAAATATATTACATATGAAATTTATTTTTAATATATTTTAAACAATTAAATTCGACAAAAAAACATCTTAAAAGAAAAAAAAAGTCTTAGAAATCAATAACAAAACAAAAAAAAAACACTATGTACAGAAAATATCTAATTAATAGATAAAATTCTAAGTTTCATATAACATATTACGGTAGAGCGTCCGATTAGGAACCACAAGGTTCCTGGTTCGATACTGGCCCTCGCCAACTCAGCGTATGAGGAGCACATGGATCTGAGCGGTAAAGTAAGGAGGTGATGGTAGGTATGGCGCTCCACCTCAGATGCCAAAACAATCTCCTTGGTCTAGCACTTGGGAAAAGTGGATCGACTCCCTCGCTGTTCGGCTGATACCGACTTTAATCCAATGACTTATACAGATTCAATTTTAAGTAATTCATCCAATAGATCCCCAAAATGCCCTCTTAAATTCTTTTTCAATAATCTACGTATATTGCTGCTTTTTTATTCTGATTAGGCAATTTGCTCGAGAAATATGGAACTCTATTCGCAAAAAAATTAAATTGGTTAAAAGACTTTTTTTCTTTTCTTTTCTTTTTTTAAAAAATTCTGCTTTGACTGTAAATTTTCAGTTCAAGGAGAAATATTTTTTAAAATATCTTCGATAATTAGAAATTGTATTTTATTTATTTGTAAATGTTTGATCATAATCATAATTCCATTTTCCATTGCATTTTCTTTTCAATTGCACTTTGTGTTTGTTTTTTTGTTTTTTTAACTTTAATCATTTGCACTCAGTTATATGTTATAAAATATTTATCTGAAGAAATGTCACTTCTTAATCCGGATCTGAGTCACCCGAAGAATTATCTAAGAAGTTTCTAATCAGGATGGAAGCGAACTGGAACAATATAACGGTTTATAATTAGGGTGGAGATATGTGTTCTCCTGTCTACGCAACAGGGGGGCTTCTTGACCCCACAATTTCTTATAATACTTTACACAAGAACTCAATTTTAACATATAAATCCGAACTTTTTCTTCTTTAACCCATCATTTCAGAAACATTTAACAACTAAAGATTTATTTAACCAACAACGACATTTTACGAACTTTCCATTAATGAATAAACTTTACTACAATACTTGTTTTTTTTTCTATTATCTTTTGATCAATAACAAATATTCAGTTCTTGTTAAATCGTCCGTAATTGTTTTGCTTATATCTCCAACCCAGGATATTTTTATTTATTTACAAGCTGACGTAAACTAACGGGTCCGGGTTAATTTCAATTGCAACTAAATTGTAACAAGGAAGTGTAGTTTGTGGGGTGAAAAGAATTTTAATGTTGGTTTAAAAGTCGGTGATTATTTCTGGTGTGTGTTCACAGGTTTTTCTTTTAACCCCATCATGTTTGGTGGTCGTGCTGAAAAGGAAGGAAAAGGAAGGAAAAGGAAGAGACAAAGACAAAAAGGTAGTTTTAGGATTCAGGCTTTATTCATAGGTCATAGTTATCTCGTGGAGATGAAATTTCTTCCTGTCCAGTAATAGTGTCTGATCTCAAACCACTAATCGTTGCTACAATTTATTTGCAATCGGAATAGAACCTGGACACATTTGTTTAAGCTTTTAATAATAAAAATATATAATGTAATGAACGACTCGAAATTTTTAGCCACGAAAAGTGTGCAGGATTTACATTCGTTACTTTCACAGTTACCTCCTGTTTTTCTCATTTTAATTGGTAGGTGACGTTTTTCTCATTTTAACGTTAGTTGGTAGGTGACGTTTTTCTCATTTTAGTTGGTTGGTGACGTTTTTCTCATTTTAGTTGGTAGGTGACGTTTTTCTCATTTTAGTTGGTTGGTGACGTTCTAAGCAGTAAGTGCGAAAATAAGAATATTTCTCTTTGAACAGTTTGTAACACGTATATTTTGCGTTCTCCTGTTCACGCGACAGGGGGGCCTCTTGTCCCACAACTATTTTATAACACCTTACACAATAACTCAATTTTAACATGTAAGTCAGAACTTCAAAAACGTTTAACACTAGAGACTATTCATTAACCAAAAACGACATTTTACGAACTTTCCACTTATTCAGCGATGTATAAACTTTACTACAATACTTGTT
>CM042152.1:78954264-78961764 GCA_023376005.1 Doryteuthis pealeii | reverse complement strand
AACCTTAATTCAAAAATGCAGAAAGAAAGGGTTTTCTCATAGAAAATATTAGTAAATCATTTACTGAATAGTTATGCAACTGAAAATCACAAAAAAATCGATAATTCTTCTTTGATATGAAAACTTTATTATTTTATTTCATAAAAATTACATAAGATAAATTGGATCCATTTTAATTGTTGCATTTACGACAAATGATGGGCACATTATCAAGAGTTTAAACTGTCTCCATTGTCCTCACTCACACATGCGCACTTTGCTTGTACACATCCGGTTTCCTCAAATTTCCAAAACAGATGAAGAAACGAAGTTCTAAATGAGGACTTTCTACCGGGGAAGCCGCAATGATTAAACAACTGAAGATGACCGGAGAGGGGACTTCATCATGTTTATTCTTGTTTACAGATCAAAGGATCCATCAATAAAAACTTGCATTATCTGAAAAGAGAAACAAAACCCATTAGCTATGTCAAGAAATTACCTGTGCATTTATGTAATCAAGGATATATATATATATATATATATATATATATATATATATATATTACAATATAGGTACAAGTGATAACCTACTCGAGTTTCACCATAAGGATCTTCAGGGTTAAATCCACTGAATTAATCAAGATATTGATTAATTGCAGTCGACTACATGTGTGTGTCCTTCGCGATAAACAGTTCGTTATGAGGAACGCTGGTTTCAAATTCAAAGGAACTAAGCGGAAGTTGATTTTTCGTAAGGTTCAAAATGAAAACAATGGTAGTAAATCGTTTTGTGTTATTGTTTTTACTGGATTACGACTGTCTATACTGCTGTATACGCATTGGGGTGTATTATAATCTCGGTAATTTTGTTATTGTAATTAAAAGGCCTAAAAGTAAATTAAGAATAAAAATTAACGGACAATGCATGGTGATTAAATGTGGTTTTATTAAAATATGTTCAAATGACAGTCGCTGTCGGCCACAAAGGTGAGGAACTTGGCAGACGAAAATTCTGTCGGGTTTCTGTTGGATCCTCACAGGATGCCCCATTAAAATCCATATGTAAAAAAGGCAATAAGAAAAGAAAAAATAATGTCTCCTATTTAAAAAACTAAATGCAAAAAAATCCTTGCTGTTATCATTTAAATTTCATTTTTTATTATCTTTATGAATATAAATAAAATGTTCATTATTTTTACTCAAAAATCAAGCCCTGATGATATTTAATGTGCATATATATTTACTTTGTCTTTAATTGTTTTATTACCAAAGTTTCTTCCGGACATACACATAAACACAACTGCCCTTTATATATGTATAGATAGATTTACTACGCTTCGCTTAGATGTGGTACAATGCCGGATTTTTGGCGGCATCCAGTGAGGCTTGAACTCACTAGTCATGGTTTGCCAGTCCACATTGCTAACCATTACACAACCTGAGTTGCCCAACTGCCCTTTATATATGTATAGATTATTGTCGTCATCAAGTTCATCGAAATTAACATAATTATTCTGTTTCTGTCTCTCTATGTCTCTTTTTCACTTTGATCTCTCTCTCTCTCTCTCTCTCTCTCTCTCTCTGTTCCTGTCTTTCTTTGTTTCTGTCTCTCTTTATCTCTCTTTATCTCTTTGTCTTACTTTATATCTGTCTCTCTCTTTGTCTTTTCTCTCTCGCCTATCGATCTTGGTTGGATTCATTTTGAAATGTCCCCCCAAAAAATCTTAAGATGAAATTTGCTGTTGCTTCGCTCGGAAGACCGTACAATACGGCACCATTAAAATTAATTAATTGAATCATTAATTAAAAGTGGATAGTATTCGGCAACTTATCTCTTAGAATGTGAAATTAGAAGGAAAATAAGTCAAGAGTTTCTTAGAACACCAGATATTTCTCGTGCGAAATAAAGATAAGGATCTTGATCGAAAGAGCTATAAGAGGATTCAAAATACATTTACGTAATATATATATATATATATGTATATATATATATATATATATATATATATATATATTTGCGTAAATGTACTTTATATATACTAGAAAATATATGCACCCTCCGGGTGCAAGTATTTAAGTTTTGATATAATAAAATATCATATTAAATTAGAAAGGCTAATGAAACTGAATAAGAATGTAAATAAAAAGATTTGGAACAGAGGGGGTATGATTGAAAAATAGAACAACTTTGAAACTAAATCTTCTATCATTTTCCGTTACTCCCGTCTTTCATTGGTAAATTTTACTAATTTAACTGTTTAGTTAAAATAGGAAGTAAAGAATAATATTAGTTATTTCTTCTTGTTAGGGGATTTCTTTTAAGATTTATCCACGAGATTTTTGCTCATGTTCATTAAGATAAAACCAAACGATTAGAAATCAATAATACTAAGCATATATTTATTAAAATCAATTTTTTAAGATCAATATGCAAATTAGCCTTCCCATTCATACTGTAAACCTCTATTTTGTTGTATATATAAATACAATTGCATGTTATTAGTATGTTGATATGGTCAACAGTGGCTTCGGCCTCTGGACCATTGATATAATTAACGGCGTCGATCCCAGGGGGCCATCCCCCCAGGCAACACCTGCCCCCTCGATTTAAAGGGGCAGGGCTGGGTTTATTGTACAGCGCCTGAGGTGCCCCCCTTGAGGGGGAATGCCGACGGGATCGACGCAATTTTTCACCTGCCACTCCATGAGCTTCGGTTTGTGGGTGGTCCCACGTTAATAGGGAATTTGTGCCTGACCCGTACAAGTGGGGTACGCGGTAAATACAGTATGTAGATATGGTCAACAATGTAAGTAATGTAAAACAATTTTATTAATAATTAAGGTTTAAATAAAAATAAAATCATGGTAAACGTGATGTAATTAACAAAGGGAATTGTGACTTGTATAGTAATATAGTTTCGGTTACAAACAGACAAACCCACAATCTCCATTATAATAAGATATATATATATATATATATATATATATATATACTCTGATGAGTCTAATTTTCAATGTATATATCATATCTGTATAATATCATCTATCTATATATATATATATATATATATATATATATATATATATATATGTGTGTGTGTGTGTGTGTGTCTATAATATACATAATTTGGATTTAGCGTGAAGCATGAGTAAAGTGTGAAATAACTGAGAAACTGAGTTGGATATTTATGCGCTAATTTCCATTTTATTTCATCCAATATTTCGAGAGAATGAGGTCTCTTCTAAAAAGATTTTTTTAGACTGGTTCTAATATATATATATATGTGTGTGTTTTTCAAAAGACAAGATGTGAAGAAATATTGTAAGTGAATCCGACACATCTTCACATCTTGTCTTTTGAAAAACACACATTTTATACCATCCAATGTTTGGATTGTAATATGCTGCTGTATGAACTTTGTGATTTTTCAATTTTTCATAATATTACACACACACACACACACATATATATATATATATATATATATTAATAAGTCATCCATAGACACGTGTTTCGGCGTTTCACGCCTCTTCAGTGTGGCTAGAAACAACTATCTTTTTTGGCTAGGGTCGAACTCAGACTGACCGTATGGTAGCCCGATATCTTACTCCCTCGTCCACTGACAGCTGTTGCGGGTACTGGTGTTTTTAAACTATTAAGTACATAGGTTAGTTTATGTATTTTACGGTCACTGAGAGATCAAATTTCCGGGGAAACGATCATTGCTTATATGCTTAGTAGTGAGAATTAATTTAAATTACCAATTAGAGAGCTCATACCAAATTTATCGGAGCATATATATATATATATATATATATATATATATATATATATATATATACGTAAATTAATATTGATAATATGGATGGTGTGTTTATTAGCAAACAGTGCTCAATATTATGGATAGAGCATTTAGATCTAAGTTAGGTTAGCATGGATATTGAGTCAACGACGTTTGGTTACAGACAGTTTCTCACTTATCTGATTGTTTAAACCAAGTCTTGGTTTGAACTATCTCATCGGCGAAAAACTATCTGAGTTGGCGGGGCCGGTTTCGAACGTGAAACCTTGCGATATCTTGGTGGGTGCTCTGTCTCTACTGACAGAGCCAAACTGACCCCTTACTTCTTAGTATAAAATTGTACAAAAATATTTTGAATCTTAATATAATAATGCTTGGCTGGTATTGCATGATTAAAGTTAGCTAGACCTAGATACACCAAATTTTCTGTGGTTTCTTATTAACTTATTGATTTTAACGGCATGTCAACCAGTGTACGGTTATTTTGTGCCTAGAAGTTTGGTAATCCCGCTTATTGTGCATTCATATTTTCATTTTTTGTGTAGCTGTTTCTGAAGAATCTTTTGTACACAGTTATATTATATCAAATATTCCTATCCAATATAAATAATTTGCACACCGTTGTATTGTTTCAAGTATGTCTATCTAATACTAATACTTATAAGGTTTCAAGTAATTATTTGTATTATAATTACAGTCATTAGTTTGCACAGAGTTATAAGATTCCAAGTAACTAATAATAATAACCCTTAGTAAACAATCATAGCTTCAAGTAACTATTTTAATATGCGTAATTTACAATTATATGGCATCGGGTATTCCTATATAAAACTAATAATTTTCAGACACGTCTATTTAACCCATAGATGGGATCCTAACAGGTACTATCAATTCAAGTCAAAGTAGACCTGGAAGTAATGGCAATGTAGGGGTACCTCACATTCCGCAGAACTAAAGGATCACCATCAGATGCAGATTGTGTCCATTATGTTAACTAAACTTAATCTTTATCGTTTTTGGTTAACCATATAAAGTAGACAATGGACTGAAACATTCAGAGCCAGAAAAACTCAAAACCGGTTTTCCATGATTCATTTCTATTAATTTTTCCCCTCTAGTCATTAGAAAGTATAAAAAAAACTTAGAAATCCATATGGTGCTTACGTTTCTAATTTGAGCCTTTCTCACGGGAACCCATTAAAGATAAATTTCTGAATTATATATGCTAGCAAAGAAAACGCCCTATAGGCGGTGTAAAAGTTTATTTTTGAAAGATATTGCCTGGGTGGGATGGAGTTAAAAATTCAATGTCAAAGGGTTTTTATCATAAGTAAGTCATCAAATCTATTAAAGAAGTAATAAATAAATAAATAAATAAATAGATGAATAGATAAATAAAACAATTTGAAATGAAACTTAGTTCTGTCTCCCTCAAATAAAATGTTCCGTGCATCTATTAATTATTAATCAAATAATTATTTTGAATATCTTGCATATAAATTTTACACAAAATCGTATTTATTTATTTGTAAGCTTTTAGTTAACTTCTTGTTACTAAGAAAAAGGACAAGAGTAAAACGAAAACAATTTTAAAAATTGCTTACTCAAATTTTGAGTGTATATAAGACAGGGTTGTTTTTATTCTATGTAGTAACGATTTTGACTATAAATTAAATACTCATTAATAGACTTACGCAATGATTGAGAAGATTATGACGTAAGCTGTGGCATAGTTTTGGTCATTGACAGAAATACACCCAATCTCCATTATTTATAGATTAAATCGTAATTCCTCAAAATGTTTGGGATTATGCCTGTATTATTGGAATAACCCCAATTTCTTTTTATAATAAGCTTGACAGGTTATCGACCATATATAAAATCTGATCTCTGTAGCCGTGTCAGAACTACTGTATGGTTTCACCACTTGTACTCTAACGAAATGCTTGCAGAAAAAGCAAGTAATTTATAAGGATTGAGGCTTTGTGTAATGGTTATAGTCGTAGGAAATAAACATAGTGTCAGGATTTTAAATCCTGGACAACATTGGAGACATTTCACATAGCATTAATACCATTAAGAAAGGGATGAACCCAACTATAGGTAATATATATATATATATATATATATATATATATATATATATATACTTTTCTTATATATTATATATATATATATATATATATTATATATATATATATATATAAGTTAAGAGAAAGGAAATGAATCCGACAATATGAGTATAGATAAAAGGATATGAAAACAACACAATATGCTGTTAAAGTGAAAAGATTTTATATCATATTCATAGCTAATATTGAACAATATTTCGATTTATAAAAATCATCTTCAGAGCTTGTTTTTTTTTACTCCGGACTTATCAAGAGCGGAGACGAAAATAATATGAATTCAAAACGAAAACAATGATGTTGCAAAAAAGTTATGCGGTAGTACGCGTGACGGATGTGCTTATATTTGAAACAAGCTCTGAAGATGATTTTTCAATATATATGATATTGTTCAATATTAGCTATGAATATGATATAAAATGTTTTCACTTTAACAGCATATTGTGTTGTTTTCATATCCTTTTATCTATACTCATATATATATATATAATATATATTATATATATATATATATAAGGATATCTACTGAGTCAGACGAACCTACTATTAGTTTCGCATAAAGCTCTTCAGGGCTAAAATCTGACAGAGTCAGATTTTAGCCCTGAAGAGCTTTATGCGAAACTAATAGTAGGTTCGTCTGACTCAGTAGATATCCTTATTACTTGGCTCTACTTAGGTATCGAGCACTTTTTACAAATTAGCTTCTCCTAGCGGTTATATGAATATATATATATCTTATATACATATATATACATATAAATTGTTTTTTCTTTTGGCCAAATACTATACCAATAGATTATTTTTTGTTGGTACGAATATCTTGGTCTTTTCTTTTTTTCAAAAATTTTTTTCTTCCTGGTTGATGTTTGGTAGTATATTTTTACAATCAAACTCTCTGCCGGGTTTTTTCTCTCCGCAAGGATCTACCAACACGCTTGGTATATTATATATATATATATATATATATATATATATATATATATATATATACATTCATGCAATACCTATATTCATACCTACAAATATATATGTATACACACACTAACATACACACACACATATATATGTATATATATATATATATATATATATATATATATATATATACATATTATATATATATATATATATATATATATATATGTGTGTGTGTGTGTGTGTGTGTGTGTGTGTAATTCTCAAAAATTTGTTCTAAATATACTTTGTACCATTTTTGCCAGAGGTTCGTAGCAACCCTAAAATACTCATTATTGAGAAATTCCCTGTTCTCTCTCTCCCTCCCTCCCTCCACCCCTCTCTCTCTATATATATATATATATGTATATATATATATATATATATATATATATATATATATATATATATATATATTGCTTACATGATTTGTTTTTTTCACCCAATTTTATTTCCTATTTGTTCAAATCGACGATAAATTATTATCCCCCAAAACACTTTGTTCTATCTTTCCGTAAATGAAAATAAATAAATAAAAAATATAACAAATATAAAAACAAGCAAATCTGAAAATACGAACTGCTCTCTTAATGTTAGAAGCATTTAGAGAGAGAGAGAGAGAGAGAGAGAGA